>CM014078.1:34804998-35390287 GCA_004119915.2 Collichthys lucidus | reverse complement strand
TTTTCTCATCCCTCTCTTTCTCCATCCGTTCTCTCTTTCAGGGAATCTATAAACACACACCCACGCTCTCACACACACACTTGCTCACACACTGCTCTCACTTGGCTTAGAGGCAGGATTTAATGTCAATGAAAATCAACCAATTAGGAGTCTGCTTCAAACAGCAGTGGAACTATGAGCTCAAGAGGCGGAGGAGGAGGAGGGTGTGGGTGAGGAGAGAAATGTTATGAAAGAGGAGGACTATGGGAGGAGACAGGGAGAGCGCACTGGGTTCAAAATGATTTCAAACTCGGGGAGCGTGTAATCATTTCAGAGGCAGGAAATATGTCTTCATTTTAGAACGTTAAAGGAATAATCTGGACTTTTAGTGAGTTACCGTGCGGTGGATTTATCTTGTTGCCTTCCTGCCTCGAAGCTCGTCTGTGAGCTCCGACACATGAGCGTGAATAAACTGGGCAGAATGCGCAGTAAGGTCTGCGCGCACGACAAAAAATAATCCAGCGGTAAAGAAATTATTTCTCAATAGTGTCATCAGGGTGAAGGATCGGCCCTACGGGGACCAAAATTTCAGCATGTCACGTTTCACGCCAAAATACACATCGTACATTTGTTCTGAGTAAAAAGGAAGAACCCCATACTCACAGGCTGACATGCGGAAGTGCATAAATACAACACTGTGTGTGTCAGTCTCTATCTGGACACATCACGTTTAGTCTGCACCGGTTCCACTGACTAAATAAATAGAACCAGAGTAACCGGGTCAGACGTGGAAGCAGCCTGAGATGAAATAATCAGTCCAAAAGAAGTTCAGGATCCTCGTAAAGCTACGATAAAAATGAGTTATGGTCTGTAATAGATAGTTTTGTAGGACGAGCCAAAATAAAATACCTGGTAGCTGAAGTTTCATTTTTCTCTGTTGTCATGTTGGTTCCTGAATAAGTCTGAGGAGTTGGAATAAAGAGGTTATCACCCAGGATGGAGGGTCTGTTACACCAAGTATTCTTCCTTCTTTACGTTCATCAACTGATATTTAATGATCGCTGCTATCAAAATGAAATCCAAACAGACACGAGTACGATATATTAAGTCCTGCTAGCTGTTTACAACCAATTTTTTTCTAATCTGACCTGTGTGGTGCATCGTGCAGCTCCTTTGAACTCGAGAGTGGAAAAATTAACGCCGGAGGAAGAAAGAGAAACATAAGGAATGAAGCCGCGGAGGGAAACACAGAGGCGGAGAAAGAGCAATGTTGTTGTCACGTCTTAGTCTTAATGTTGACCTAATTAAATTTGTGCAGTCGGCTGAGGGAGCCGCTCGTTTCTTAGAAATACATATATCTTAAACGGCTGGGTCCATTTGCCACGAGGAGGGGATTTAATTGCTGCGTCGGGAAGAGGCGTACAAGAACCCAGAGAGCCGGAGAGTCCGAGCTGTGTGTTTAATTACCGTCTTCAAACCGGTCCTTTTCACCACGGGGTGCGTGTAGAAGGTTAATAACATGTTAGACAAACGGCCTCGTGTTAAACTGTGTCCACACGTTTTAAAATAGTCCGACCACGAGAGGAAAACTCACAGCTGAGCTTGACAGCCGTGTGTGAATGTGAGATTTCAGACGTGAGGTAACGCAGAATAATTTGACACTTCTACATCAGCACTTCAAGTCAAATCAAACGATTCAAATCAATTTTAGCACAGAAGAAATAAAGAAATCTGCCTCAGGCTGAGAAATCTTCAGTACAAAGTTCAAATCAATAAATATTATCAACATTTAAAAACATCCTGACTTCAGATTACTTCCTTTTTCCCGTAAACATTTCTTGACTTACTGTCATGAGGAGCCTCTTCTCCTCTTCCTTCTCCTGCTGCGCCTCCTCGCTCATGGCCTGGTGTTTCTCCTCCTCCATCTCCTCCAGCGCTCGGACCTGTGCCTCCTTGAAGCGAAGCATCTCCTCCTCGTAGTGCGCCCTCAGCCTGGAGAGCTCCTTCTCGTAACCCTGGTGCTCCTCGCGCAAGACTGAGGAGGAGAAGAAACAGAGGCAGAGGCGGATGACGACGCGTCGGGTTTATTTATGTGATTCGCGATCTCTGCTCGATGTGGGGTTCATCGTACCTGCTCCAGTTTGAGCACTTGCTGTTTGTGCTGCTCGTTTGCCGCCTGGCTCTGGTTGAGCAGCGCCTCCCTCTCCTCCTCGAGCCGGCCATCTTCTCCTTCAGCCGGTTCTGCTCCTGGTCCAGGTTCCTGATCGTCGCCTCGTGGGACATCTGGGTGGCCTGTAAGGAGCCGATCTGACCTGGGAACAGTCGAGTCATAGAGTGGATTCAGTGAAAGAGGTGCCGCCGTCAGCAATATCCAACTGATTCAAGCGTTTGGCTTTGTTATTGCTTTAATGCTGAGGCGACAGTTTCGTTGACATACGCTGCAACTGGATCTGTTTATCTCCCTGAAAAGACGTGAGCGATTCAGAGGCTCCCCTGAGATAGACATGTGCTTGTAAAACTGTTGAATGAGAAGCGTGGAGTATGTTTGACTGATACTAAGTGAGCAGAAAAAGAGCAGATGCTCCGAAAAGCGAGTTTACACGACAAATGCTCCTCGTTTGAATGGATTAGAAAATGTTTAATCCGGAGCTTTCTAGAGGAATCAGAATTCTTTCCACGCGAGCCGAGTTTACATGACGGGGTGATTAGTATTCAAGGCAAACAAGGGTCCGTGTAGACGCACAGAAGGCGCTCTGAAATCTGAAGGGCGGCGTGTCCGGAGGTGACCTAGACGTGGAGGAATCGGGAGTAAAGACAAGAATCGTCTTACTGGCTTTGTGCAGGATTTCAGTCGCCTGCTGTTGCACTCGCTCCCTGCTGCCCTCCAGCTCATACTCCGTGTCCTTCAGCTGCATCACCCAGATCTCTCCGTCCTGGATGGCTTCCTCCAGCTGCTTGTGCAGGTTCTGCGGCAGCCAATCAAACATGCTGTGTTTTTAAAAACCCAAACATATCTCTCCCACCACAGCCTAGAGTCACATATCACGTATCAAGGCTATTCAGACTCCTCGCCTGCAGGAACATAAATGAACAACACATTAGATTTCCCACCGGGCTAAGCTTCTCGAAAAATAACCTCGCCCTGAGGCTTTTACTCTCGGCCTGTGCAGCTGTTTTTCATCCAATTCCCATTTTTCTACCCAGATCGAACCAAAAGAAGGTGCTCATGCTACAGTGTATGAGCTTTTCTGCAAAAAGGAAGAGGGAACTGGTAGCAAACAGGAGAGCAGAGTTCTTATTTGTGCTTGGTTTGTCTTGTTCATCCTCTCACACACACCTTGATGGTCCCCTCGGCGTTGGCCAGAGATGTCTGCAGTCTGTTGGTCTTGTCTCGGTTCTCTCTGGCCTCCTCCTGGGCTTTCTGGAGCTCGCTCCTCAGCTTGGACAGAGAGCGCTGCAGCGCCGCCTCCTGAGCCTGGAACTCCTTACGAAGCTCGACCTTTAACGCGAGCAGAGACGACATCGTTCACTCGAATAAAATGCGGCGTTAACGGTCCGCTGTGAACATTTGGTTGTTTTTACCTCGGTCCTCTTCCAGGCCAGCAGGTTCTCTGTGGTGAGCTGGTGTGTCCTCCTCATGGCCTCCAGCTCTCTCTCGTAATACTCCTGTGCCTTGCCCAGTTTGGCCTCGTACTCCTCTACAGACGGACCTTGTCCCTCGTTAGCTCCTCCACCCTCTCCATCAGTGCCTCCACCTGCACAAAGAGGTGGATAAATACAGCAAAGGTCTGTTTTTTCACTTCAGATATGAATGTTGGTCAAAGTTTTTTAGTCTTTTTGGTAAATCTTGTTTTAACAGTTGAGAGGAAAGGAATAAAAATGGGAATAAAACAAGGGGATGACATGCAACAAAGGTCCATGAGCCAACTGCACCAACTGAACAACTGTTTGTTTCAGTTTTCATGCCCTGAAACACGTCATACGCCTCCAAAACAGCAACTACCCCCCATCAAGTAACTTGCTGTATTAACTCCACAACATGCGTGACCATCTACCTCCCTCGCTCTCTCACTCTTAGCCCACCTCTTGTCTATGGAGCTCGGCCAGTTTCTCCTGGTCTTCGGTGGAGGTGGCGCTCTGGTTCTGCTGGTTGTTGAGGAGTTCCTCCACCTCCTGCCGGTGGGTGGCCCTCATCTCCTCCAGCGCTCGCCGCTTATCCGCCTCAAACTGGGCCTGAGCCTGGCTGAACGCCCGCAGCTTCTCCTCAAAATCCCGACGCATCTCCTCCACCTGAATTGAAACCACGAGACATGTTCTATTCCGTTTGATGTGTCACCGACCCCGGCCCAGTCTCTATCTGTGCCAAAGCTAAACGCTTGCGGCGTCTCGTGAAAATCCCTCTGTGATAATTGAAAAGGTGCAAAATGTTCTGTTGCAGCTTCTCTGCACGTCGGCGTGTTGAAACTGCAGCGACGACTTGTCGGTGTTTGGATCTGACAGACGTGAGGTGAAAAAAATAGACAAAAATGGAAGATGTCATGTGATGACGGAGGACTCGGTTCGGGATTTTTTTTTTGCGTCTCTGGTCAGAGCTGAAGGTGGACAGTGTGAAGGCAGTGGCAGAGAGGAAGACGAAGGGAGGACAGGAGCGACAGATGATAGACGGAGCTCATCACGTCTAAAAGACACCTCAGGTGTTCGTTTATGCCCACTGCCGTCAGACTCCACAGAAGCAGGCGGGTATGATGATGCGTCATGAGATGGCGTGACATGATGCATGTGATCATGTTGGATTGATGTTTTACAATCATACATTACTGGAACAATCAGTTTGTTTTCAATATCAGTTCATCTGTCAATCATTTTCTTGATTAATCGATTGGTCGTCTGGTTGCCTCTTTTTGTCCACAACACAAAGATATTTACAGGGTTCCCACACCTTTTTCATGAACAAATTCAAGCACTTTTCAAGCACTTTTCAAGCACCAGTTTTTCCATTTTTCCAGCACCTTTAAATAGGTAGCCTACTAGTTGTGTTTGCCATGATGGTCATGGGAAGCGCAGCGGTGCCACTGTATGGCATAATAATATGGGTCTAATTAGCATTATTTCATATGGTGGTAGATTGACTGTTTTGATTTTTAACTAATTGTGAATTGGCTTGTATTCTCAGCTTGTGAGCGGTGTATTGTGTAACTACCATAGCGCAATAACAGTGACCAACAGGTGTGGATAGTAGTCTACTGTTATTTCTCGGCAGAACACCAAGCGAGTATGATAACTGAGTTCTGCATGTAAAGGCATCGGATCAAGCGCGTAGCCGCTTAGGAAACATTTTGTTTTCTCTTGGTTTATTGAGATAGACATCACACAAATCTCAAGCATTTTCAAGCACTTCACACAAAATTCAAGCATTTTCACAACCTTGAAAACACTGAATTGAAATTCAAGCATTTTCAAGGAATTCAAGCACCCGTGGGAACCCTGTATTTAGTTTTCCGTTGTAGACGCCTGAAGAAACTAGAAAATATTCAGATTTCAGGAGCTAAATTTAGAGAATTTGCTTTAAAAAAAAAAGATTTGATTACCAAAATATTTGCTGATTTGTTTAAATTCAGTTGTCGCAGCTTTAAGTTAAAGCAGTTTTGTGCATGTGGCGTTAAGAAACGCCGTAAAGCCAATGGAAACAAGAGGCATGCTGTTTGTGTCTGATAAGAATAACACAGCACAACTTTCAGCTGAGTGTAGTGGGAAATATTCCATGAAATATACTTTTATCAGCATTAAACAGGGTCAGGCAGCCTGTGCTAAAACAGCCGAGCAGCCTTTTAACAGCCTGTGTGATTAAATATATATATATATATATTAGTGTGTGTGTCTAAAGCCTTACCTCTCTGCTCATAGAAACCACTCTCTGTGTGTGCTGGGCCTCGGTGCAGAGCTGGGAATCCTCCATTCTCTGTCTGTACATCTCAAACTCTGCTAAAGCCTGACGGTAACAAAACAGCTGCGTTACATTATTTCACACGACACGTTACACAGATGCACTGCTCGACACAACATGAGAATGTCTCCGAATAACTAATCCACGCTAAACACAATCAACTAAACGAAGCCCCCCCAGCAGAGAGCGACCTGTCTCTTCATGTGCTCGTGGAGTTCGACGGATTCCTCCAGACTGGCCAGCCGCCGCCTCAGGTCCGCCTCATCCGCCATCTTACTCTTGTACTGCATGATCTTGTCTCTGGTTTCCGTCACGATGTGTTGGACCTGAGCGGGAGAAAAAAAGAGGCACGCGAAGTCACTTCACAGTCGTGTCGACAATGTTTTGCGTAAATATTTTTGCTCAAATACAACATGTGAACCCATATGCGGAGTGGGCGGGAACGAGGAGAGAGAGAGAAATAAATACGAGTGGGAGCCAGCGCGACTCTGCTGCCTCCAAGAAATGTGTCTTGGCAGAGGAGAGAAGTTTAACACTCGAAAGCGACGCTAATTTAATTAACAACTTCGACCACGGTACACTGAAGCTTCTCTCTGAAAGAGAGATGAATGAAATAACGACATTTAAATCAGAGCTCAGATTTTATCCTCAAATGAACTCCTGCCCGTCAGTGGAGATCGTGGGTTTTTGGATCTGGAAACGTGCTGTATAATACATGCAACGCATTTTTTAATAGTTTCTGGTTCCTGTTATACAGCTGGGTGTGTTGTTGACTGAGTGTGGACAATAGGAAAGTATAATCTTATAGGAGGCAGCAGCTCATATGTGCTGCTGTTTTCTTGCAGAGAGTTGGATCAGAGGATCCAGACTACAACACTTCATTCCAAGTGAAACCACAGCTCGTGGTGTTTACACTTTCTGTAAAGTTTTTGCTAATTAAACACTCTGCAGACGCTGTTAATTAAAGCTCTTCAGACTCTGTTTCACCTTGCTTCTGACTCCTAATGTGCAGGAGCTCGTTCTGTCTGTTTATTTTCCCGCACCAGTTTACACAAAGATTTATCCCACTTAATAGGTACTGATATCATATAAATCAGGGAGCACGTCTAGATCAAATTACAGGAAAAAAGCCGAGCATCTATGAGAGATTTCGGATCGTATAACAACAAAATGATGGAATATCTTTGGGAAGAGGGATCCAGGAATCGATGCCAAGGAGTACTTTACGTGTTGCTTATTCTTTGCGTTTGGCAAGCATCTGCGCCAGCCGCCTTCATAAAGCTGTAAAGTTAATCGTCTGAAAGGGCAGAAACGCTTCACTCCTGTAAGCTGTTGTCGATGCAATGAATAATTGTGTAGATCAGAATCTGCGTTGACCCGCTCCCTGCAGGTTCGGCGACAGACAGCTAAAGTACAGTCAGCGCTGACGCCAAAATTACAGCGTGACACGGGATCGCCTGCTGCCCCTCTCCTCCTGCTGCAGTCAGTTCACCACTGGAACTACTAAAATAAATAATAAGTGACCTTATCCACATGTGTCGGCTCTTAAATATTTGTGTTTGGTGCTGTGTTGTTGCCATACCTCGTCCTCGTGGGCTTCTTTCAGGGACTCGATCTCTTCCTCGTGTTCGTCGTTCTTGGTGTTGAGAGCGTAAATCACCTGGAGACGGGAAGAGAGCGAGACGACAGAATGAGGATGGGAGAGAAAGCGCTTCACTGTTTCGGCGTCGATAAACTGTTTCACGGTGCAGAGCAAAGCTTGGTTTTTGCATTCAGAGTGCAGCGATCGATAACTGAGACGGCAGAGGAGAGAAAGAGGTTTTGCACTCTGATTAAAGAGCATCAATCTCAGACGGAGTTGTGTATTTTTGTAGTTTTTGCGCCCAGAGTGTTTGCAAGTTTTCTGCAGAGACTGAAAACTGAGCCAAGACGTCGTCACGCTCAAATCACAGCAAAGAAACGTGCGACCGAAGCATTTCAGTGCAAAAGCTTACGTAATAAACGCGTAGCGACGGAGTTGCTGTACTAAATCCTGTATGGATGTCACCTGAAAGTCCTCTGCTGACTGTGGCGCTCTCCACAAACATCGGTTCTAACCCAGAAATGTGTGCTGGAGGTAAACGATATGCAGGTGCTTTAAAAAAAAGCTCACCGAGCAGCTGAGATCAGTCACGGTCAGCTGAACTTCAGTCTACAGCTGAGGTGAAAGCTCAGTACACAAACACAAGACGGCTGGGAATTCTCTATATTATTCAAAGTTCCACTGTGGCTGCTTTAATTAATACATCCGCACATGTGTATTAATACTAACACCAGCGTTGCACTCAGGGCACAGCGATGACATCGAAGGCAGCCGGCCTGTTTGGATAAATCACTTCATGAAGTTTCTGACACAATGTCTTGTCATGTTTTCATGCATTATTCTAAATTATAATTCAGCGCGAACGTAACACGATGAGGCGAACGAGTCTTCCACAATTTCTGCTGTTCAAATGAATGAATTAAGATTAAGTTTTGTCTGTGAAGGAGTTTGTTCTTTGCCTCTTTCCAGTAGCGAGTACATGCTTTCGGTTTAAAACCTCTGTTGACTGGGCGGTCGGTAGCGTAGTGGGTTAAGCGGCCGCCCCGTGTGTGGAGGCCATAGTCGTCGCTGCAGCCGGCCACGGTTTGACTCCTGCATCGGACGGCTAATTTACTGCGTGTCACTCCCCCTCTCTCTGCTTCCTGTCTATCTTCAGCTGTACTATCATAAAAGGCCAAAAAATGATTTAAAAAAAAACCTGCGTTGACTGTCGGGTGTGTTGCTACAGTAGTTGTGCATCCCCACATGACCGGTGTACGACGTTTACTGCCTGGACAAAAGGTCTTAGCGTGCTTCATACGAGCTCGTCCGCCTGACATGTTGACAACAACATCTGAGGAGTACAGTGTTTATCGCTCATGCTGCCATGGAGACGTCATGACACACTCAGTCATGCCGCGAGCGAGATTTAACCCTGATCTGTTCGGCCTCTTGTGGAGCAACATCACTGATTTCCATCACTACCTTTCTAAGCGCTACGTGCCCGCTGTTCTCTCAGCAGTAAGTCGGCGTGTAAAAGGAGTCAGTGAGGTAGACGCTCTCCTCCTGTTCTTCAGTGTGAAGTCAGCTATGGAAATGTTCCTTCAATTATACATGATTATTTTAATGACGCTGGTGTGCTGCCGCTTTCATCTCTCTCTCCTCTCCTTCTGCTTTCATCCTCTTATCTCTCTCTCTCTCTCTCTCCCCCTGTTTTTTTTGTTCCGCATCTTTCTCTCGCTCCGGTCTCTCTGCTCTTTGTCTCTCCAGTCTCGCAGGAATAAAGACACCTCGCATCACTATTTGTGTCTCCAACACTGAGGCTTGTTTCCCATAAATAATCCTTCACAGTTAAATGATGCTCTTGCAAGACAGTGACGAAAACACCTCTGCGCCTTAGTCCATGCGTGGCGATAATCAATTCATATTCTCTGGTTTTCGATCTTCTTTGAGATTGTCTTTATTTTTGATCAATGTGCAGAGCAGACTGTGCAGAGCAGACTGAGCAGCCACAGTCCAAAGCGGATGACAGTAATCCGTCCAGCTCCCCGATTGATTTCCAGTAGGCTCAGTCTCGGATAGTTAGACAGACTGTCGATACCCTCATGTCCTCAGTGGCTGTTTAATCTGCTCATATACCTGAAGCAGCACGCACTGCTGTTTGCTTCTCTTTAAAATGATCTGTTCACGTATTCTGCTGCAAAATGTAGGGTTTGATTTGCAAAACCAAAAAGCTGTCTGTTGGCATAACTGTTGCTTTGTTTTCAAGTCCAAAATAGCGACAACCAGACTAACCACACACCGCTTCACAGCGGCTTTTCAGAAAGCCTGTAGGTGACGTCCCTGAGACTACGTCCATGTTTTATGCAGCCTCTGCTTCCAAGTCAACTCACGTGATGCTCAGCATCAGACAGCATGGACTGCAGCACGACAGAGCTCAGCTTAGCTCGGAAAATAAAACGTACTGAGAGAAGCGTTTCTGGGTCTCACTGATCAACTTGCACAACTTTAGGAGCATTATTCAGATCGCAGCGTGATCGATTCATGACCGAAAACTTTCTGCAACATGTACTGAACAACCTCCGAAAATCTGACGAGTGGTAGACGCAGACGCAGCAGGTGGATGTTGGTCGTGGTACGTGGGCGCGCTGTGCCTGAAGCATTTGACCGTACAAAGAGAGACAAAGATATATAATATATTTTATATGAATTTCCAACGTTATGACAGAAAAGACGGTTACAAATGAGCCACTGTTGGGTAGAAGTATTAATATTTAAAGCGGCGATATCAATTTAACAATCCCGATCACTAGACTGAGACTAATTCTTTAAAATCATGACAATTCACTCGCCTAGAATATTAAAAAAAGATACAAGACATAAAAGATAAAAAAGATTCTTGCTGCTTGTCTTTATTTCCAAGGAAGGACGATTACGGCTCGACTAAAACATCCCCGAAGAATCTCATTCAAATCAAATCAAACATCGACCGGTGGAGCATCGATCGAGTCGACATGTCGAATCAATCAAAAAGCAGCATCACGCAGGCGGACAGCAGAGTTTCATCAAAAGGCTAATTATGACCCGGATGTCTTTCATCATCAGTATGTTAAATACGAGCTGAATGAACGAGGAGTGATTGTAAAAGTGACACTATTGATTGAACCGCTCGTGTCTGGACTTGCTGCTGAAACCCTGTTGCTCAGCTCTCGTTACTTTCAGAGGATTACCATCATATTCACTCATGAGGTGCTGTGGTCTTAACGCGATCCCGTGACATTTGAGTTTTTCGTCCGCTGTTTTCTTCCTCCAGACGCCATGAACGCGGCCTCTGTTACCAATTAGCTGAAGCGCACAGTGTAAAGGCGCTTTGAATCTGCTCCCTCGCTCGCTGTTGTGCTGCTGCTGCTCCGTTGCTCCAAGGACACACACTCGCCACAGCACACTGCAACCTCAGACACAAACACAGCAGGCGAGGAGAAGAAGAAGAAGAAGAAGAAGAAGGGCACAGTGAGTACGAGTAGTATTTTCTGTGCAGGGTACAAACTCTGACTTCTGATACAGTTTGTAATGTAGAAAAACTGGATCTAGTTTCTCTGCATCCAATCATCGCCAAGCATTATAAATACGAGGCAGGCTTTTAGAAAGCTTGACCCATACTTTTGTCTTCATGACCGTCAGGGGCACTTGGACATGCGGTTGGCCAGCTCATCTGCATTTCTTCTTCAGTCTGACACTACTGGTTCATCGTACAGAATGATTAGACTACTGACAACTAACTTTTGTTAAAGTTTGCAGGTGCAGAGCTGGATGAAATGAAATCCTTAAATGGAAATGCATAAGGATGCTTTTCTTCTTATCTGGGTGGTGCTGTTGAATGTGAGCTACCACGTGTTTCCAGGTGGAGCCAAGACTCCTGAACTCTGTTAACTGTAACTCTCCGTCGCTGTAGATCACCAGGAACCTGAATTGTTCCCAAACAACTGAGAATGTGACGTTAACGGCATCAACTAAAAGTTTCCAGGTTGAACTTGCACTTACATACATCTGCTATCAAACAAATAACGCCTCTTGAAAATCAAGGACCCGCTCAGCTGTGCGATACGATAGATGTTTCTCTATCGTTTGTCACAAATCACTCTGTTTACGGCAATAGAGTCATGTCACATGGATGTATGGATGAGATCCACACAAGTGCTGTCAGGTGCTCAAAACAAACAAACCTCAGATGTTGATGGAGCGTTTTACCCGCCGTACGCCATCTGGGGAATAATCCCCGAAGACGACGTGAGGAGATAACAGCTGGTGTTGCAGCTCACATCTGCAAAGAAAAAGGCTTTTCCATGTTGTGATTTTACAGATTTGAATTTACGGCAAAGGCAGAGAGGTTCGGTCCAGCTGTAGTCGCTGTGTTCTGTATTCAAAGCATGCGTTCACACTACAGCCAGGAATCAGCAGTCTTGTCTTCCACCCTCCTCGAACAATAGTTTAGTTACCGGAGCTTGTTTAGCTTTCTATGTGTCCAGATGATGTAACGGTATGAAAGGCAAGATTCATGTCTTATTTAAATCTCTGCAGATGCACCGCGACACACACACCACATGATACCGCCCCTCCTGGACTGCACGTTCACACTCCCCATCGGGTTTTTACTCGCTCGCAGGCAGGAGGAGAGTAATAAAAGCTTTGAAAGTCCTGAGGAAAACCGTGTGATTCATTTCAAGTGATATTCTGGTTCAAACAGGCAGTAGGTCTGCAAGTATCAGCCAGCTGTTAGTCTGGGTTCAACCACTTTGTCTTACATGGTAGTACAGCGGTCTGATCTTTGGGTTTGACTATAGCAGTGGCATGACCTGACGGTGGCTGGCTTAAATCTGGTCTTGAATGAGAATCCATTGTCCTTGATTCATTTGAGTAAACCTCCTGTTGAAATAAGGCCGCCTGTCCTCCATTCCTTTTATTTTGGGTTGAGCCGTCCTTCTGTTTCAGTCGAAAACGTCAGGAACGAGGAAGCTTCCACGACTACAACATGTCCTACTTCCCACCTGCCTGCTACTGAAGAAAACAACGCATTGTCTGCAGAGTTGTAAGAAGTGCTCACGCGCTTCACTGTACACAGTGAAAGCTGTCAACAACACTGCGAGTGGAACGAATGAAATATGCAACCTGTGAATGACAACACCGTGATGTCTTCAGAGTACAACACAAACGCCACGTTGATGCCGTAGCCTGCGGATACCCCCACACGAGCAAAGCACAATCTGCCGTGACGCTCTCAATTTTTAAAAAGCGAAGACATCTGGATGCACAACACGCCGGTCTCTTGGCTTTTAAGGCGGCTTGAGGAAACAACACTCCTGAAATAACTCCGGAAATCTATTTTTAAATGAACTTTCTACACTGGGGAGGTTTCTTCTGACTTCTCCAACCAGGGGCCAACACCGCACGGCAATCTGCAAATGATTTACCCAAACACAAAGATATTCAGTTTGCAATTAAACGCCTGATATCTGGAGAAGCTAGCACCAGACGATGCCAGAGCTCAACACTCAGGTCTGCCCATGGTGCTGCGTCTCACTAAAAAAAGAACTATTACACATTGTTTGGTCCGAGCCGGTGATAGATTGGATGCCATCTTGCTTCCCTCGGTAGGTGAAGAGAAAACGAGGTGAAGTAAGTGGGCGAAACTCCAAACAAGTCCGAGAGCAAAGTGAAACGAGGTCACTCTTCAAAAAGGAGGCACGTCGAGGAGTGGAGTGCCACGACGAGCGTCGTCAGTTTTCATGGCAGCTAAGAGTCTTTGTTGTCATTCGATGGCCGCTTATCGATAAAACAATAAGCAAACACTGACTTGCTCGTCGCCTCAGCTGCGGCAGATAATCGTTCACATTCAGGAGAGCGGCAGACGTCCCTGTCTGACCTCTGGGATCATGTTTGCATTGATTTTTATTGCTGAGAGTACCGTAATACACTGAGCTGCATGCAGATGACTTCAGCGAATATATATTTGAAGATCCCATCTGTAATCTTTGGTATATAAATCCACTGATGTTGATAGCAGTTGCCAAACTCTACAATCGTGCAAGAAATACCCTGGTGGTGTATCGCAGGTGGTGTAACACCAATACGGCCGATCTATGGTTTGGTTATTCCGCGTAAACATGAGGAGAACGTGCCAATCTTTCCAAACAGCTGCATTATAATCCATTTTCAATCCATTTGCAAGTGTGTGCGTGTGTTTGGACAGCTTATCCCACTGTACCCTGTCTAAATCTGTGCTGTTCTCTGTTATGTAAAAACCTCCTTACCTCTCCTCTGCTTTTGTCTTCCCTTCCTTCTACAAACTACTTCATTTACATTTTATTTCTCAGCTGCCCACTGAGACAAAAAAACTAAGATGCTGAAAACAAACCGCAGCTGCCACCGTAAGATTTTCTACTACAACAACAACAGGAAGAAGAAGAAGAAGAAGAGGAGCTCTTGCATCCTTCGCCGGGTTTCAGGTGGAGTACAAAGAAGCAGCTCTGCATCCCCTCCAGGATTACATAACTTCCCTTAAGCCCTTTATTGGGAAGCCCCTGTGATGACAAACATGCACAATATATACACAGTGTGCTACATTTACAGCCGGTCTGGAAGCTTCATGAAGAGAGTAAAACACAAACTCCAGAAACCTTACCTGAGGGTGTAACCTGTGAACCAGAGACATTCAAACATAACACACACCTTCCCCTGTTTACAAATCATCACACACACACACACACATGACTGAACAGACCTTGGTGAGCTGTGCTATCTTCTTGCTCATCTTCAGGTGCAGGTCCTGAGTGTACTCCAGCGTCAGGCTCCCGTCGTAAAACATGCTGGCCGCCGTGGATGTTGATGATGGGGTGTATTTGGTGGTGTTGCTAGTCGAGGAGGAGGTGTTGTACGGAGGTTGCCAGCCTGCCCCCGTCGCCATTTTTACCGTATTTTAGGGGGGGAGTAAATAAACCCGAACTCGACGGTTTGAATTTAAATAAAGTGTAGCAGCGGCCGTTAGTCGTTACATCCCCGCTGTTGTCCGTTAATCTTCCGTTTTCAGGAGAGACAGACAGAGAGACGGTGGAGCAGCTACCGTCCCGTCTCACGCATCCGCAACGGGACGCGAGCGCGAGCCGCCGCTCCGAACGTCGAGTGAGTGAGAGTGGCGGAGTCGCGCGCCAGATGCTCACAACAGCAGCAGCCAGCCAATGGCGTTCACGCTCTCATGGCGCGCGTGCGACAGCCGTTGGAGTATTTAAACAGACGGAGGAGAGAGAGAGGAGCGGACATGTTGATGGAGCTGCATCCCGGACTGTGGCACCATGCCTCGGCCTGGAAGACGCAGCAGCAGCCGGGGAGAAGGGTGTGGGGTGGGGGTCAGCTGCTGTTGCGTGATGGCACCTTCAAAAGCTGTGGGAAATATGAAAGACAGATTCACGTACAATCCTCATGAGATGATAAATTATTTTATAATTTATGAACTGAAAAGGAGTGCATGGAGTTAATGGTTTTATTATTATTTTATTGTTTTAATGGGAAATGTTTTAACCCTGGTTTAACCATGTATTATTATTATTATTATTATTATTATTGTTATTATTATTATTATTATTATTAAGGAGAAGATATACTTTATTAATCCCCTCAAAAAAATATATTTACATGCATTTTTAACCCCAAACACACATACAATACAAGTACAAACAAGATTCATGGGTTAAAAATGCATGTAAATAAAAAAAAATGTGAAAAAATAAATTCCCCTTTTGAGAAAATTAAGAAGTATATCTTTTTCTTCTATTATTATTCCTGGAAAAAAGTTGTAATCTTTAGTTTGTTTATATGGTCAGCTGCTATGTTCATGTTTTATCCTTTTTTTTATTATTATTCGCTGTGTCAGTCAATCCAACACAGATCTTTATTTACTTATTTAAAAATAAGTCCACGTAAAGATGATAAAGAATTAAAAGTGTATAGAATAAAATATAAAACATGCAAGATTACAGGAAATAGCACAAGTGCAGTACTGTCTGGTGGTGAGAGGACTATGTATTAGAGTAACAGTGTACACCAGAATATCATATAATATTCTATGGTAATAGGAATTGTCAAGTTTATTGTTACATAAAATCATACAGGTACAATCATAGTGATAATGCACGTACATAACATAGACCCGCCCCTGTAGTTGTACAGATGGTAGTAGTCCTGACTCTCTCTCTGTTTTGTACCTCTACCTCTGCACATCAGCTGTGAGCGGGTCCACCAAGAGCGATTGTTTCATTCAACCAAGCAATAAAATTGAAATCATTGTAGAGTCAGTCAGGAAACGAGGCTGTGACTCTTGTGTTAACACATGTAAACTTATGGAGAAATGCTCCTGGTCTTTAATTTAATTATTTAATTACATCATTCTGGAGGTGCTGCAGCTTTGGCTGATCTTGCACTGACATCTGTTGGTGACATCTGAGAACTGCAAAATAATTATTAAAGGATCTGCGTCGGGGATTGCATTTTTCGCACACTGCTCCTGCTCAGCATCACAACTGATTGATCATAGTACCATTTTGGACCTTCGTCAACGCTGTTTTCAAGCTACATTAAGATGTCTGCAGGCAGTAGCATTTATTTGGGTCACTGATGGTCATGCTGACATGGAGTGAAAATAAACAACTGCACAGGGTCAACCAGTAATTAAAAACTGGTGATTTTACACCGGAATAACTGTCAGGAATCAGAACTGTTGGATTTCAGCTTGCTTTATTTTTCCACCCTGTACATTGAGAGTTTAACAGGAATCCATGATGCGCTTGAAGGAGTTGAACTTCAGCACGTTGCTCCACCCCAGCTCTCTGAGATTCCTGTACTCCCCTGGCCACAGGTACAGCATCCCGCCTCTGTAGTTGGGCTGCTCGTACAGCATCCAGTGGCCGTCCATCACATTGCAGGACTGGAACTCAGACATGCGGTAGCGGTTCATCATGTTGTCGCAGTCCTCCGTCAGCTCGTGCATCTGGCCTCCAAAGTTCTCCCTCTCGTAGACTCTCATGCGGAACGGGCCTCTGTGCTGTGGATGAAGAAACATCGTGGAAATTAATTGAGGACCACGACGGTCTTTGTTAAAAACAGTTACAATATTCATTTTGTAAAACTAAGATTGTGAGAAAATGTTCTAAACTCAAGGTCCACACATTTTCCAAGAGATCTCAGCTGTATCTCAAAGACTTCCTCAGCGAATGTCGAAGTTTTGTACTTTGGTTTCTAATGTGATGAACACTTACCATGGGGACCATGCGACAGGACCTGATGCAGTCGCTCGCACTCGCTCCCATCAGGTGCTGGCTGTCTGGATACTCGCCCCTCCTCACCAGGATCTGACGGCCCATGAAGTTGGGCTTCTCGTAGACCACGAAGAGGCCGTTCTCCACCCTGCAGGAGTTGCACTTGCTCAGGTAGGAGGTGAGCTCAGGGCAGTCTTGGCCGGTCTCATAGGAGCGACCCTGGAAGTTACGCTCCTCGTAGAAGATGATCTGCAAAGCATGATCAAGTAAACTCCAAAAAATCTCTTTACTTTAAATCTTTTTTAATTTGCTTTAAACAATTTGAAAGTTCACTTACCCTCCCCATGGTCATGATACTGGTGAGCCTGATTTCAGATGTAGCTTCAGCATCAACTCTATTCCCTTTTTATACATACACAGACGTAGTATTTCCACATGGCTTGTGCTGAAACCTTTGACTCATCACATATTGTGGAATAGTCCAGCACTATCAGGCAGATTAAACTGCACGTCAGTTGTGAAGCTGAATATTGGGTTTAATGCTTGCTGCATCATCATGGATATGTGCTGAGTCGTGGATCAGAATAAAAACGATATTCTGAAGTGCCTCTGTCGATGTTTTGAAGTAAAATGAAACTACGTGTTTCACAATGTAGTAGAAGAAGTTGTGCGAGAACAGTTCAGAGGGAAACACTATCGCTTTGATTTCTCTGATCTGACTCGGTATGCCGGTACACTTGGTGTATAAATATTTACTGGTTGTGGGAACTTCTTTGAGAACAGCTGAGTCATTCTTCCACACTGTGAAGTCTGGACTTTTTTCTGTGCTTCCTAAGAAGTGTTTCCAAACCAGTACCAGCTAGATGGAGTAAACACAAAAACAATCCAAAGACGTGATTTAGACTATTGTCATCATTATAAAACCGTTGAATAAACCATTACTCCTCAACTTTGCTCCAGTTCAAGAACGAATGCTACATTTGAATGGCACTCATAATTAGACATGTTTGGGTTGTTGTTTGCTGCTGAAGATGGATAGCACTCACACACACAAACCTGGTGATTCATTTTCTATTTCCGGACTCATTAATTAAGCTAAAATGCCAAGTCTGTCTTGACTGTGGGGCTGTATGTCACGAGATATCTTGTGTACAAAGCTGACATTTAGGGGAGCTCATGGACAGCCCAAAATAGAAACGTTTCATTAAGTGGCTCAAAAAATATTATTGCTATATGCCAATGGCGTTTTGGCCTGAAGGTGACAGAGGAGGAAAGATACAGGACACAGACATCCCGAGGCAAAGATGTTGTTTCACTCTTATTTTGCAGAATGTGTTGGTATGTACATTTAATGGTCAGTGCAAGATAATGTAACAATGTTTATCTGTAACATAATTAAAAGTAATATTACTGTGGTTGAGCTGAGCACGTTTTTAATCATTAGAAACTTATTTGTGAGAGGATGAGTGTGTTATTTCTTTCAAGGTTGCATATTATATATTGTTATTTTATATATATATATATATATATATCATGTACTGTTTTCAATAAACAGAAACATGCCTCATTATAAAAGTACAAAAGTAATGCAATAACCAGAGTTTGCTTTGTCATTGTGAGATCTGTGATGTAAAATACAGTTGGGACTTCCATGCTGATGAGCTGACTCAGATATTTTGTACAGCTGCAGGGGGGCATGCATTCTTTCAATGTCACATGGAGCATAAAAGGCAGCACGCCGGTGAGAAGAACAACAGAAATCAAAAATAGCGTGACCACGAGTGGAAAGGTACTGAAGGTGCGGATCAGTGCACGAGGCAACGGATGTCAGTTTCAGTTGCCATGTAACACAGGTTGTTTTCTAATGGTGGACCCAAACCCAATCCACGGCTTTCTCTTTAGATCTTCTCTGAGAGGAGAAACTACCAGAGCCGTTCGTATCACTCTGCTCTCACCTGAGCTGTTGCAGCTCTCGCAGGGTGGAGAATAAAACATTCATGGTGTATGACAAGCCCAGAGACCCCGAGAATCAAAATACCGTTGGCTTCAGTGACTGTATTCAGTCCTGCTGCTGCAAATACATCCACAGTATAACCAACCAAGGAGAGACAAAGGCAGTCAGTGTCAGTGTGATGAGGAATATCTTAAGATCAAATTCATCTTTGCGTAGACTACAACTACTGCTGAGGATGAATTCTCTTGCTCAACCCCAAAGCTGTCTTGTCCTGTGTATTGTCAGCTACCTCGGAGGGTTTTGTTAACACAGGAGCAACATTTTATTTTATTCATACATTTGCCATCAGGGTGACTTTGGAAATGTAGTGCAGACTCATGCATTAAACAGATTTAGTTAGTTTCCCATTACAACTTTACTCAATAGAGTTAGCCAACAGCTTTCTCCTGTTTCCTCGCAGGATCCTTTTTTGGTACAAATAAATCATTTGATATTTTGTACTTTAACGGCACAGGGGACCCTTTAAGATGAGGATGTGTGTGAGAGAGACACAGCTGGTGATTGCACCTCCAAGGCAAATTTCAAGAGACAAAGTTCAATTCAAACACAGAAACCGTCAAATAAGTTCTGCAGATGCTTTGTTTTATCAACATGAGAGGCAAAAAGAAGAGCTTTGATTTTTACTGTCTGATTTGTGCATTGTGTGCATGTTGTATCATGCAAACGAGCCACAATGAAGTTACCTCTTTGTGTGACACGTACAATAAAATGATCAGCTGCATATTTGTGTGACATTTATCGAAGCAATGGGACATTTAGCTTCTCAGCAAGGAGGCTTCATCAGTTGTCTTCCACACCTTCACTCAGGTGACCTCATGGGTGCGTCCATGAGTCACTTACCTTTCAAGGTTTCACCAACCCACAGAGATAAATACCCAGAAGTCAGTTAGAATTGAAGATACCTTTTGGACGAAAGACGAAGCATCTTCAAGAAACTGAGCTCATCCTACAATAACCTTCAACGGATTTCAGTAACTGACTGCTCTGCCCAGTCAGAGGTATTGAGTTTCATAAATAGTTTAACATATAATGGGTTCCAAACGCCTGAATGCACCAGTATAAACATCTAAAAATAAAGTTATTCTCATGAAACTCAGCTAAAACAAAACTGCAAAGCTGCTGTGAAAGCATGTACAAGCAAATTTACAGCAACATAAATGTGAATATATATAGACCATCAAAAATATAACTATACTTAACTGCATCCACTTAAACGTCTCCACTGTACTCCAGTGACATTCAGTAAGGTGTCACACGCTTGGTCTGCCTTTTTGTCAGGACATTTTATAAGGACTGTTAGTATTAATTAAATAAAGGATTTTTTTGGCATTATTAGAGTTGTGTGCATGTACTAAACCACCAGGCCAACCCCAAATATTACATACATTTGCATAATATATCTGTGAGAAATGTGTGCTGTCTTACACTATATATATATATATATATATATATGAAACAGACATGTAGCCTTCTAAAGAAATTTACTGTATATAATATGCACTTAGACCTAAATATAACTCTCTTTGCTGAGCAGCCATATAAAATAATGCGGTTTGTATTGAAAAGATCGAGAATGTCACAGTGTGGGAGTTATTTAATGCTGAACTAAAAGAGCTAATGACTCTCTAAATTAGGTTATGCTGACATAAAGAAAAAAACGGAATTGTAAATCATATAAATGTTACCGCTGTGCAGAGAGACAAGGAAGTGGCTGTGTTTTCTTCACAGGGTTGCAGAATTAAAAACTTTCCAGTCCTGTAAATTGTGCTTCTTGAAATTGATTATAAAGGAGGTCGTTTGTGGTTAGCACTCTTTGTGGTGTTGCTAGACTCACTACACTACAGCTTTGCCCTCACAGTATGCACAGTACCACAACTATCTGCAACAAGATGAATAGGATTTTAAAAGAAATATGAGCTTTCATGATTTCATGTATCTTTTGGAGATTTATTGATATTTTCATCATCAAGCAGAGCAAATCCAAAGGTAAGCCTCTGCTCAAAGAAAAACAGCTGATTTGCTTCATTGACCACACAAAACAAACAGAAATATTGTTCTGAGAGAAAGAGCTGATGAGTCTGGTCATTGTTCCCAATTACAATGACGCAGGTCATCCGCGGGTTATATAAATACAGCATGGAATGACTGCTGCGAGTGAGACACAATGGCTAAGGTAAGGCTGCTTGTTGACCTCTGCAAATCTTCATGGATTAATCAGTTAGTATAGTATGCATTTCTTTTCTCTAATAAGTATCAATGTTTATGAAAATCCCTCAGATCATCTTCTACGAAGACAGGGGCTTCCAGGGTCGCTCCTATGAGTGCAGCAGCGAATGCTCTGACCTGCATTCCCACTTCAGCCGCTGCAACTCCATAAAAGTGGACAGCGGCGACTGGATGGTCTATGAGAGACCCAACTACTCGGGCTACCAGTACTTCCTAAGGAAGGGCGACTATCCAGACTACCACCGCTGGATGGGATTCAACGACTGTGTGCGATCCTGCCGCATGATTCCTCCGGTAAGTCTCAATCAGGTGCTTTTTAAAAATCCTTCACTGTTTTAGAGGCTTATAAATCACCATGTCTCCTCTGCAGCACCAAGGCTCTCACAAAATGAGGATCTACGAGCGCCCAGAATTCGGAGGCCAGATGATGGAGCTGACCGATGACTGTCCCTACGTGTACGAACGCTTCCATTACAACGACATCTACTCCTGCAACGTCACGGACGGTTACTGGATCTTCTACGAGCATCCCCATTACAGGGGACGCCAGTTCCTGCTGCGCCCCGGTGAATACAGGAGGTTTAACGACTGGGGAAGCATGAGTCCGAGAGTGGGATCCATCAGACACATCTCTGTGTGAGAAGAGCTGATGTCCAGCTGATGTTTATGTACTGTCCATAAATCTATCCAATAAAACCATTGTTCTGTCAACTGCTACTTTTGTTTTGAGTTACTCTGAGTTGAGGGGTTCAGTGTGTTGAAAGGTTTACTTAGGTGGCAGATTGGGCCTCATTGTTTCTGGTAAAGCAGTACACACGAGTTGAATTCAACGGTGCAAATCTTCCAGACAATTGTTCTAAACTATTACAACCTATTATTTGTTATGGCAAAGGGATACATGAAACAAGCACACAGTATAAACTCAGAATGTTATTGAGAGCAGAGAGAGGAAGAAGGTTTGAAAAACTCCTAGTTGAAGTCAGTGATTTGCCTGATCGAGCCGATCCTTGGACTGGTGCTGTCCCAGTCGCTGTATCTGCGTAAGTGTCGGGTTTTTGTATAATATCAGTGATATTCTGTCCAGAAATGAGCATGACAAATGTTTTCAAAGTTTCTGTCGTTTGCAAAATAAAATCAGAGATTTGTATGGTTATTCTTTGAGGTACACGTGGCTTCGAATAAGAGTCACTCTAAGCTGTGTAAAGTTCATCACGCACAGACCGCTGACACAGAGACACGTGACTGTTTTATAAACCGGTCCTTTGTAATTCTAATGAGCGAGCATTTGGTGCTTTTGCCGCCTTGCCAAGTTCTTGATCCTACTCATACACAGAATAACGCTGAGTCATCAGTGGCCCTATGGTGACACTGGCACATGACTGACACTCCTGCCCACCCACTGCCGACATGATACATTCTGTTTGGTGACATTCAATCTTTTCTCATTCTCACCTCTCATAGATAAGGGTTACATGTATTTGTTTAGAGGATGAAGTGTGTGAAGAACATGATGAAGTATTAACACTGCAGTCAATATTGCCTCATCAAGGTGAACTCTGCAGATCAAAACATGGAATATCAAGGTCATGTCGCCTTATATTTTGAATTGAAAACCTGTGTTGCAAACTGGGCATGTATAGCTTGTAGCATGGATGTTTGCTCACAAGATACTATCAGGTTGCATCGTGGGTAGTGTAGTATTCAGCATTTCAGTAGCATGACCTATAAAAACTTAAGATCTCTGACTCTG
This sequence comes from Collichthys lucidus, assembly GCA_004119915.2. Lineage (NCBI taxonomy): Eukaryota > Metazoa > Chordata > Actinopteri > Sciaenidae > Collichthys > Collichthys lucidus. The sequence continues at coordinate 35,367,508 of CM014078.1, read as the reverse complement.
CTTGTTTAAGAGAGAGTCACATTTACTGCAAATCATATAAACTAACCATTTTTTATGTATATGTATGTTCATTACTATAAATCACTAATGGCTGCACAGAAAAGAGCCGCTACAACAAGAGAAACATTTATTTCCATTCAGAAACTGGAAACACATGGAACTAAAAACAGACCAAACATGTGATGTGCAGAATCAGTTAACTGATGACTGCACATCTTCTGAACACAATATATAAAAAAACAGTAAAATATTTTAGATTATTTACTTATTTGTTTTTACAAGACAAAATATATGGTGTTGAATAATAGAAGATCAAAGCACACTGACAGATGGATTCCTGACTGTTTTGGTGTATACAGAAGTTAACAAATATGAATTCAATTTGTGTAATTAAAACATTACGATTGAGTAGTTTTGTCTATAATATCTAATGAAATGGATATTTATCATTTAAATGTAATATTACTTCTTTAAACAGAGCAACAGCTTAACAACATAACCTGCACATCCAGAACACAAACTGACCAAACGATTTACACGAACCTGGGGCAGATGTTTGATAGATAAGAACCGTGGAGAAAAAATGTCCAATTACTTGTCCTGAATTATGGATTTATATTATTACCTTACTAACGGTGAAACTACTTAGCGAGCGCAAAGAAATGAAAGTTTAATCACTCTGGGAGGTCACCAGAGGTGAAGCTGAAAGCACAGTCTGAATCCTCCAAAATGTGGGCGAGCTAAGGTCGCTCAAATATCTACGCCACGAAGCGTAAAAAAACAAACAAAAATGTATTTCTCTAGTTTCTTCAATGCTCCTTACATAGTTTCATTTTAGGAAAAGTTCCAAATATTAAATTATGATTCAAAACTGCTCAGTAACCAGTACTTTCACAGATGAATTGTGCTGTCAAAAATGTGGAATGAATATACTAAACATATACTGAACAAACAACAGAGCTTATGCAGGACATAAATTATTATTATTAAATCAACCAGACCTGTACTGCAAGCTGCAACAATGCTGCAGGCACAGTGTTCACATCATCATACTGAAAGGCTTCATGTGCTGCTCTAAAATTCGTTGTCAGAGGTAGAATGGACAGTGGAGCAACACTGATAAAGGCGAGCAGAGGAGCAGAAGGTGCAGTTGCTCGATCAGAGCACAAGATTCACGAATCAGCTCAGTGAGCTCAGTGAACTGTGCTGTACAATCAACAGTGCTGCCTTTCTTAGAAATTACAGAGAGTGTAAAGTGAGTGGACATGGTGAGATCTTTGACACTGTCAGCTACATCATGGTGCTTGTGGAGATTTCTGAGTCTGAGGTCTGAGTCAGATAAGGTGAGCGCTTACCTTGGTTGTGGAGGCAGACAAAATGATCTCAACCACAGAAGCTAGGAAGTCACGTCATGAAACGTACCGCATTATGTTGTAAGGCACAAGCTAAACAGTTGATAGATCATATGTTGGTGGGACAATTAGGTCCTTTTGGGACCATCTCCTACATGAGAGGCTGGGAGGCATGAAGCATTGAGGCGTCGGTCCGCTCTGCTGTTTCTCATAAGTAGTGCTGGTCCTTGTGGTTGATGTATCAGTGGAACTTCAGGCTTCGGGTGGGCATGTGAGAGTGGAAACAGCTGATTCTGTGGCGGAAGATGTGACACTGAGACTCTGAAGGTTTGCAGGAGTGAAAACAGTAGCTGTGTAACCTTTTTACCTTCCCGTGGTTGTGCTGGAGAACCATGGGCGTCACTGCTTCGGTTCTCGGAGGGTAAAGCGGGTAAACCTGCTGCAACAGACCGACGTGAGCTCCAGTTCAGAACAAGTTTACAAGGCACTCATAACGAGGATGAAACATTCATTCCTTTGTGAGTTTGTACCTCTGGTGTGGTGTCCTCCATGGCCGCTAGAGGAGGCTGGACAGAGCCTCCATCAGCGGACTGGTACAGATATTCTGATGGGTGAGAGTACACGACTGGAGCGGGGGCCATCGGCGGCTGGACAACAAAACATTTACAGCTGAACAATCGGCCAAATTCTGCTGAACTTAGAAGAAGGAAGAACTTCCTTTTTCCTACCTGGACAACGTTCCACTGATACTGGTTCGGGACATACTGAGGAAAGAAAGTAGACTGTTGTTTAGAAGTCTAAACTCCTGCTGTGCTGATTGGTGACATTGACTAAAACTGACCTGGTAGGGGTGATAGGCTGGTTTCTGGTACACAGGCTGATGGGACTGAGGAGCCATCACTGGAGGAGCCATCCACTGAAGAATAAACATTCATAAATCACAATTACGTAGGTATTCATCTCAACTTTCTTGCTTTAACAAATGAGATTGAAAGACCAACAATGTGGGTGTGACATCAGTGAGAACTGACAGGCAAAAGGTGGACAGGAGGGTTCATGTTGGGGCAATGGAAGTAGGCCACTCCGTTGTTGTAGGTGTACGGATATCCTGTGGACGTGGTGTGATACGGGGAAAGGTGGGACACCGGGATAAACATGGCAGAGTCGGGGAAGGCCATGGGGGCGCGCTTACCTGGAGAAAGGACACCAAGAAATGCATACTGGAGGGATTACAGGGATGTCTGGGACCGCAAGTCGTGTCAGAGCAGCATCAGTTTTAAACTTACTTAGTCCTAAACGTTGCTGCTTGCGGAAAGCCTGACCAATGCTGAGCTTCTTGTCTTTGAAAAAGACTCCATTAGCCTTTAATATAACAGTCGAGGGGAAGAGGCCACATTAGATAAAAAAGCAGAGTAGATAAACAGCATTATATGTGCCTTAAGTTTAGCTGAATAGCCAGTTTTACTTACATCACGGAGGATTTTCAGCACGTCATCTTCTGACTCGAATGTAACAAACCCATATCTGTTTAAACAGAACCAAAACAATGATCCAAAACGCTCAAAGTCAGGGGACAGGAAGTCACGGCTGCGTGTGATGGAATCCACTCACCTCTTTGACATTCCTGAGCGATCTATCACGATCTTCACCTCTTTCACCGCGCCATGTTGAGAGAAGATGTGTCGCAGGTCGCTCTCGTTAAGCTTTAGAAACACACACACACATTTTTGACCGTGTTATCACCCCCAAAAGAACGGACAGCGGTGTCCGAAACAAATCATTTAAACAGCCAGGAGATGTGTGGATGCAGCTCTCACCCTGTAGTCAATTCCACCAACGAAAATCCGATTGGGGATAACTGTGTTGGAGCGGTGGGTGTGGTGGGCCGGGCTGTTGTTTTCTGGAGGCGGGACGTCAGGGGGGGAGGAGCTGCTGTCGGTCTGAGATGGACAGCAGGATGGGAATTTGAATAAAAGACCATTAAAAGACAACATATGAGCCAACTCGAAATTCTTTTTTTCACTCATACAGTACAAGTACAAGGTTTATAGACATGCAAATATGGAGAGAGATGGTGGAGACTGTGCTAGCAGTTCGGTGCCTTGCTTACTGCCGCCTACTGCCGCCTACTGCCTCCTACTGCCTCCTACTGTTGCCTACTGCCGCTTACTGCCGCCTACTGCCTCCTACTGCCGTCTACTGCCTTCTACCGCCGCCTACTGCCTCCTACCGCCTTCTACCGCCGCCTACTGCCTCCTACGGCCGCTTACTGCCTCCTACTGCCGCCTACTGCCTCCTACTGCCGTCTACTGCCTTCTACCGCCGCCTACTGCCTCCTACCGCCGCCTACTGCCTCCTACTGACGCTTACTGCCTCCTACTGCCGTCTACTGCCTCCTACGGCCGCTTACTGCCTCCTACTGCCGCTTACTACCTCCTACTGCCGTCTACTGCCTCCTACTGCCGCTTACTGCCTCCTACTGCCGCTTACTACCTCCTACTGCCGCCTACTGCCTCCTACCGCCTCCTACCGCCGCCTACTGCCTCCTACTGCCGCTTACTACCTCCTACTGCCGCCTACTGCCTCCTACCGCCTCCTACCGCCGCCTACTGCCTCCTACTGACGCTTACTGCCTCCTACTGCCGTCTACTGCCTCCTACGGCCGCTTACTGCCTCCTACTGCCGCTTACTACCTCCTACTGCCGCTTACTGCCGCCTACTGCCTCCTACTGCCGCTTACTGCCGCCCCTATACTTTTTCCTCACCGGGAAGTCGTAGCTGTTGTAGTAAAACTGATGTGAGTACAGATGAGAATGCAACACAAATTTTTAGACGACAACAAAGATAAACAGCATCATCTTGAGTCTTTTAAGTCAAACAATGTTGCTGCGTTTCTGCAGGCGCAGCAACATCAGCAACTATTCACAGCAGCAACACGGCCAAAGTTAATGACTGCAATGTATAATAAGAACACGAACAAAAACACATAAAAATTTACTTGATTTTTTTTAATTAGCTTTTGTTGCTCATTTTCGAGCTCTAACACAAACAACGGCAGTTATTATGACTTTAAATATTTTCCACTATTTTGCAAAAATATAACTTCTTTACCACTTTGGTGAGCCAACTACTGAGCTAATGTCAATAAAAACCCACACAAGTTATTAACTTAGCTTGGTTAATTTTAGTAAATAAGATAAAGGAAAGCAGGAAAGACTCATAATTTATTGTGAATTAATGTAACTTACTGGATTCAGTAACTAAACTAAAGTTAACTAACTAGCTGTTTTGCTAGCTGGACGACGTGAATCAAGTTCACTCACTGCGGTTTGGTTCTCCACCTCCGTAGCTACATCCACCTGGTTATCTTCAGTCTCCTGCATACTAGATGATGTTGGTTTTAATCGATAATTAATAAATGAATAAACTTGACATATTAATCTTTATCAAACTGTTTTAACTAGCTACTCCCTCCGCAGGCTCTCCTGGCGCCGCTCGCCTCGTTCGTGACCTCACACGTTAGAGACGTTGGACGCAAAACGTTTCATGCGCAAACCGTCAAAGTAGGTTTTTATTTATTTATATTTATAACGCTGTTTAACAACATGTTTGACCTCCAAACATTCAAATTTCTTGTCTTCTTTCAATATACTGTTTGCCAGGGGGTGAAACCAACGTTTAAACCCAATATTTCCACAAACGGAGCCGCTCAAGTCTCCATACTTAACTGTAAAAAGGTGTTTCGGTTTAACGAGCGACCATGTCAACTAGTGTCCGGTAGCCATTACCACACTTTACCTGTATGGCGGCCAGTGTTTCGGTTCAACGAGTGACCCTGTTAACTGGTGACCGTTAGCCAAAAGCGTCTATGGCCAAACTCACCAGTGTAAATGTACGCTAAGTATTGTATCTGGTGTTTCGGTTCAACGAGTGTCCATGTTAATTGGTGACTGGTAGCCAAAAGCGTCTGTGGCCATACCGGTGTTTCGGTTCAATGAGTGACCGTGTTAACTGGTGACCGTTAGCCCATACCTGTGTGAATGCACGTTAAGGCGACCGATGTTTCGGTTCAACGAGTGACCATGTTAAATGGTGACCTCTTTGACGGTTTGCTGTGCGTCTGAATGAAGCTCACCAGTGTGCAATTTGTGAGACATTAAAACATTTTTTTAAATGTGTTTTTGTCACATTGGTACCTCAATTAAAGTATTTTTGTGTTTATTTCAAACTAAATTGTAGTAAATAAATGTATAACACGCACATAAATTATTTAAAATCCCATAAAGAGCAGCAGTCTTGCCAGCAGAGCCCAGCAGTACCAGAGATTGTCCACACGGGGGCGAGAAGAGCTGATGTCCAGCTGATGTTTATGTACTGTCCATAAATCTATCCAATAAAACCATTGTTCTGTCAACTGCTACTTTTGTTTTGAGTTACTCTGAGTTGAGGGGTTCAGTGTGTTGAAAGGTTTACTTAGGTGGCAGATTGGGCCTCATTGTTTCTGGTAAAGCAGTACACACGAGTTGAATTCAACGGTGCAAATCTTCCAGACAATTGTTCTAAACTATTACAACCTATTATTTGTTATGGCAAAGGGATACATGAAACAAGCACACAGTATAAACTCAGAATGTTATTGAGAGCAGAGAGAGGAAGAAGGTTTGAAAAACTCCTAGTTGAAGTCAGTGATTTGCCTGATCGAGCCGATCCTTGGACTGGTGCTGTCCCAGTCGCTGTATCTGCGTAAGTGTCGGGTTTTTGTATAATATCAGTGATATTCTGTCCAGAAATGAGCATGACAAATGTTTTCAAAGTTTCTGTCGTTTGCAAAATAAAATCAGAGATTTGTATGGTTATTCTTTGAGGTACACGTGGCTTCGAATAAGAGTCACTCTAAGCTGTGTAAAGTTCATCACGCACAGACCGCTGACACAGAGACACGTGACTGTTTTATAAACCGGTCCTTTGTAATTCTAATGAGCGAGCATTTGGTGCTTTTGCCGCCTTGCCAAGTTCTTGATCCTACTCATACACAGAATAACGCTGAGTCATCAGTGGCCCTATGGTGACACTGGCACATGACTGACACTCCTGCCCACCCACTGCCGACATGATACATTCTGTTTGGTGACATTCAATCTTTTCTCATTCTCACCTCTCATAGATAAGGGTTACATGTATTTGTTTAGAGGATGAAGTGTGTGAAGAACATGATGAAGTATTAACACTGCAGTCAATATTGCCTCATCAAGGTGAACTCTGCAGATCAAAACATGGAATATCAAGGTCATGTCGCCTTATATTTTGAATTGAAAACCTGTGTTGCAAACTGGGCATGTATAGCTTGTAGCATGGATGTTTGCTCACAAGATACTATCAGGTTGCATCGTGGGTAGTGTAGTATTCAGCATTTCAGTAGCATGACCTATAAAAACTTAAGATCTCTGACTCTGCTTGTTTAAGAGAGAGTCACATTTACTGCAAATCATATAAACTAACCATTTTTTATGTATATGTATGTTCATTACTATAAATCACTAATGGCTGCACAGAAAAGAGCCGCTACAACAAGAGAAACATTTATTTCCATTCAGAAACTGGAAACACATGGAACTAAAAACAGACCAAACATGTGATGTGCAGAATCAGTTAACTGATGACTGCACATCTTCTGAACACAATATATAAAAAAACAGTAAAATATTTTAGATTATTTACTTATTTGTTTTTACAAGACAAAATATATGGTGTTGAATAATAGAAGATCAAAGCACACTGACAGATGGATTCCTGACTGTTTTGGTGTATACAGAAGTTAACAAATATGAATTCAATTTGTGTAATTAAAACATTAGGATTGAGTAGTTTTGTCTATAATATCTAATGAAATGGATATTTATCATTTAAATGTAATATTACTTCTTTAAACAGAGCAACAGCTTAACAACATAACCTGCACATCCAGAACACAAACTGACCAAACGATTTACACGAACCTGGGGCAGATGTTTGATAGATAAGAACCGTGGAGAAAAAATGTCCAATTACTTGTCCTGAATTATGGATTTATATTATTACCTTACTAACGGTGAAACTACTTAGCGAGCGCAAAGAAATGAAAGTTTAATCACTCTGGGAGGTCACCAGAGGTGAAGCTGAAAGCACAGTCTGAATCCTCCAAAATGTGGGCGAGCTAAGGTCGCTCAAATATCTACGCCACGAAGCGTAAAAAAACAAACAAAAATGTATTTCTCTAGTTTCTTCAATGCTCCTTACATAGTTTCATTTTAGGAAAAGTTCCAAATATTAAATTATGATTCAAAACTGCTCAGTAACCAGTACTTTCACAGATGAATTGTGCTGTCAAAAATGTGGAATGAATATACTAAACATATACTGAACAAACAACAGAGCTTATGCAGGACATAAATTATTATTATTAAATCAACCAGACCTGTACTGCAAGCTGCAACAATGCTGCAGGCACAGTGTTCACATCATCATACTGAAAGGCTTCATGTGCTGCTCTAAAATTCGTTGTCAGAGGTAGAATGGACAGTGGAGCAACACTGATAAAGGCGAGCAGAGGAGCAGAAGGTGCAGTTGCTCGATCAGAGCACAAGATTCACGAATCAGCTCAGTGAGCTCAGTGAACTGTGCTGTACAATCAACAGTGCTGCCTTTCTTAGAAATTACAGAGAGTGTAAAGTGAGTGGACATGGTGAGATCTTTGACACTGTCAGCTACATCATGGTGCTTGTGGAGATTTCTGAGTCTGAGGTCTGAGTCAGATAAGGTGAGCGCTTACCTTGGTTGTGGAGGCAGACAAAATGATCTCAACCACAGAAGCTAGGAAGTCACGTCATGAAACGTACCGCATTATGTTGTAAGGCACAAGCTAAACAGTTGATAGATCATATGTTGGTGGGACAATTAGGTCCTTTTGGGACCATCTCCTACATGAGAGGCTGGGAGGCATGAAGCATTGAGGCGTCGGTCCGCTCTGCTGTTTCTCATAAGTAGTGCTGGTCCTTGTGGTTGATGTATCAGTGGAACTTCAGGCTTCGGGTGGGCATGTGAGAGTGGAAACAGCTGATTCTGTGGCGGAAGATGTGACACTGAGACTCTGAAGGTTTGCAGGAGTGAAAACAGTAGCTGTGTAACCTTTTTACCTTCCCGTGGTTGTGCTGGAGAACCATGGGTCACTGCTTCGGTTCTCGGAGGGTAAAGCGGGTAAACCTGCTGCAACAGACCGACGTGAGCTCCAGTTCAGAACAAGTTTACAAGGCACTCATAACGAGGATGAAACATTCATTCCTTTGTGAGTTTGTACCTCTGGTGTGGTGTCCTCCATGGCCGCTAGAGGAGGCTGGACAGAGCTTCCATCAACGGACTGGTACAGATAATCTGATGGGTGAGAGTACACGACTGGAGCGGGGGCCATCGGCGGCTGGACAACAAAACATTTACAGCTGAACAATCGGCCAAATTCTGCTGAACTTAGAAGAAGGAAGAACTTCCTTTTTCCTACCTGGACAACATTCCACTGATACTGGTTCGGGACACACTGAGGAAAGAAAGTAGACTGTTGTTTAGAAGTCTAAACTCCTGCTGTGCTGATTGGTGACATTGACTAAAACTGACCTGGTAGGGGTGATAGGCTGGTTTCTGGTACACAGGCTGATGGGACTGAGGAGCCATCACTGGAGGAGCCATCCACTGAAGAATAAACATTCATAAATCACAATTACGTAGGTATTCATCTCAACTTTCTTGCTTTAACAAATGAGATTGAAAGACCAACAATGTGGGTGTGACATCAGTGAGAACTGACAGGCAAAAGGTGGACAGGAGGGTTCATGTTGGGGCAATGGAAGTAGGCCACTCCGTTGTTGTAGGTGTACGGATATCCTGTGGACGTGGTGTGATACGGGGAAAGGTGGGACACCGGGATAAACATGGCAGAGTCGGGGAAGGCCATGGGGGCGCGCTTACCTGGAGAAAGGACACCAAGAAATGCATACTGGAGGGATTACAGGGATGTCTGGGACCGCAAGTCGTGTCAGAGCAGCATCAGTTTTAAACTTACTTAGTCCTAAACGTTGCTGCTTGCCGAAAGCCTGACCAATGCTGAGCTTCTTGTCTTTGAAAAAGACTCCATTAGCCTTTAATATAACAGTCGAGGGGAAGAGGCCACATTAGATAAAAAAGCAGAGTAGATAAATAGCATTATATGTGCCTTAAGTTTAGCTGAATAGCCAGTTTTACTTACATCACGGAGGATTTTCAGCACGTCATCTTCTGACTCGAATGTAACAAACCCATATCTGTTTAAACAGAACCAAAACAATGATCCAAAACGCTCAAAGTCAGGGGACAGGAAGTCACGGCTGCGTGTGATGGAATCCACTCACCCCTTTGACATTCCTGAGCGATCTATCACGATCTTCACCTCTTTCACCGCGCCATGTTGAGAGAAGATGTGTCGCAGGTCGCTCTCGTTAAGCTTTAGAAACACACACACACATTTTTGACCGTGTTATCACCCCCAAAAGAACGGACAGCGGTGTCCGAAACAAATCATTTAAACAGCCAGGAGATGTGTGGATGCAGCTCTCACCCTGTAGTCAATTCCACCAACGAAAATCCGATTGGGGATAACTGTGTTGGAGCGGTGGGTGTGGTGGGCCGGGCTGTTGTTTTCTGGAGGCGGGACGTCAGGGGGGGAGGAGCTGCTGTCGGTCTGAGATGGACAGCAGGATGGGAATTTGAATAAAAGACCATTAAAAGACAACATATGAGCCAACTCGAAATTCTTTTTTTCACTCATACAGTACAAGTACAAGGTTTATAGACATGCAAATATGGAGAGAGATGGTGGAGACTGTGCTAGCAGTTCGGTGCCTTGCTTACTGCCGCCTACTGCCTCCTACTGCCTCATACTGTTGCCTACTGCCGCTTACTGCCGCCTACTGCCTCCTACTGCCGTCTACTGCCTTCTACCGCCGCCTACTGCCTCCTACCGCCTTCTACCGCCGCCTACCGCCTCCTACCGCCGCCTACTGCCTCCTACTGACGTCTACTGCCTCCTACGGCCGCTTACTGCCTCCTACTGCCGCTTACTACCCCCTACTGCCTCCTACTGCCGTCTACTGCCTCCTACTGCCGTCTACTGCCTCCTACTGACGCTTACTGCCTCCTACTGCCTTCTACCGCCGCCTACTGCCTCCTACCGCCTTCTACCGCCGCCTACTGCCTCCTACGGCCGCTTACTGCCTCCTACTGCCGTCTACTGCCTCCTACGTCCGCTTACTGCCTCCTACTGACGCTTACTGCCTCCTACTGCCGTCTACTGCCTCCTACGTCCGCTTACTGCCTCCTACTGCCGCTTACTACCTCCTACTGCCTTCTACCGCCGCCTACTGCCTCCTACCGCCTCCTACCGCCGCCTACTGCCGTCTACTGCCTCCTACGGCCGCTTACTGCCGCCTACTGCCGCTTACTGCCTCCTACTGCCGCTTACTACCTCCTACTGCCGCCTACTGCCTCCTACTGCCGTCTCTATACTTTTTCCTCACCGGGAAGTCGTAGCTGTTGTAGTAAAACTGATGTGAGTACAGATGAGAATGCAACACAAATTTTCAGACGACAACAAAGATAAACAGCATCATCTTGAGTCTTTTAAGTCAAACAATGTTGCTGCGTTTCTGCAGGCGCAGCAACATCAGCAACTATTCACAGCAGCAACACGGCCAAAGTTAATGACTGCAATGTATAATAAGAACACGAACAAAAACACATAAAAATTTACTTGATTTTTTTTTAATTAGCTTTTGTTGCTCATTTTCGAGCTCTAACACAAACAACGGCAGTTATTATGACTTTAAATATTAACTTCTTTACCACTTTGGTGAGCCAACTACTGAGCTAATGTCAATAAAAACCCACACAAGTTATTAACTTAGCTTGGTTAATTTTAGTAAATAAGATAAAGGAAAGCAGGAAATACTCATAATTTATTGTGAATTAATGTAACTTACTGGATTCAGTAACTAAACTAAAGTTAACTAACTAGCTGTTTTGCTAGCTGGACGACGTGAATCAAGTTCACTCACTGCGGTTTGGTTCTCCACCTCCGTAGCTACATCCACCTGGTTATCTTCAGTCTCCTGCATACTAGATGATGTTGGTTTTAATCGATAATTAATAAATGAATAAACTTGACATATTAAGCTTTATCAAACTGTTTTAACTAGCTACTCCCTCCGCAGGCTCTCCTGGCGCCGCTCGCCTCGTTCGTGACCTCACACGTTAGAGACGTTGGACGCAAAACGTTTCATGCGCAAACCGTCAAAGTAGGTTTTTATTATTTATAACGCTGTTTAACAACATGTTTTACCTCCAAACATTCAAATTTCTTGTCTTCTTTCAATATACTGTTTGCCAGGCGGTGAAACCAACGTTTAAACCCAATATTTCCACAAACGGAGCCGCTCAAGTCTCCATACTTAACTGTAAAAAGGTGTTTCGGTTTAACGAGCGACCATGTCAACTAGTGTCCGGTAGCCATTACCACACTTTACCTGTATGGCGGCCAGTGTTTCGGTTCAACGAGTGACCCTGTTAACTGGTGACCGTTAGCCAAAAGCGTCTATGGCCAAACTCACCAGTGTAAATGTACGCTAAGTATTGTATCTGGTGTTTCGGTTCAATGAGTGACCATGTTAATTGGTGACTGGTAGCCAAAAGCGTCTGTGGCCATACCGGTGTTTCGGTTCAATGAGTGACCGTGTTAACTGGTGACCGTTAGCCCATACCTGTGTGAATGCACGTTAAGGCGACCGATGTTTCGGTTCAACGAGTGACCATGTTAACTGGTGACCACTTTGACGGTTTGCTGTGCGTCTGAATGGAGCTCACCAGTGTGCAATTTGTGAGACATTAAAACATTTTTTTTAAATGTGTTTTTGTCACATTGGTACCTCAATTAAAGTATTTTGTTTGTTTATTTTAAACTAAATTGTAGTAAATAAATGTATAACACGCACATAAATGATTTAAAATCCCATAAAGAGCAGCAGTCTTGCCAGCAGAGCCCAGCAGTACCAGAGATTGTCCACACGGGGGCGTCATCTCTCTGTGAATAGAAACGTCTTCATGCTGTGTGTACATCATGTTAAATAAATTCACAGATTTAGAGAGTATTTTGAAACTTTGTTTCTTGTTTGTTTTTTTAAACAGGACACACATTTAGTTAAGTTAAACCTGCGACTTTTCTCTCTCTCACCATAATTAACATAGTTGAAGAATTAATTAGCAAATATTACCCACTAATGTCATAAAATGTGATCTGTATCTTCTGTATTTTCATTAAAACGCATGTTTGATTGTTTTTTTAATTGACTCATTGAGATTTTGAGATTTATTTTTCCTGTGTAGATCTGTGGAACACAGTCAGATCTTCAACACGCTTACTTTTCCACTCTCGATCTTCAAGAAGCCGCTTTGGATGTTACGTACAAGCCTCGTGGAGCTATAATTTCTCTATGATTGGCGACAAAGTGCTCTGAAACACTGTCATTTGCGTCCCCCTCCTCCTCCTCCTCCTCCCTCAGACCACAACAAAGCGACAGTACAAAGTGTCTCCAACAGAGAGAACAGCACCAGACTGATAGCTGGTATAAAATGTTCTTAGGTTTTTCCTAAGACGCATCCATGCTACTTGCAAATCCTGCTCAAAGCTCCTGATGTTTCCAGAGTGTCGTTCCTTGCACATTTCCCATCATCACAACCTCCTTTCTCCAGATTTGTTTGTCCTCATTCTGAGTAATGTGGGCCACACCATTACTTGTCATTCATTTCCAGCTTTTGTTAATTGCCGGGTGAATTTGCCAACGAGGTCTGACTGTGCAAAATGAGAAGGGCATGTTTGATAATTACAGCAATTTACCAGCTAAAAGTCCTTTTATACTCCGCAAAGATCATTTAAGACACAAATGCTGTCAGGGCGACTCGCCTGGCTGTGTGAGCTTTCACTGAAAACAAAAGAGTACAGTGTGAGCGGGTTATTTTTCGACTGCTCTAGTTTGATAGTTCTGCTCTTTGTGTTGACTGGTGTCTGCCTCTGTTCCATGCAGAATTATGTTCTTATTATGTCTTTATTATTTTTATTAAGGTTATGCTGTGGCAGTAGGACCATTCACTGCAGGACCGTGTACTGTAAAATAACCACAGGTGCAGTTTTCTTCCCACTGGACACAACATTTGGCTGCACATTGGGATTACTCCATCTATATACAGATACCTGCAGGTATTTGGTTGCATATGGGTACGACACAGAGCGCGTTGGCTGCAAAAACAACCCTGGGACCCGTTAGAGTTCAGCCAAAATGTGTCTTTCTCGTGATTCTTGCGTATCAAGTTGCTTATTGGACTTGAAGTTTTGGCCCAGGTATCCGATATCCAGATATCTGCAGGCTATATCGTACCAGAAATCACCTCATGTGGACAAAGCTGAGAACTGAGATGACCACTGGTTCTGAATTTAGCTGGTGCGACTTGCTCCTGCCATACTTGGGTTTCGGACTCGAAGAAAAAGCTGCATTTTCTCTGTTTCCAGTGTTTGTCCAAAGCCTACCTGGCAACAAGTTCACCGAACGCAACAACAAAATGTGTCATTCCTGATCGCCTTTCAAACTGACCCATGGTTTCCTGAAGTGACCTATCGGCCTTGGGCATCATCGAAACCAAATGACGGCATTTGCCGTTTGTTTTTGGTCGAAACTCTCTCACCGAGGTCAAGCGTGACAAATGCTATTGTGTCTCTGGCACCGTGTTCTTATTGTTTTGTTGCGTAAAAATCTCCAGACTCGCAGAGAAGAAATCAGGTCAAATATCAGGTCAGACATGCATGTCCCGTGTAGAAAAGTGCCGTTTTATCTCAGTCGGTCAGTCAGTCAGACAGTCGTGGAGACAGAGGTTGATGAAAAATGAGCCATAACAGAAGGGTTCGACTCTGGCTCTGTAATTACTCTACAAATCTCTGATTTCCCCTCCTTCATCTCCAGACTATTTATAGCCGCCGCATTCCTCTCGGAGAATAAAATGATCTCTTTGAGACAGTACAATGCCAGAAATAACAGGTTTGGACAAACATTTGCTGAGGCGTGGTGGGCCTGGCTGACCATTACTGAGTTCCACTGTGGTTTCAGTCTACTGTTTTTCCCCTTTCGGCCATTTATTCATCTGTTATTCTAAATGGCAGTGGGTTTGCTGGGGGAGGTGTTTGGGGGTGGTGGCGCGTAAGATGTGATGGTTCAACAAAAGAGGCCGTATGAATCGCAGGGATGAAATCACCGCCGTAGTCTGGCACAAGCGCAGCAAGGTCAGCCCTTTTTTTTCTTACATGCAAGTCGTAAACACACCTTAATGTCTGCGTATGCTCAGGTGACTACAGGGCTCAGACCTCCCTCTCTGCGCTCCGCTTTGTTTACGTTACAATCATAGGACTTTACTGGCAAATATGATCGACTGAGACATGTGCTGTGTGTGTGTGTGTGTGTGTGTGCAATCATGTGTGGGTGTCTTTGCATGCCAGTGTGTTTAGGTTATCAGAGGAGGAAAGGCTTTTCCTATCGACCGTGTTTCTCGTCAACCTTTGTTTATCAAGACAAAACAAAGATCGTATAGCCTGCGTAGCATCCAGGCTTCACGTCCAACTCCTTCCCACCGTGTTTATACCGCGCCGCGCTGGGAAAACACATTTTAACCTTGCACTATAGACCGGATGACCCCCACCACCACCACCACCACCTAATTCAACTTATGTTACATTTCTTTGTAGTGAAACCAAACATCTTGTCTGTTTGTGGAGTTTTTGGCAATCTGGAGCTCACGTTCAGCCGTCCTGTATTTATGGAAATCCCAAAACTATCAAACCGGCTCCATAAACGCAGATCTCGGATGTATGTGAAGTTCAGAAAACTCTGATTTCTTTGCACCGTCTTGCTTTTTCGAGCATCTCCTGCTTTACAGTATAGTTTGAGGGAGTTTAGGAGTAAATTTTGAAGGTAGAAGAAGTAGCTGGTTTCAGTCGAACATCTACTTTTACTTTTAGTCCAAGCCTCGACATCGTTTTCTGATTTCATATCACTGAATCTGCAAAATCTGTGAAGCCATCGACCTTGATTGGAGTTTGCTCTTTCCTCTTCCAGTCTTTATGGTGAACCATCTCCTCATTGTTGCATCACTATTGCCCGACAGATACGAAGGTGGTGTCGACCTTAGTCAAGACTAAGTCAGTGTGAGTTTTTGGCGCAGAGGTGGATTACTCACATTAAAAATGCTTCCTTGATAAGTTTTGCTCAAAGTCTCATGCGGTTGTGGGCGTGCCAGCGGAGGAGGAATTTAGACGCCGCTGTGTGTTTCACTTTTTGTGGTTTACTAGCGAAATTTCAGCCACATCTTCCTCTCCTGTGATTCACTTTCTTGGCAAGACAAGACTTAGACCTTCTAAAAGTAGTTTAGAGACCAATCTTTAGTGCTTGGTAACTAATCTTCAGGGTTCCCACGGGTGCTTGAATTCCTTGAAAATGCTTGAATTTCAATTCAGTGTTTTCAAGGTTGTGAAAATGCTTGAATTTTTTGTGAAGTGCTTGAAAATGCTTGAAATTTCACAATTAGTTAAAAATCAAAACAGTCAATCTACCACCATATGAAATAATGCTAATTAGACCCATATTATTATGCCATACAGTGGCACCGCTGCGCTTCCCATGACCATCGTGGCAAACACAACTAGTAGGCTACCTATTTAAAGGTGCTGGAAAAATGGAAAAACTGGTGCTTGAAGGTGCTTGAAAAGTGCTTGAATTTGTTCATGAAAAAGGTGTGGGAACCCTGAATCTTATTAGTTTAGATGTAAAGTTTAACCAAAGGCTGAATTCCCTTTCTTATTCAAGTTTAATGTTTTTCCTTTACTGGGACGCTCGCTGTATGATAATCTGCCCTGTCCTCGCTGCCTGATAGGTTGCAGTGCAGCGTTGCAGCGATACAACACAGTGGAACGAGGTAGAAACCCTGGACGACGAGCCGGCGTGGGTTTCAAGGATTAACAGAGTGGTGATTTGAACTTCTCGTAGCTGTTACTGTTACTAATAACTGTGGTTTGTCTCAGTAACAGTGTGACTGAGAGCCAGCATGCCAAATGTAAAGACGTCCTATCATATAAAAACTGGAATAAAACGACTGTTCGGTGCTTCAGGCCGACAAACTCAACATGACAGGCTTTATAGGTGTATTGTCGATTAACGCCGTAAAAGACGCGTCGATCACGTCCTATCGCGTCTATAACTTCAGCATATTGTCCTTTCTCTGGCTTTCTCTCGTGGTTGTTTGCTCTTTTGTGAAAACGCTTCACCACAATGGTGTTGCATTCCACAGCGACACCCGATGATTTCTCTAAATGTAGACATATTATTTAGGGTTTTTATATGGTGGGGCCCTGGCTATAGTTAGTGGGTGTGTACACACTGACCTACAATAAAGTAAACACACTCCACTGGGCTCTGGCCAGTGAACGGAAAAGCGAAGCCAAGTCTCCTTGCCGTTCCTTTCTACCTCCCTTAATTTCTTTATTGGATGTAGGTACATGATTATCGCCGCACCTCTGCTACGATTCTGGGAGAGGAACCAGCATCGGGTTCTGTGACGTGGACTCGATCCAGCTGGGCTCATTTTGTGGGATTTGTGAGCTCCACCCCACAGAACTCTAAATATTTCAACCAGACGCCTGACTGGTTATTTTCAAGAGTGCAACACCTGATTGTTCATAAAGAATCAGTAACGATGGAGGATGAAATAACTTTGCAGTCACATTATAAATCATTGCACAGTGTTTCGGTGACTTATATCTTATTTATATATATATATTTAACTTCTGTCATAGCAAGCAACATGCACCCTCTGCACACTCATCTGCAGTCATAGCTGACTTATTATCTGCTAGGAAAAGTGTACAAGAGTTTTGAAAAACAGTGATGTCACAGTGTACCGAGTCCACTCCTACATCACACATGCACAGGAGGTTAAAGGCTGCGTGAAGTCCAATAAGACCTAAAACACACACAATACCACAAGTCCGTCTAAAGGATTTAGTGGCATATTATGCTGTAGTTGCTGAGATTTGATGTTTGTGCATGAATGAAAACATTTTATATTCCATTTCTGTCGTATTCTGTAAATAAAGACACACTGGACCTTTAAAACAAAACCTTTTAGATCTGTTTGCATTGACTACTTCACAAATACCGTGTCTGTAACTGAATGAAGCATCGTACACTGTAAAACTGCAGGAGAGGTGACACAGAAGTCGAGGTCTGTGGCTCGAATCAGGTCTAAGAGTCCTTTGGGGGGATCAAACCAGAGGACTGCCAATTGTACTTGTACTTATTTACTAGTTTCTGCTCCGTGTGACATTTTGAATAAAATATAATTCACGGGGGAGAGTGACAGAGACCGAGAGGGAGGACGAGTCGTCATTCTGCGATTATTTCGGATGCAGGATCATGAATTATTTGGCAGGGAGATAACACTAATTTTGCATTAGATTCACGGCCCAGTGCACCGGCAGATTTTCACCCTCAACACACACACACACATTTGTTCCCGTGCCCCTCCTGACACCTTGTTATTTGTGTATAGTGAAAGTAGGTCAGAAATGTGTTGCATGTGTGTGTGTTTCTCTGCCTCTCTTTGTGTGCATGTTTACTGTATGTGGCAGCGATGGACGCACGGCGTGCTATGGAGGTCTCCACACACACACGCACACACACACACACGTAATCCAGCGGTAGGTCAGTTTAATATTTCATTTGGCTGATGGACGGCGTCTGCTGCTCTGCGCGCCAAACATCATTACAACACACTAAGTGACTTAACTCTAATTAGAGCTGAAAATCACATTAAAGCTGCTCTGTGATACGGAAAGTCGCTCACCTTTTCCCACCACCGGGTTCGGATTATGTTTTTTTAAATGTACGGGCCGCTCGCAGTGTTAGAATACAAACTAAAATAAACTATAACTGGTTAAAAATAATTACAAACGCAGCGTCAGTGTTGGAACAGATTGTCAGTGACAAACAAAGCTCTTGTACTCATTTTAACTTCTCTTATTAATGGAAATAATTCAGGTTTTTTAAATCCCACTAATATTTTGTCCTATTATCCGACACTGACAACACAGAAACTGAACTAAACTATAACACTTTTGATCCAGCGCATCTTGTGTGCTTGGATACGCGTGTTTACCTGTATAATTTATGAATGACTGAGGGAGTAAACAGCCTCCACTTTGGTAACATGCTTTTGCACTTTGAATGCTTGTGTGTGTGTTTCTTTGTTTCCTACTTTCTTCACCTCTTTCTTTGTTGTTTCGTCGACATGTAGAGGAAAAGGCGAGGTCACCAAAATGATAGCGTGTAGAAGAGTCGCCCAAAAGTGCTTGAGATTGCTGTAAATAAAAGAAACACAGACGATAAAACACATTATAATAGAATGAACCCACAAGATTAGATAGAAACTCTGTCACTTTTATTTCATGTTGCATTCTTGGAGAGCCCTCTGCGATTTCAAATCCGACTTCCAGGCACCTTCAGTCACTTCCAGGAGTGCTGCTGATAGAGATTGCTTTGTCAGAATATTACAACAAGCACAGAACAGCCGCCATTTCACTCTTCATCTGCGACGTGAACTACTGATGTTCAAACGACGGCAAACATCGCATGACGTCACCGTAAGCCCTTGTGAGCATTGGGAAAGGTGTCGTTGTGGCGGATGTCGCAGCGATTTGGAGCGTTGCCTATGCAAGCAAAGCTCGGACAGGAAGCGGGAACCATAATTTCTGCAGCAAAACAAACCGCAAAACAACAAATTGGAGGCAGTTTAGGGGCAGTGACTGGCTAGTTTTTCTGAAGACAATGGAAAAATGACTGATCAGCTCTGAAAAAAGGTCTCAGGTCATGAGATGTTAACCTCTAGAAATAGATATGACGATTGCACGCAATCATTCACCTGATCTGGATGGACTCGTCTTCCTGCTTTGAGCATCCTTTGTTGGAAACATGAACTTTTAATATCCCACCAACCCCTTGCCCCGCCCATCCGCTCCCCCCTGCACAACGCCATGCTTCACCCATGGCGGGAGTCGGTGATGTCCTTGTTTTCTCCTCCCTCCATCCCTCACTGTGTTTGTGCTGAACAGATGCCAGCGCTGAGTAAAGTCCTCTCCAGAGGGGCTGCCAGCAGCATATTGGTTTATAATTAATGAAATTAGGGCCGCTGTCTGCCGAGGAGGCTTCGGTCCCAGTGTAGGATAGACTGCTGGCTGCCAGGAAGACAGACGACGGGAGAGATCGAAGAGGACAGACAGAGGAAGACAGATGTAGCTGGATCATTGTCGATCCACTGTAAGGCCACGGTGCAGGATCTTCTTCTTGATCGCTTTGTCTTGTCTTAAAAGTGGGATCTGCTCCAGCCCGTCACACTGGGAGTTTTTCTATAAACTTGTTTTGTAGCACCTAAGAGCTGCATCAAATCTTTAACATGCCAGCAGCTGTTTTAATGATGCTGACCAGAAAAAAAGAAAGAGAGAGCCTCGGACACCAAAACGGATGCTCTAAATGAGAGATGGACACTTTTTCTTCTGACGTCGTGAGCATTTGAGTCACATGATCAGCTGTTTTACGCTCCGACAGGCATCCATGATCGCTGCACACAGATGTGATGTAACCTACCCCACATCGATACACGTAACAAACACAAAAGTCATATTTCTGTTCTGTTTCTGTTCTCAGAAACTAAAGGTGTCAGTGAGCAGATTTATTGGGAGACGACAAAACCTCTCGACAGAGTGATACAACACAAAAGCTATGAAAAATAAGTCTCTCAGATGGGAGAACAAGGCCAAAACTACAGTGAACAAAAAACACTCCTAAGGAGGAAAAAACTATCGGTTATGAAAAATTATCAAAATCACTCTCAAGGAGGAAAATCAAAAGGCTGCAGAACATTAACTGAAATCTCTACTAGAAAAACAGGGAAGAAACAAAAACTCTCCTGTAAGGTCGAGGCTAGACGATACTATACACTAAAGACCAAGAACAGAAAATCTCTCCAAGGGAGGCTGACAATAAATTAACTAAACTAAACAACATGGAACCAAAGAAAATCACTCTTTCGAGGCGAAAAACTATCATCAAGACTTTGGCGCTGGCTTGGGTGAACGAACAAAAGACGAAACGCTTTGTCACAGGACAAAGGGAGACACAGAACCTATATAGACACACACACACACAGATGGGTAATGAGGAACAGGTGGAGACAATCAGGAATCACAGCGACAGGTGACACACAAGGGAAGGGCAAGTGACCTGAAACGAGAGGGCAGGTGAATTTCAGAATAAAATAAACGCAAGAACACCAACACATCACTTCGTTGTGACAGTTTTCAACAGTTCACGTTTTAACTGGACATTCGGTGCCTGCAGTAAATCGAAACAAACTTTAATTTGCATTTTTGCTGCAGAATTACTAGAATTTTGCTTAACATTTGTTAGGTAGATTTGAATGGAGACACGGATACTGATAGTTAAACACATGTGAAACGAATGAAGCTTCAAACAAGCCACCCACCTGTCAATCAAAGCGTCCACGCTCTTAATCCTGCATTACTTTAAGCCTTAATATAATGTGAACAGGTGAGCTGTATATAAATTCACCCTCAGTACAGTTGTCATGAACGGGGAAATTAGCTACAGAGACCAAAACTGTTTTTTGTACCAGGCTGTAAACATGCTTATTTCTGCTGTGAAACATGGGGACTTATGGAGACTGACTTACTTCTGGAGCCAGCCTCAAGTGGACGTTAACACATAACCCTGACCTTCACAGTGAAATCACTGCCGGCCATGGGAGAGAGACTCATTTCCAAACTGTGCACGGTCGCTGTCGTAAAAATAACGGTCACCCACGTGGACAGAGAAGACGCGAGCGCTCTAATAAAAGCGCAAAGTCACAGCTCAGACAGAGGCCGCCTTTCTTCACAGCGGACGCTTCGACTTGTCACAGTGGGAAAAGCACAGGTTGGTGTTGCTAATAACATTAATGATGGTTTGGTTCTATTCAAGCGTCCCGGTGAGTCACGGCAGAGTGACAGTGAGCCAGCATGAATACCAGGACCCTGAGACTGGAACTCATCATTAATTCTTTTATTTATACCCGTGCCTTCTCCTCCTGTGACATGTCAAAACGTCTGCCGTGAAAAGGCCCATTGTGTTTGTTCTCCAGAAATAAAGTTACACCTATGTGTGAGTGTGTGTGTGAAAGAATAATGCATGAGCACAGCCAGATTTGGGCAGCGGATGATCACACACACTCCTATTCATGCCCACTAACCTTATTTTAGTCACTTGTGAGTCCTCCTCCCACGGTTAATCCAGTTAGAGCTCCTCAATCCATCAGCAGCCGTTAATGCTCTCCTGCTGCGTCCTGATGCAGCCCAGCCTGAATGTGACACGACGCTGCAGCCACGCCGCACACACACTGTGCAACACACACACACTGTGCAACACACACACTGTGCAACACACACACACTGTGCAACACACACACACTGTGCCACGCACACACACACACACTGTGCCACGCACATGTTTGACCTTTACCACCTCTACTTTTATTTTTGTTCTAGAAAGTTAAGTCAGGAAACTTAGGGTGGGATGATTTTCTGTGCCATGATCACCTTGATAGAGCCTGATGGATTCGATATCAGTATCTGATTAAACGCGTCTCCATTTGTACTGTTTGATTTATCTTTTCTAGTTCTTCAATCTGTTGTTCTTGTTCTTCTTTCAGTGACTCCATTTCTGATGTTTCTTCCATCCTTTCTACCATGTCTTCAGTCTGTTGTCCTTGCTTTCTCCATTTCAGTCATGTCCTCCATGTTTTCTTCTTGTTCTTCTTTTGTTGCTTCTGTTACTGTCACATCTTCCATCTTTTCTACTTCTTAAATCTGTTCTTCTTCTTCAGTTTCCTCCATCTTTTCTACTTTTGTTGTTTTCTTCATTTTTTTAGTGCAAACATCAACTGAGAAAGACAAAAATCTGGTGATCGGCACTGGAATTCAGTTTATTTCTCAAAAACATGAAGATATAACATGAAAGCTTGTGAGAACAAGATAAGAAATACGTTTTTTCCAAGCTCAACTTGCCGTACATCATCCACCAGCTCCTTTGTGGAAGCCGTCTCGTGTTAACAGTCGCCCTTTTGTTTATGTTGTGTGTGAGTACTCGGATTTGATTGGACTCTGGACGTGTGATGAAATGACGTCTCATTAAGACAAATCGGTTTCTTGTGATGTACAGTGTTGTTGGACATTGTTGGTAGAGGTGGACTCTCTCTCTCTCTTGCAGCAGCAGCAGCACCTGAACCGTTTTCCCCTTCATGCGCTCCATTAACCCTCCGGTTTTGTCGGGGGACTGTGGGAAAATCTCGTGTTATTGCATTGTGCAAACTGTTTGAGATCAGAGCGGCCACACACGGTCAACAAACTCGACCCCAAGCCTGCCAGTCGACAGCTAACAGCCATGCTAAGAACAACAATGGCTCTCGACATGGAAAAATCTTGAAATAATCGCGGCTCCGTGTTATTTGATTCGACTGACCGTAAAATGAAAATCTTTTGAGTTGTTTAAAAAGCAAAAAAAAGAGATTTTTGTGGCTGCGTCCATGTATTTATATAGAGTAACTAACTACATTTCAAAGTCTGACTCAGCACTATTGTTAACAGGGGACAGAGCTTGATTAAATGCACTGAATTAAAGGTAGCTGGTGCAGATTCAGCATCGCTGCAACCACTACCTCGAAAGACAAAGAGAGCGACAGAGAAAGACGTCCGGCTCTTGTTTGACATGCCGAACATTCAGTGAACGTGCAGACTTCCTCTCGTTTCTGGCTCGATTACACATCTCCCGCATCAGCTCCGTCTTTTCTAAAGTCTAGCGCGGACCTGACTTTGAGGCATCATGCTGATAATGCATCTTGTTTGTCTCAAAACTCCACTGTTATGACATTTGTGTTCGATCGCATTATAAACAGGCAGTGTGGCTGGCTGGCAATGCCGAACCACTAATTGTTGTAATTGCTAGCAGTTGTTTGGGCTGCCTGGTCTGAAGATTGTGTGTGTGTGTGTGTGATTGTGTACATGAGCATATATCTTTGTGCGTTTCTGCGAATATAATACACTATGTGTGCATCCGTGTGTGTTTATGTGCTGATTTGTGTAAACCATCCTCCACCGCTCGACTACTAGACCTCCTCTATCTGTTTACATCCCGGGTTAGGCTTCAAACACTCGTGATTAGATATCAGAGCGACAGAGGAGAGCGAGAGAGAAGGACGAGGAAGGGAGAGAGTAAAGAAAATCAGGAGAGAGATGAAGAGTCTGGCAGTCTGACACTCCGTCTCTGGGTCACGACGCCAGCTCGTATTACAAAAATGTCATTTCCACATTAGGGTCGTTCGACAGTGCATTTCTCATTCCTATAGCACAAACATCTAAAAAATATATAATTTTAGAGAAAAGGAAAAACAAAGAAAGAGACCTTTAAAGGGCTGGTTAACCCCGATTTCAAAACAACATATTTTCTCACTAACTGATTTGTGCCTCCACTTTACACAAAGACTGGAAACGGCTTGGTCCAAACTTTATTTTAAAAAATGTGTCTACCAGCACCCCTAAAGCTCGCTAATTAACACAAGTCTTCATGAGCCTTACAGGAAACCAGCACAGTTTTGGTCAAGAGTTATTGCAGCACATAACCAGTCTCGGCAGATGGCCACCCACCCTCGAGGTTTCTGCCTCTTAAACGATGGTTTTCCTTGCCACCGTCGCCAAGTGCTTGCTCATGGTGGGAATTGTTCTGTAAATAATATTATAAGCCATGCTCTGCATGGAGAGTGTCATGAAGTAACTCCAATTATGATTTGATGCTATATAGATAAACTTGAATTGGACCCCTGTCCTTCTTATAGAGCGAATGAGGCTTTCTTGCTGTTTCCAGTCTTTATGTAAGGCAAAGCCACAAACTGGTTGTAGCCATTGACAATGTAGTGAGTGGACCAAGCTTCCAGGTCTGCAACGTGAAGTCAACATCATGTCTTAAACCTGCATTCTTTCCAAAAACGGAGTCTAAATCTGAGCCTAACTCGACGTTCATCACCCACCAGATTCAAGGTGGTTGTCCACAGACTAATGGAGATTGGGGCTCATATGAGAGTGAAGCCTCCTTCCAAAGATTTAACAGCAGCATCACTTATAAAAATAGATGCCCTGCTATTCTGGGTAGCCAGAGAACATACTGATATTTGGGCCCACAGTCATTTATCCTACACCTTATTCTCATAATTATCATTTAGGGTTCCCACGGGTGCTTGAATTCCTTGAAAATGCTTGAATTTTTGAATTCAGTGTTTTCAAGGTTGTGAAAATGCTTGAATTTTTTGTGAAGTGCTTGAAAATGCTTGAAATTTGTGTGATGTCTATCTCAATAAACCAAGAGAAAACAAAAATGTTTCCTAAGCGGCTACGCGCTTGACCGATGCCTTTACATGCAGAACTCAGTTATCATACTCGCTTGGTGTTCTGCAGAGAAATAACAGTAGACTACTATCGACACCTGTTGGTCACTGTTATTGCGCTATGGTAGTTACACAATACACCGCTCACAAGCTGAGAATACAAGCCAATTCACAATTAGTTAAAAATCAAAACAGCCAATCTACCACCATATGAAATAATGCTAATTAGACCCATATTATTATGCCATACAGTGGCACCGCTGCGCTTCCCATGACCATCATGGCAAACACAACTGGTAGGCTACCTATTTAAAGGTGCTGGAAAAATGGAAAAACTGGTGCTTGAAGGTGCTTGAAAAGTGCTTGAATTTGTTCATGAAAAAGGTGTGGGAACCATGAGTGTCTTAAACCTGCATTCTTTCTAAAAACTGAGTCTAAAACTAAGCCCAACTCGACGTTCATCACCCACTAGATTCAAGGTGGATATCCACAGACTAATGGAGACTGGGGCTCATATAAGAGAGAAGCTTCTTTCCAAAGATTTAACAGCAGCATCACTTATAAAAATAGATTCCCTGCTATTCCGGGTGGACCAGAGACCATACTGATATTTGGGCGAAGCAGCCTTTTTAAGCCCACAGTCATTTATTCTCATAATTGTCATTACAAGTCTGAGTGCACTGGTCTGCAAACAGCTTGCACCTTTCAACAAAGAAAGGTCAGAACTCAAAGAAAACTAGAAAATGAATCTGGGCTTGCTTTGCTCTGTCTTGTGTGAGGCAGACACAGGGCACCAGTCGATAAGCAGTAAAGAGTGCTGAAGCTGTGGGTCCATGGCGGCACTGTGCAGGAACAGCCGGTGTTAATCCAACCCAGCGACGGTTCAGCAGGCTGCAGTGGGAACCAGTAGAGGAGGGAAGGAGCGTGAAATCTCTGACACCTGGTGGCTCTTTCTGCAGCTGGTGTCGAGAGCCCGCAGCCATCTAGCCAGCTGTGCCTCCTCGACTGCTCCGCCGGCGCACACCGAGGCTACACGGACCGATCCTTAAAGAGTTCAAGACTTCACCTGAGGTCAAGTGCTATGTTTCAGGGGAATGTGTTGAATGTGAGCTGCTCTACCAATCAGAAATGTTGTGCAACTAGGCAACTAACATGAGTTGTTCAAGAAGAAACAGCGCTGCTTAAATATTTAAGAAATCCAGTGTTGGCCTCCTTTTTTCCGTCTCTGCAAAGCTCCCTGAATGTTGGCTTTGGATGTAAATCTTTATACTGCAGTTCTATTAAAGAGGTGACATTCTTAGCCTCGTCTGTGGTCATGAGTAAAAGCCACAAGCAGCTGAAAAGAGGGTGTCAACAGCGGTCCCAGGACGTTCCCCTGTGGTACTCCACAAGTTAAAGGTTGACTTTTAGATAAAACTCTTAACTCGTAAGCTTCTGAAGTAGCACACTGTGGCTCAGATGCTCTTTGTGGGTCAATTAGAGTCATCTCACATAATCTTCCAGCATCAGATTGTCTTGTATCTTTAATTTCCCAGAGATCTCATGATATCGAGCTTAACAAAACATCAGTTGTGGAGAGAAGGGTTAGGGTTAGGAAGCCACATTCATCAAAAATAAGTTGTTCCATATTTGCAACAATTATAGCGTTTTTATTACCTAAAATAAGTGGAATGTTGCATTATCAGACTCCAAACTTTTAGAAGTTAAACCCTTATTAGTCTTTAATTGTTTTCCATTTTGCTCTTGAATGTCTCTCTGTGGGCGTAGAAATGTTACTGGCTCAATGTAACGTGATTTAAGAGGCGCACATCAAAAACGCCGCTGGTCTGCCACTAATGCAGCAGAGCCGCCATAATTACATGTTTGTTTTTTGAAGGAGATGTGATGTGGTTGTTTTCTGACTCGTTTCATCTTTGGGTGTTTGAGGGGTGTTTTCATCATCTGTGTGTGTGTGTGTGTGTGTGTGTGTGTGTGTGTGTGTGTGTGTGTGTGTGTGTGTGTGTGTGTGTGTGTGTGTGTGTGTGTGTGTGTGTGGGGCATGGACCAAAAGTTTTGTCTAGTGTCGCCGGACATGTCACGTGACACCTTTAATACATGCATACGTATTCATTTGAAGTGGTGTCTTTTAACGACAACAAAATGTCGAGTATTTTAATGAAACCGAGTGTCATAATTGTCGCGCTGCAAGACCCCACCCCGCTTCTTCAAAGGGCTGTTTTGAAGGGTAGGACCCGGTTTCAGGTTTAAATTTAGAACCAGATTCGGGTTCAGATCAGGGTTAAGTGTGTCGGTTATGTGATGAAATGAGGATGATAACATACGTTTGTTTTCTGTTCCAGATGGAGTCAGTCACAGATAGATAAATGCTGATGTAGACACACACATTTAAAAGAGCTTTCTCTGTTGTTACCCTGAGAAATGATGCCTTTTATTCGCCTTTATTCCAATCAGATAGGACCATGTTGTGTTCATTAATCAGTGCAGGTTCTGGTCTAACTTGCAGCGGCCTGGTTGGTCTTCAACCAGCTACTCTGCACTGCTCCTCCTCACCGTGCACTGACTATCAGAGGCTGCTTGAATCTGTTTCTAGACTGCAAATGTCTCAGGCCCATCCTTCACCCGATCCCCGTCCACTATGACTAACCGGCTGGCTACTCTCTCCACCACGAGGGGGGGCCCGGCTACTGCTCAAGAAAAGTGACCTCTGCAAAAGTCATCTGTAGAAACACCTGAAGTAGTTCAGCATGTCAGATGAAGTTCTTGCATGTTTCCTAAGAACGTTCACAAACACGTATTTGGATTTTGTATTTCATCGTCAAAGCTGACCTAGGAAGTCAGTCATGGATCTTTACAACAGCTATGTAAGCACTTTAGATCATAACTCGGAAATTTGTTGAGTAAAATGTTGACCACAACTACAAAATCTGGACTGTAAAGAACTTCAAATCTTTCTGATGCATAGGTTTTTCTATCTGTTACACACACACAGCTTTGCATAATGAGTTTGCAAAGCCTCACTGTAACTCACACACACACACACCAACCTCCAGAACATCACACGCGTCGGTTCCACTGATTGCCATGTGTTGCGTTCAGCGATGTGTAAAGCGCTGGCGCTGCGAGTATTAGCCTGTTTATCAGAGTGTGTATTAACGCGCCGCAGCGAGAGAATCGGGGGAAACTAGGTGTGTGTGTGTGTTAGCGTGCTTTGCAGAGGGATCACAGGTGTGTTTGCGAGCTCCACAGAGAGCCTCCTTTGCCCCATAACCCCGATGCCCCCGCCGTGAGCATCCTGGGTAATATCAGCCCACAGAGCACCTGCGTCTCTATCCCACCACACACACACACACACACACACACACACACACACACACACACACACACACACACACACACACACACACACACACACACACACACACACACACACACACACACACACACCTCTAATGGCCTCGTATCAGCCCGCCATACGGCTCTAATAGCCAGCTGTGTGAGCAGAAATCCAGCGGGCCGTACCGACACTCACTGATGCAGTTGTAATATTAGATGCGAGTTAGAGCTATGGTGAAAACACACACGCGCCGTTTAGCCGTGAATTTCTTTTACTTAATTAGTTTTACCGACACAGGTACTGATTCTCATCCGCGTTTTCTCTCCAGTCGAGATGAAAATCATCAAATGTAATGTGAAATAAAAATTTCAAAAACCTCCATAGACGCTGCTGAGCTCCAGTGTACCCTAGCTCCTGTTCTGGCACGACACTGGCACATCAACATTTCAGTCCGGGCCTGAAAACCTCCACCTCCTGGTGTTCTGAGCTCACAACAAACCGAGCCAACACCTGCACCTTATTGTTTTCTCGCGTCATCTTCCAGTTACAGCTCTGGCGTGTCTTCCACAGGTTCGCAACCATTGCGACTCCAAGGAACGTTAAAGTTTGAGTCCTTCCCGTCATCCGACTGTAAAACGTGTCAGCTCTCCAGAAAAGTATCAATTTTTATGACTCGGGTTTGCTCATCCTGGCAAGAGAACTAACGAAGCAACACGAGTTGGAAAATCAGCGCACAAATATCGGGAAAACTCAAATATCTTGGCTTTTTTCACAGCGTTCAATATTGTACCATCCAAGTTCATGACACACATCATGAGGAAAGACATGCTGGAGTTTACACAGGGTTGCATCTTTTTTTTTTTTTACTTAAAGCCAAACACTTAATAGAGGATTGCTTGACAGATGGAGGTACGGACATGGAGAGGCACGTGTTAGCGTGGCAGCTGCTAAATTGTTTTAAATTGTTATCAGGTGCCCTGGCAAGTGAAGCAGACATGAAGCTGCGCGGAGTTAGGACGACTCGTAAATTAATCTAATGTTTCTAATGAATCGCAGAGCAGAAGAAGAGAAATCTGCAAACACGCCTCATGTGTATGTGACATGTGTGAGTTACTGGAGTTTGATTGATTACATATTAGATGGATAATACAGCACAGAGTGAGTTTTGTACATACGTGGACGTTTTTTCTTATTTTCCACCTGCACACACGGAGTCGCAAAGGCGACACTCTGTCCGATGTGTGCAGTCCTCAGGAGTTACATGAAGTGTTGCACAGTGAGATTTAAACAGACTAAAACAAGTCTCTGCCCACCCACCCACCCACCCATCCATCTAATTGCATTGTACGCTTTGTGTTTTACAGCTGCTGCTTTTTACAGTCATGTGTCTGTGGTTCGCTTGCTGCTCTTTGTGTTGGTATTTGACGGCTGTTCTTTTTATAAAGTTTGCGGTCGGAGTCGAGGTATGTGGCCGAGTGGAATGACAGCTATTTGCTTGCCTTACATTTACACCTCCTCCTCCTCTCTTCTATCTATCTGTGCTTTTTCCAATCACTGTCTAGCATGACTTTATTACTTAAAGTGTGTGTGTTGGACTCAAATTTCAACCACCGGCAGGTGAATTTAAACTTTTATAACTAGCAAAAACCACGCCTTGAACCCATCCCATGAGCACACTTTATCTTTGACTCAGTTTTCACATCTCTTCCCCTTTTTCCTTCAAAAACACAGGGTTCCCACGGGTGCTTGAATTACTTGAAAATGCTTGAATTTCAATTCAGTGTTTTCAAGGTTGTGAAAATGCTTGAATTTTTTGTGAAGTGCTTGAAAATGCTTGAAATTTCACAATTAGTTAAAAATCAAAACAGTCAATCTACCACCATATGAAATAATGCTAATTAGACCCATATTATTATGCCATACAGTGGCACCGCTGCGCTTCCTACAGTATGATGACCATCATGGCAAACACAACTAGTAGGCTACCCATTTAAAGGTGCTGGAAAAATGGAAAAACTGGTGCTTGAAGGTGCTTGAAAAGTGCTTGAATTTGTTCATGAAAAAGGTGTGGGAACCCTGAAAACAGGAATGCCCGGGCCTCTAACCCGTAGAGCGATGATCGGCGAGAATTACCCCTTTATCCCTCGACTCTCATCCCTCCTACAGTACATTACATAGGGGACACCTTTATCCACATAAATATATATATGCATATTGGTGTGGTCTTTGTTCGTGAACTCAAATGAAGTGTATTCAGGCAGCCTTGCATAAAGGAAAACGATGGATGAAGTCTAAAACACTTAAGGACAATTGGTGCACTGACAAGTGATGATACAAAACTCCAGACTCCGTGGGTTGATTAGTGGAAGCAGTTTGAACAGATTTACAGAAGGGAAAGAGGGCAAACTTTCAGCACAGAGATTACTTTGGAAAAGTTTTTATCAGATGTTCACGTCCTGCAGAATCAAAGAACAAATGGCGAAACGTCAGAATGGAACAAATCAGAGACTGAGAAATTCAAACAAACGTGTTTTCCATCTGTTCCTATTGTGGCACAAACTACACACACAGTGTAAGTGACAGTGGTTGCATCCCACACATGACGACAGATTCAGTTTTTGCAGGTGGATTGTCGACACTGACATCGTAATGTACATTAACAAAAAAAAAAGATATTTTCTCTTCCAGTCTGATTCAGAAATCGTAAATAATAAAAACACTGATCGAACATCTCGTCCTCTTTTTTTGTCACATTTACAAAGACATTTGTGGTCATATCAAAGAAATGATAGCAAAATTAATTACAACAGTAATACTCAGATTTTTAGTAAATATAAAGTTAGTAATAAATATTAATGGGAGGGTCGTGTGGAACTGTTTTTTCCAGTTTCACAAAGAGCTCCTAAAATATATTCATACGTTACAAAACAAACAACAAAACATGTAGTTTGGGTTGGAGGTTCTTCTGTTATTGCCTCTACTTCCAGGTGAATGCCCTTTTCATGAATACTGAGCACAAAAATCATTTGCGTGGTTTGGATGGAGTTTGAACAGAGCGCTGTTAAACGCTGGCAAACTCCAGAAATCCAAATTTAAGTTCATTTAACAGCGTCCGTGTCACATTAAAAAGGAGCCTGTGAGTCACGGCGGGACTCAAATGTTCCTCCAGAGTTTACGTTCTCTGTATCTCTTTACATGAAGCCTCGCTTAAAACATTTCTGGGCACAAACTCTTGTGAGAAACTGTCAAATTCGATTACGCTTGGTGTGCGACGCCAGCTTTACTCCTACACCCCACCTTCAAGGGAGGCTCAGCCAAACTTTTTGGAGCGTCACTTAACGCTGTAACCTGTAAACATAATAACCAAAGACGCCCGGGAATAAACAAAAAGACAGAAACTTATCTCCGTCCTTGTATTCGTTTGTATTACTTGGTGGATTGTGCTGTGGTCACCTTTAAAACCTACAGACGTGAAGTGTTTTAAATGGGTACTGAAAATATTAACTTGTGCCATGCAGGTCAGAAAAAAAGGTGAAAAACTGAATTTTAAGAGGAAATATGTTGAGATGTTTTTGTCTCGATCAAGCCAAAACAAGCTGGCAGTGTCTGAGGGTAGTGGTCGTACCTTCGGATCCCTTTTCAGTCACCTTACTCAAATCATTTCCACAGTTCTTCAGATCTCGTCGAGCTGAAGGTGATGCTCGTTCACAGGTTATCTTACAGCGTCCTTCCTCGGTTTCTTTGCCGTTATCTCTGTTGCTCTGCAGAGTGGGGGCTGTCCAGACTGCTGTAAGGGGACAGAGAGGAAGTCGCCGGTCCTGAGGCTTTCCCGTCGTCCCCTTCCTCCTTCTCTATCTCCATCTCCGCCTCTCTTTCTTCTCCCCCATCTCTTCCCTCTGTTCTGAACACCTCAACCGATCCCCTCCCGTCCTCGCTCGACTCCTCGGACGCAGACAGGCCCTCCTCGCAGACCCGACTCTCCGCAGTGCCGGCGCCTCCCTCGCTGGGACTCAAGCTCTCCCCGTCGTCCTCCCCCGGGACGGACTCTCTGACCTGGCTGTGGTGCTTGACGTTGTAGCGCTGGTTCTGGAAGAACTTGACGATGGTGTGCTTGGGTAGATCCAGCTGGGCTGACAGGGTGTGGATGGCCTCCTGGTCGGGGTAGAGACCCACGTCGCCGATGAAGCTCTGCAGGATTCCCAGGGCCTCGAGGGAAATCCGCGTCCGCGATCGGGCCTTCTTTGGTCCTCCCCCTCCGAGGCCGGGGCTTATCCCACGCTGGGGTCTGTCGTCTGAGCCGTGCAGGACCAGCAGTGGGATGGGCTGCGGGTCTTCATGAATCGGAGACGGAGATGTCAGAGGTGGCAGCGGCTGTCTGTGGAGAGGCTGAGAAGAAAGAGATGATAAAGATTTGGGATGATGCCAATGTCGTCATCGATTTTTTACAGATTCCTGCTCAGTTTTCATTCATTCTCTTAGTCAAAGACTGATGTGTTTGCAGGGAACAATCAGCTGACATCTGATCTCTCTGGGCTCCGGTAAACGTCACAGATCTCTGTGCACATTGTGACATCCACTGCGGAGGCTGCTGGACGCCGACCGTCTCCTTTGTCAGACATTTATAGCGATGTTACAAAACGCGTGCGGCGCGGCTGACTCGATGCGCGACAAACTTAACGATCACTTGGGGTCAACCACAGGATGCTCAGATGGAAATTTCTTACACTAATTTGTATTTTGCATTGCTTGTATTTAACAAAAATATTCCTCCTGTGTTATTTAGTATTGTATTCTTTGCACAATCAAAAAGGCAAAGTCAAGACAAACAAGGTTCACTGATTAGGTTGGTCAGAATGAAGCCTCAAACTTTAGGGGAAGGATCAAACTTTATTTGAACTGCAAACACAGCCGGAGAATGAAGTGCAGTTGATAAATACTATTATTACTTTTGTGTTTTGCAAGAAAGGAGGAACCATAGCGAATAAATCTTCAAGGTTTTACCATGCTGAGTGATATATTATTTTAGTTGTGAAACAGTCTGGAGGCTCCGCTGGTGGCACGCGGAGGAATCTCTTACTTTAGAAACATTTTATACTTTCAGAGTTTGCAGGAATGTGAATTATATTAGGTTTTGCATTTCCTGCACATTCGAGCTCGTCTTCACTGGCTCCCTGAAGGTTTTAGAATTGATTTTATTTTACTGATCGCCTTTAAAGCTTCATGTTACATAGCAGACATGTCGGTTTTTATAGACGCGCTTTTATTTTATTGAAAAGTGGTATGTGAATGTGTACAGGTCGTATATAGCGCATGTTTTCTACTTATTTTTATCATTTTATCTGTGATTTTTATCATTTATATTATTTTATCGTTGACTTATTTAATTTATCATTTCATGTAATTGTTTATTTTCCATTCCTAATTGCTTCATACTGTATTTTAAATGT
The DNA here is from genome assembly GCA_004119915.2 of Collichthys lucidus. Classification (NCBI taxonomy): domain Eukaryota; kingdom Metazoa; phylum Chordata; class Actinopteri; family Sciaenidae; genus Collichthys; species Collichthys lucidus. Next base: position 35,333,741 of record CM014078.1, on the reverse strand, counting down.
ATTAGCATGTTCTTCAATCTCGTTTATCCTGTTTTATTGGTTCTTCTGTTGCTATTTTTGCCTGAGTATCCTTTTATTATTAAAAACTCTTATTATGAATACATACATTATGGTGGTACACGATATAAAAAGCTTGAGGAACACTGGTTACCAAGACTTTTCAGTTCTTAGTATCATTATTTGTATCATTACGGTAATATTAACAGTGTATATGAATTATTCACAGTTCCCTCGGGTGTTAACATGATCATACAAAATGTATAAATGTCGCTGTGTGTGCACCGACACATCACGTCTCTGTGAACAAGCCTCACAATGTGTAATTACAACACAGACTTTAAACTCGGCTCCTCCTCCGGTGCCCCTCGTGCAGTGTCATGAAGGGAAATGTAGTACAAGCGGAAGTGTGACCAAGCGGCTTCCATCGCCCGCCAACATGCACGCTAAACTCCCAAAGTCATCACACAAACAACCGCACTACTAGAGCTTATTAACAGGGCGGGGTGGCCAGCACACCCAAACACAGGAATCCAACGCCATAAATCTGTGGTCCATCAAAATTAAAGGGCCTAAATAAAGATAATGGCAATTCCTTTTTCTCTGCTTCAATAATTACAGGGTATGTTCTGAATAATATTGAGGTTAGGGCCAGACTGAGGGAGCGTTTTGGGTTTTTGGGAGAAGAGGGTGGGATGGAGGAGTGTTTGACAGGAAGTGTGTGGGCTGGTCATTTACCACGTCTATTTTCAATGACTTATGAGGATGCGAGTCTGACAGAGAGGAGGGCTCGCCGAGAGGAGCAGGTGGCGATCAGACAGACGAGGAGGAAACTTCTCTGAACAGCACACCAGCATTTTCTCACTCGTAAAAACACTTTGATTTGTGTCTGTTGCTCATGGCTGCACTGTGGTTGGGTGGTTGAATTATTTTAGTTTATTAAAATTACAGCGTGTGAAAATCTCTTTTTTAAAAATACTCAAACCCTCCGGCTTGCTGATGTTTGGTACCTGCTGGTCGGGGATGTGCAGGACGGTGTGCAGCCTCTCGCTGTGCTGCTGCCTCGACTCTTCTTCGTACACCTGGTCTCTCTCGGCCTGCGGTAAACCCAGGAACCTGCGGATGGTGCACAGGTTCTCCCACAGCGTGCGGTTCTCGGGGCTCGGGTTCTCTTTCCACCGGAGCAGCTCACACAGCCAACCCTGGAGGAGAGAGGGGAAGAGTTCGTCCTGTTAGCACAGGGACAGAAGTCTGTGATTGGATAGCAGCTCACTGGGTCATTTTGCATGGATGTTCCTGGACTAGGGAGTAAAAATCTTGATTTTTCATGTGTGCAAAGTTATACTTATCATTAGGTTTAGAAACAGGTTTGATGTTTATTTGTTTTTTTGTGTATTTTGGGGTTATATTAAAGTCCTTTCCATGTTTTATTGCTGATAATTTTTTAGCAAAATGTCCTTTTTTTCTTCTGGATAGATGATTATTATAACAAAGCACGAGTTGCCGAGGGATTATTAAGCAGTAAAGTTCTGTGTTTGCATTGAAATCCAAGACATTTGTGCTCAATCTGTTTAAAAAAGGACCAGTCTATAGTTGTTGATTGCATCCCCTTCGCCTCACCTTCTCCTTCCAAGAAAGCAGTGGCTTTAAAACTCGTGAAAAACGCTAAAGTCCCGATCTAAAGTCAGGATTTAGTTTGTCTGCTAAAAACTAAAAACATGCTGAATATTTTATTCTATTTCTGCCAGATTCTTGAAACAGAGCCGTCTAAATCTGACACAATGGAAACACACGGCATGAAGATCAACGACAGTGTCCTCGGCTGTTTGTCTGAGGTCGATGAGGCGTTTTGCTGCCAGCGCCGGACGCTTGAAAAGCTCAGGTGTGACTTGATGCGTGCGACTGTCGCGTTCTTTCCATCGCCGCTCCGCCTCAGTCGCTGCGTTGTGTTTTGCAGACAATGTTGCTCTTCAAAAGATCGGCAAAGTGTTGCGAGTTGGACCGAACGCTCACGGATCACATGCTCGCACGTCTTAATTCGGCACATGTGTCTGTGTCGGAGGCTTTGTGGATTCAGCCTCACTCCTTTTTAATCACCGGAGTTGAAACCGGGTAAACGCTGATTCCTGAACTGATTGGAGTCACAAGACGCGCTACTCTGTACACCGCATATTCAAATTCTAAAATAAACAGACTATTGATTGAGTTAGAGCAGGACAGGATAGAAACTGTTCTTCGAGTGTTTGCAAAGTGTGTGTGTGTGAAGATTAGATTATCTCTGCAAGGCTGACCCAGGATCTGCCACCAGCTGTTGTTTATGCGCAGCCCTCAGTCTGGAAATTAATGGTAATAATGTGATCATCCCTCTGTCATCTTGTCTATCTTTCTGCATCCTTCTGTTCCTCCTTCTCCGCTGCGTATCCCTCCTCATCCCTCGCTCAATCTCAGTCCATTTGCTGCTTTATCGTGCTCTCTCAAACCCCTCTGTGTCTGCAGACCTGTGCAGACCTGTGCTTGTTTATCTGAGGACGGAGACATGGTGGTACGCCGCAGCAGGTGATCAGATATCACACACACAAGCTCAAGTTGAAACATTTTCACTTTTGGACCCACCTGACTTTTATTGGCAGCCACTTTGGCGAACAGAGCCTGGGAGACCTTCGCTCTCTTCATCTCCTGCTGGATCTCTTCGTAGATCCCCGACGTGATGTTCACGAGCGAGTCCACCTTCAGCGGCAGCTCCGCGCCGGACACGATGCACTTCGTCTGCACGGGGACGCAGAAGCTCAGATGAAACTTATTTTTACATTTACACGGTTACATAAAAGTTGCGCGGGGTGGATGGTTTATGATTTTAACCACAGTCGGCACAAAAACGAGACAGTCTGGCACGCTTGCATCACATACAGGACTATATTCTGTATACCGGGTCCACCCCTTGCATGTGTCATATTGTAACACCCCAATGAAAAGCAATCTAGTTGTTATTTTGCACAGTTGCGTGTACCTGTGTGTGTCTGTGTGTGTTGCTGTTGGGGATGAGGTTGGTGGGGTGGCTGTGGTTGGTGTTGGTGCTCCTCTCTCTCTCCTCCTGGTAGATGCGATCCCGCTCGCCTTCGGGCAGGTTGAGGAAGTTCTGCATGGCCTTCAGGTTGACCAGGAGCGACTGCGAGGCCGAGCGAGGATCCTCCTCCTTACGGAGGATCTCTGACAGTAACCCCTGCAGCCACACAGCCACGGTTAGTTCACGTCATCGCCTCAGCTCTGGTTAACGCTGGAATCATTGTGTTTACCTGTGTGCGGTTAAAAGCCACGCGGGCGAACACGGCCTGGGAAACGCTGGCCCTCTTCAGCTCGTTCCTCACTTGCTGGTAGATGTCGAAGGAGACTTCAGCTCCGGAGCAGTTGAGGCCCGGCTCAGCAGCGGCGCCGGAGCCCTTGCAGGTCCGCGAGATGGGCGGGTGGTTGAGGAACTGCTGGTTGACTCCCTGCGGGTGCTGGTGGGCGAGCAGGCGGCTGACGGCGAGCTGCTGGTTGATGAGGTGGGCCATGGCGAGCTGCTGACGCACGAGCTGAGGGGAGAGCTGCGGGGACAGGAGCCCGCCGTGGCTCAGGAGAGGTGGAGCCTGCGGGCGGAGAGGAGGGCTCGGGTGGTGCTGGCTGGCGGGGTGAGGCAGGCAGTGAGGCTGGGTGGAGGACAAGCTTGAAGAAAGTGTGGAGTCAACAGCTGACAGTAAGATCTTCTAGAATTCACTTCAGGTAATTTAACTAGGATTAATTTCACTCTGCTGCACCAAAACTGAATTGGACTCAGGTGTGAACAAGTGACACACCCCCGAAACCACAGCCTTTTGTAATTTGCAAAAGAGGGCGGACTTCTCACTTATCAAGGAGCTTAAATAGACACAGTGAACTCTCATCTTCAGGACAAGCTTGAAGAAAGCGTGGAGTCAACAGCTGACAGTAAGATCTTCTAGAATTCACTTCAGGTAATTTAACTAGGATTAATTTCACTCTGCTGCACCAAAACTGAATTGGACTCAGGTGTGAACAAGTGACACACCCCCGAAACCACAGCCTTTTGTAATTTGCAAAAGAGGGCGGACTCAGGGAGTGGCACCTGCACCTACTTCAACAGGCATTCTGCGCTGTAGCGTCAGCCCTCGTCTGAAGCCCCCTCGTGTGAAGACCTACTTGGGTAAAGACAAGCGAGTCTACCTGCGCGAGTCCACCGAGCAAGGCAAAACTATCTTCCATCTGTCCTACCTATATCACCATGTGCTTCCAGAAGATCCCCGTAGTTTCCACTGCACGGACCCCTCTATGCCACAACCTTCGCACCAGGAATCTATCTAACCTGCGGCCACTGGAACATTATACAACCACCAAAACCTTCTCTGTTGGCCTATGGAACTGCCAGTCTGCTGTCAACAAGGTGGACTTTATCCCGGCTTATGCCAGCAGTCTATCCCTGGACCTACTAGCTCTCACTGAAACCTGGCTTAAAACAGAAAACACAGCCACTCAGGCAGCACTCTCCGCAGCTCACTCCTTCTCCCATACCCCCCGTCTCTCCAAGCGAGGAGGAGGAACTGGGGTCCTGGTTAACAACAAATGGATCTATGCTCCCCTGCTCCTCAACACCAACTACTGCTCATTTGAACACCATGCAATCAAAGTCACAGCTCCAGTCAAATGCTCAGTGATCGTCATCTACCGTCCTCCTGGTCCTCTGGGTGACTTCGTCAATGAGTTAGACACGCTACTGTCCTCAATCCCCGAACTCGAGTGCCCGCTGCTGGTCCTCGGCGATTTCAACATCCATCTAGGCAAAGCTTACGCCACAGACTTTCTATCCCTCATCAACTCATTCGACATGCAACTACTCAGCACCCCCCCAACTCACAAAAATGGCAATCAACTGGATCTCGTCCTTACCAAAAACTGCAAAACCGATGACATAATGGTCACACCATTACATACCTCGGACCACTTCTTCATCCACTTCTCGGTTTCCCTCCCAGAACTACCTACCACCCCTCAACTCATGACCACCTCTCGACGCAATCTCCACAACTTGTCTGCCACCCACTTCGCCTCAGTCGTCGCTACTGCCCTTCCCCCTCCCAACAGTTTCTCTCCGCTAGATGTCAATGCAGCCACAGAATCTCTCAGTTCCACACTAACCGCATGCCTAGATACCCTGTGTCCTCTTTCTAGCAAACCAGCACGCTCCACCCAGCCCCGCCCATGGTTGACTGATGCCATCCGCTCGTCACGTACAGCACTCAGAGCTGCAGAACGGAAATGGCACAAAACCAAAAACCCTGTGGACCTGGAAACCTTCCAATCTCTCCTAGCCTCATTCTCTTCATCTGTCACGACTGCAAAAATGGAATATTACAACATGAAAATCAGCAGCACAACTGACTCACGGAAACTCTTCTCCGCCTTCAAATCGCTGCTCAATCCTCCCCCACCCCCACCTGCCACCAACCTCACTGCCGACAGCTTTGCCTCCTTCTTCACAGACAAGGTGGCAAGTATCAGCAAACAATTTTGTGATCCCCCCGGTCACAACCTGCTACCCCCCCGAGACAACAGCGCAACCCTCTCTACATTCACCCCTCTCTCGGAAGACGAGGTTTCCAAACTGATCATTAACAACCGACCCACCACCTGCCCGCTGGACCCCATCCCCTCTAAACTCCTACAAGATATCGCTCCTACGGTAGTCCCACCGATCACATCCATGATTAATGCCTCATTGTCCTCGGGCGTATTTCCAACAGCCTTCAAACAAGCCAGAGTTACCCCACTACTGAAAAAGTCTACGCTTAACCCCGCCCTGGTTGAAAACTATCGGCCGGTGTCACTGCTCCCCTTCCTCTCGAAAACCATTGAGAGGGCGGTATCTAAACAAATCACTGACTTCCTCACCCATCACCACCTACTTGACCCAAAACAATCGGGTTTCAGAAGTGGCCACTCCACTGAGACAGCTCTACTATCTGTCACAGAAGCCCTAAAAACAGCCAGAGCACAAGGGCAATCATCCGTACTCATCCTTCTCGACTTATCGGCTGCTTTCGATACAGTCAATCACGACATACTCTTAACCACACTCGCTAACATGGGCATTACAGGCTCCGCCCACTCTTGGCTCGAGTCCTACCTGGCTGGACGCTCCTTTAATGTGTCTTGGCAAGGTCGTCTGTCATCGACTCATACCCTCTCCACGGGGGTGCCGCAGGGGTCGGTGCTGGGTCCCCTCCTGTTTGCCATCTACACCACCTCGCTGTCCCATGTTATCCGCTCACACGGCTTCTCCTACCACTGCTACGCCGACGACACACAGTTATACCTGTCGTTCCAGCCGGACGACACCACGGTCTCCGCACGCATCTCCGCCTGTCTTTCTGATTTGTCAACCTGGATGAAAGACCACCATCTCCAGCTTAATCTGTCAAAAACCGAACTCCTGGTCATCCCTGCCTATGAGTCAATCTGCCATGACTTCAACCTGGAAATTGGCACCGTCACTATTACCCCTAACCATGCTGCTAAAAACCTGGGCGTGGTACTAGATGATCGTCTTTCTCTGTCTGAGCACATTTCCTCCGTAGCGAGGTCATGTCGCTATGCTCTGTACAATATTAGAAAAATCAGACCGTACCTGACCCAATATGCCGCTCAGCTCCTGATTCAGGCTACAGTCATCTCCCGCCTTGATTACTGCAACTCGCTCTTGGCTGGCCTACCTGCTTGCGCGATCAAACCTTTGCAAATGGTCCAGAATGCTGCAGCGCGACTGGTTTTCAATCAACCCAAAAGGTCACATGTCACCCCACTCTTCAGCGACCTGCACTGGCTGCCTGTAGCTGCCAGAGTTAAACACAAAGCTCTGACGCTAGCCTACAAAACCACCTCAGGATCTGCCCCTGCCTATCTCAGCGTCTTAATCAAGGCTCACGTCCCGACCAGGGCGTTACGCTCCGCTCATACAAACCGTCTAGTTGTACCCTCGCCTCTCACAAAGCGAGGTCACTCTAAACTCTTCTCTGTGGTCGTCCCCAAATGGTGGAATGACCTACCAACGGCTACAAGAACCGCAACATCCCTTTCTACCTTCAAAAAACTTCTAAAAACCTTTCTGTTTCGAGAATGCTTCCCTTCCTAATAAAACTAACAAAACTAACAAACTACTCTGTGCTCCCTTACACCTTTTCAGCTTATGTCCTTCTCTGTAAGTCGCTTTGGATAAAAGCGTCTGCTAAATGCAATGTAATGTAATGTAATGTAATGTAAAGGTCTGAGTGTCCCCGAGGGCGCTCTTGATGGACAGAGCTCCAGGGCCGCCCAGGGTGCCCAGATGGGTGGGGGAGGGTAAGAGAGAGGGGGGACGCTGGCCGAGGACGCTCATGTCCAAATCTCTCTCCACTGCAACACACACACACACACACACACACACACACACACACACACACACACACACACACACACACACACACACACACACACACACACACACACACACACACACACACACACACACACACACACACACACACACACACACACACACACACACACACACACACACACACACACACACACACACACAAATGATGGTTTTAGGGCCAGTGAAGGAAAATATTCTTCATGCTCTGTCTATCGCCACGTAAATATGAAAATCTAAACTTCGTCTTCGTCTGTGGATCTTTGTAACTCACTGCAGGTCACAGAGGATTGCAAGTGAGCCGATAGCTCATCCAAGTTAAGAGTTTTGTTTGAATATTTCAGCGTTTATTTGCATTTATTTGTTTTGTTATTTGCAGATTATTTCATTTAAACGACAGACGTGTTGGATTTAGCGACATCTACTGGTGTAGTTGCTGATTGCAACCCCCTCTCCTCGCCCTCCTTCATACTGTGAAAAAGAAACCTTATTTTTAAGTGATTATACACAAATAAAACCTGAATGTTATATTATTTTTCTTCTATATCTGATACACTGGACCTGCATCAGACACATCGGCTGTCCTTAAGAAGTCTTCAGTAAAAGGTGAACGTACCTTTTATATCTGATTTGTCCTGCGCTGACCACATCTTCTCGATGTATTCACCTGAGGGCAAAACGACAGAGCAGGACGTTAATTCAAAATTTCCATTTCCATACCATTGTGTGTTTTTGGAGCTGGTTTTCAATAAGTCAAAAACATCTTTTAAGACATTATCATCTGTTACAGACAGAGATGAAGCTGCGATCACTGCAAGACTGAAACTTTTCTTGGACGGCTTCATCTCGTGATGATCTCATCACCGCAGAGTGTTTCGCTTCAGCATCAAGTCCTATTTCCACTTAACGTCTCCATCTTGTCCAGATAAGATCCAGAATGTTTCCTTCTTCTTTATCGCCGTGTTCGACTTTTTAAAGAAACGGCCTCCTCCTCCTCCTCTCTCTGCTCGTCTCCACAGAAATCTGCTTCTTATTAGGCTTCTACTGGGTTTGGTTGAGAGTCACATTTTAGGTTATTAGGGGAATAAAAGTTGGAGTGAGGTTTGGCAGGGCTTCAGGTTTTTACCTTCCCTGTGTGTGTGTGTGTGTGTGTGTGTGTGTGTGGGGCTGCTGTTTTCCATTAGGAGTTAAGAGCATTTAGTTTTGTCATGTGTATTAAGGGTGACATTAATGCAAACCATGTGTGACAGTTCCCCTTCCTACCGAGCGCTGTCACTGACAGACGTCTCATGCAGCAGATTAGACACATGCAGGCTGACACATGTGCTCGTGCTCGTGCCGGGGGGTGGACAGAAGAATGGAAAAACTTCATTAGAAGTGAGGGGGTCGCATTCAAAGCGGCTAAATGGCTGAAACAAAAGGCAGCCGGGGCAGGTGCGTCATATTAAAGTTGAGCCGTGATTAGTATGAAAAAGAGCTCTGACAGTCTCTCACCTTTATGAGTTTTTAAAGCAACATGAGGCGAGTAAAGTATAAACAGGGAGAGCTGGTGGCTGAAAGTGTAAAAGACGGACAGGGTTCCCACTGGTGCTTGAATTCCTTGAGAATGCTTGAATTTCAATTCAGTGTTTTCAAGGTTGTGAAAACGCTTGAATTTTTTGTGAAGTGCTTGAAAATGCTTGAAATTTCACAATTAGTTAAAAATCAAAACAGTCAATCTACCACCATATGAAATAATGCTAATTAGACCCATATTATTATGCCATACAGTGGCACCGCTGCGCTTCCCATGACCATCATGGCAAACACAACTAGTAGGCTACCTATTTAAAGGTGCTGGAAAAATGGAAAAACTGGCGCTTGAAGGTGCTTGAAAAGTGCTTGAATTTGTTCATGAAAAAGGTGTGGGGAGCTACCAGCATAGTGAAGCAGCACCTGTGACGGGCTGAGAGACGGATCACTGTGGAAAAAATGTTTACCTCCACCCTAATCGTCCTGATTACAACAGAACACGTGCACGTCTCCCACCTGTTTATGCCGGGGTTCGATTATACGCCAGAAACATCTACAATCGTTTTTGGGTTCATCTTCTGAGAATTTGGAGATATCTGATATTTCAGGCAGCTGCGCTCGCAAGACCTTAGATTCTTGTGTTTGTGTCCAGACCTCACTGGCATCTGATGAGGAACTAACCGGCAGCTCAGGGTTTAACACGCTTAACGTGGATGAAGACTGGATGGAAGAGCTTCAGGAAGACGTTATGTGGGCCGATAAAAATGTGAGAGTTACCTTTGATGCGCTTGTACCTCTTGTACCAGCGTCCGAACTCCTGGCACTTGGAGGTGGAGACGTTGGCGTAGTAGGAGCTGTTCACTATCGCCGAGATCATACTCTGACAGGAAGAGAGAAGAACACATTCGAGAGTCATCCGAAGAATGTGAAAATAAAACATCAATTATCCTCAGAAACGAGAGATTGAGCCTAAGCTGAGTCTGTGTACGGGTCGGGGAGTGGCAGCGCCTGGAGACCGGGTGATGACTTTTTATTTTCGCTGGAGAAAATGCAGCTGCTGATTTATTAAAACTCATCACCCTCCCTTTCCAAACATATCCTGTGGTCACTTCTGCTGAGCAGGAGATGCGCGGCCTCCAAACGAGGAGCGAAGGCTCAACATGGGAAACGCTGAGGATTAAAACTCACATGAGTCAGTCTGCACACACACACACACACACACACACACACACACACCACCCACACACTTCCCCTAATCACTAATTACATCATGACTAAGTCCTGTGTATAAATCACAAGTCCAAATGACACACTGTGAGAGTCTAATGACTGCAGGGTGTGTGTGAGCAGGATAATTGAGGTGTGCGTGTTTGCATCCTTTCCCATGGGATGGTATCAATACTCGTGTGTGTGTGTGTGTGTGTGTGTGTGAGATATTACACAGTGCAGCGAGTGTGTGCTGAGCTGATGATGAAACCACCATGTGTTTAGAGAAAACACTCAGCAGCATCTCGGCTTTTTTTCTGCGCGTTTGTCTCTAGGAAAGAAATCTACGCCTCCTCGCTCGGAAAAAAGAGGCTCCGTCTATCGCCACTACAGAGTAAATATGAAAAATCAAAACTTCGTCTTCGTCTGTCGATCTTTGCGACTCACTGCAGGTCAGAGAGAATTGCAAGTGAGCTGATAGTTCATCCAACTATGTTTTCTTTGTCTTTCAGAGTTTTGGTTGAATATTTCAACGTTTATTTGCATTTATTTATTTATTTATTTATTTGCAGAGACGTGTTGGATTTAGCGACATCTACTGGTGTAGTTGCTGATTGCAACCCCCTCGCCTCGCCCTCCTTCATACTGTGAAAAAGAAACCCGGCTAATTTTTTATTTTTAGGTGATTATACACGAATAAAACCTGAATGTTATATTATTTTTCTTCTATATCTGACACACTGGACCTTTAATAGACAGACAGTTACCTGTGAGAGAGGACACTCCTTGGCCAGCGTGCTCTGGTTGGTCTCTCGGAGCAGCTCTTTGAGGGCGCTCCTCACCGTGGCGTGGGACCACTGCTCCGACGGCAGCTCCTCGAGCCGCGCGAAGCTGCACACGGGGAAAGATCTTCGTCATTACACACTGAATCAAACTTTTAAACTTCTAAACTCTTCAGCCTCCTTTTAAATTCAAAATTTTAAGAGTTGTAGGGGGTCAAACCGACCGACAAACTTGTGCATTTGCTCAAAGAAGCAGCCCTCCAGTTAAATGTGGATAAAAAGTTTATTAACTGTGCTATCTGTTCTGTTTGTTCAGAGGTTTTCATCATGAAAAAGACAAATACACACACCCAGCTACAAAGCAGACTATTACAGCTTCAGTGACAAACCTGCAAAAGCAAAACTACCAAAGCCAACGTGCACGCGCAAAACCAGTTGTGGCTTGAGTTTGCTTATCATTCGAATAATATAAGTGTCAACACACACACACACACACAACACGCGGCTGACCTGTGCAGCAGGATCCGCAGTGTAACCATGTGGTAAACGTCCAGCAGCATGTCAGCCACCGTTGCTTCTGGAGCGTCCGTCAGGTAATGGATGGGCATCGGCTTCCAGCGGCCCACTTTAATGATGCCTGAAGAAAACAGGCAAACAAACAGAGGAAATGCACAATTAAAAAACGCGGCTGTTTTTAATATTCAAGCTTGTTTACGTGTCCTTACGTTTGTCTTATCAGTGCCAACCTGTTGCGTTGCTGTGCTGTGTGTTGTGCAGCATCATCTTGGGTCTAACATTCCCCTGGCCTTCCTATAACCATGACTGGAAGTGCAAATCTAAACAGGCCTAATCGCGTTAGGATCTGCTAAATCAAACACAGACCCTGCTTGGCCTTGGCCTGCCAGCCTCAATCATGTGTGCGTGTGCGCGTCTTGGTTGCATGAGCGTGGTGGTGATAGGGGCAGAAGAACAAAGGCCGCTCTCTCGGGACTCCACAGTTGATTAATCAGAGGAGAAATGTAAAATCAGCCCAGCATTAAAGAGTGAGGCCTGCTGCGAAGGCGAGCGGCGTTTTGATGTTGATGCACTGAATAAACACTGTGAGGTCATTGTTCTCCCGTCTGACAGCGCAACATTCCCCATCGTAACTGGCAGGTATTGTGTGTCCTGCAGCTGACTTTGCTTTAGAAATGATTGTTAATACTTTGATATGTCAACAGCCGGTTACCGATACCAACTCGCAGACACACTCGAACATTTTAATCTCGTCCTGGCCTAAAAAAAACAAGATGCCGTCAGTGCACACGGCCCGAACAAACACGTAAACAGATCATCGCAGATATGTCGGCGTCTACTGAGTAACGAGAGCAGCGCGGAAATGCCAAAAGATTGTCATGAAAAGCACTTAGTTTTTTTTTTTCAATTTATTGACAAGATTTTCTTTAGTAAAGATTTGATTTTTGCAACTCTTAAATGAATAAAGGTCGGTGGAGTTGCAGAAACTCAATATTTTTCTCTGATCGTGTGAATTTTAGACTTTAAACACAGATTATTCGGCTACTCAAACATAAAAAGTAGATGTAAGAATATCATTCTCTAAACAGTTTGCTGTCTATAAAATGATTGGGTTGAGATATATTGTGTAGTAGCTTCTTAGAATAAAGCTCAGGTTGTTTCTCTGGCCTTAAAAATACAGTAAATTATTATTTCCTGAGTGAGTAATATCAGAGAGAGTTTCCCAAAAACACCAGGAGTTAAATTTAGTCTCTTTTTTTTTTTGCTCAGCAATTTACCTAAGCCTGTGTTAAATCCAGAGCAGAAACCATATACTCTAAATAAAATATGTCTTCTTTTTAATTAGCCATAATGTGCAAGTTAATTAAAGAAAAAAAAGAAAAGAAAAAAAAAGCCTGTGCCAGTTAAGAGTTTAAAAATACCCGTCCAGCCAAAGTTATGCAAGATGCAATTCGATCGCAGGAGAAAATAGAAGACTCTCTGTATAATTTTGGTCGTGACCACACTGGGGGGGAGAAAAAATGCACGACTCCAGCCAGAAATTATTTATTTGAGAAGAAAAGGCTTATTTCTCAGAACAAAACCTTTGGGAGAGGCGAGGGGGGTCGCAGGGCGTCGGCCCGCTCGGTTAGAGTGCCCTGTGTTTACGGGACACACCAGGAATGTCAAACTGCCCCGCTGTGTGTGTGTGTGTGTGTGTGTGTGTGTGTGTGTGTGTGTGTGTGTGTGTGTGTGTGTGTGTGTGTGTGTGTGTGTGTGTGTGGGTTGTTGTTTCATGGCTGGCTGGTTGTTGTCTGCGTTCTTGTTTTGATCTCAAAATGATGGAGAGAGAAAAAAAAGTCTGAGGCCTCGTGTTGGGTTTAACCTTCATGCTGCCGGGTCAGTGAAGTGAATCACATCAGGAGATAAGTGTCGACGGAGCTTTATTTTGAAAATACCTTCTTGGTAAATACCTTTGCTGGAGTCGTCTAAACATCTCGCTGCTCGTCGTACCCCACCCGTCTGGAAAGCAGTTTGTTTAATTCATCTACTGCTGGAAATAATTAATTCCTCATCAATTACCAAACAAACATTTTCCCATTAATGTGTAATAACGGAAATTTGTTGATTTCCAGATGTGGCGCTTTTTTTTTTCCTTCATCGTTTGAATTCCTCTCTGTACAGTTTGTACTCCGACCTGCAGACTAACAGGAACGTGACATCACCGAAGCCTCGGGTTCAGAGCTCGCTCTCATCCTGACGCCAGGAAATCCAAAAATTTGGTCAGAGTGGAGGACGCCTGGGTGGAGCAGAGCAGGAAGTGGAAACCACCCTGGCTGTCAATTGAGCAAATACGCCTTAAACAAAAAAAAAAACTTAATATCTGCTTAATGGAGCTCTCATGAGCCGCCACCAGATACATCCAAACTCGTGTTTCACATTAAACTTTTCTTGGAAAACCAGAGAAATGACTTCATGGATCAGTGGACAAACATGTTTTAAATATATTTGAATGATCAGGGAGGGTCAAAAGTTTCCTGTCCATCTGCCCCTCAGACACGCCGGGTGTGGTGAGCAGAGTTCATTACGCTGAGCTCATTAATTTGTGTGATTGAGAGTTTTTTTGGGGGCGAGGACAAGTCAGAGAAAGTTCTCAGCAGGTTCGCACTGAGATCAGGGTTTGACTTACCACTTGCCTGTACAGCTGAGCTGTGGGAGTATCCCAGAGCGACCAGCGCCGTCTCCACCAGCTGCGTGAAGAGGACGTCCTTATGAACCAGCACGAACTCGGCGTGGCGTTCGCCGTGGCCCTCGCAGTCGCTGGCTACACTCATGTCTGCGTGCTCCACCACGCAGTAGACGGGGATCATCAGACCTGGAGGGGAGGGAGAGTTTGTAAGTTTTAGAGTCTGCGCCGCCGAAATGAAGATTCCTGCTCGTCGTCCGTGTTTCATTGTGAGTACATGCTGCTGCACTGTAGCTGCTCGGTGGTCTCAGTAAACACTGGTTAAACACAGGGTTCCCACGGGTGCTTGAATTCCTTGAAAATGCTTGAATTTCAATCATCCATCATGGCAAACACAACTAGTAGGCTACCTATTTAAAGGTGCTATTTAAAACTGGTGCTTGAAGGTGCTTGAATTTGTTCATGAAAAAGGTGTGGGAACCCTGATTAAAGCCCACAAGAAGCTGGACGTCACATCTGCATCATCCAGCACTCAGAGGCGATGCCATGACTTCCAGCGGCGAGGCTGGTCTAGACTCGTTACTGGGGCGAGCGCTGAGAGCTGCTCCGAGCCTGGAACCATTCACACCCATCCAGTCCACTGCTCTGTCCCACAGGAACAGCTAATTAACGAGCTATCAATCCTGCTTCAGTGACGAGGCAGCGACACGTCAGCCGGAGCCAAACCACAGCAGCATCAGGCACGCTATCGGCCAATAAGCCAACCAGGGGAAGGGTGGAGCCGAATATCTGTGTGTGTGTGTGTGTGTGTGTGTGTGTGTGTGTGTATACTGTTACAATGTTTGTGTGATGATGCACGATGATGTTTTCAAACTGCTCGACAGAGAATAATGGGCATGTGTGCGAGCGAGTGTGTTCTGCGTTAGGTGTACACGCTGTGCTATAATACTGTGTGCGAAGAGTGTGTGTGTGGCCACACCACCCACAGACAGACAGTAGATACCAACATCAGACTGTGTGTCGGTATCTACTGCGCTAACGTTTGCCGCTGTGGACCCTCGATTCTGATGAGGGAAAATGTAAGAAAGCTCGGGAAGAGCAAGAGGACAGACGGATATTCAAGAAGTCGAAGCGATCAGAGTCATGGAAGTACGTTGAAGTCGTGGGAATGTTGCAAAAACTGTCGGATTCAGGGATTTCAGATGCCATGAAACCGCCTTATATGCACCCACACATCTTAAAAGTAGGTTCACGCATCTGTCTTGTAGCAAAACACACAAAACTGTCCCAGTCTAACTCTGGCTGGGGACCTTTGTTGCAGATCATCTTCCTCCACCAACAACAACAACCCATCTATGGTCCAAGCCACTAATCAAACCAAACATCCTCCCCGTCTGTCGTCTTCAGATCGAGTATTAAGTCTGATTTTTCCTCTGTTTTCACGTCACTGTCGGACAAACAAGAAAAGTACAGACTCACCTTTGCTTCTGGGAAAATGTGATGGGTACATTTTCTGAAAGGGTAAATGAATAGCAGGCTGAACGCCCACAGAGGCCTCTGGGATAAAGTGTGAGAGGAAAAAACAAACCCGGGACAGAGGAACGGTTTTGTGTCAGTATGGACAGACATCTGGGGAATGTCCCAGAAGTTAACTTAATCCAGGCCTTCGAAAAAAAAAATCCTCTAGAGTACCTGTGTGAAGGCCACAGTGTTGGTACCCGACTCTTCATGTGTGTGTTAGTACCTCCGAGGGGTCTCAGTGGCGTGCCGTTCTGCCTGATTCGTGGAGCTGCCGGGCTGCCGTTGACCTCCAGACGGTTCAGCTTGCACGGCGGGGGGCCGCTGGATGCAGGGCTGTCGCCTCTCTCGTCTGGGCTGACGCTGTCCCGGCGGCCGGGGCTCTCCGTTCCCCTGCGCTGCTCCATCCCCCTGAAAGCTCCAGGAGGAGCACCCAGCACGGTGTACGAAGCTGGAAGGAACCAGAATTCAGCATAACTGTGTTGTACATCACTGGAAACAGATCATGTTTTAATAGTTTGGGTTAGGGAGAGGTGAGGTTGATGAGTATGCAGTCACTATATATCAGTCTTTCATGCTTTGCCGGTGCTGACAGTGAAAAGTCGTCAGACACAAATCGCTTTGTACAATTCCTCCCCGGCCGACACAGTGAACACAGCTCTTTGTTTTTCACATAGACCAGAGGTGGGGACGACCACAACAGACAGAGAGACGCAGGCATCTGGGACAAATCACAGGTCAACAAGTGGCATTCGCTTCAGACTAAACACAGCCGAGTATATTATTCTCTGTTTGGACACTCAGGGAGTAAACGACACGTTATAATGACAGACGCGAGGGCGTGTGAGGTGACACAGCTCTCTGTGTACGGTCGGTGAGAGGACAAAGCAAACGCAGGAATAAAACTTTTAATGCGGAATATATCAATAACACACGAGAGGGCGTGCCGTTATACGGAATATCAGCACGACTGCGGTTCCGTTATAGGCCGAAGATGCACGGCTGCACGTTAACATTCTCGCCTGCTGCTTCGTTCGTACTACGTGTTATCGCAGCTACGTTATACGTGTCGTGTACATTTAGAAATATATATAAGAGTTAGAATGGCTCTTTCTCCTCGTGTTTAATATCAGAAACTCATTTCATCCTGAAATACAGTCACACACATGACAGACGGTGAGTTTCATTCAGCGTCTATCTGATCGACCAACCAGCTCCTTTTTTGTGAGAAATCTTTGAAACTGTTCAGTCGCTAAAATAGCAAAGACAACAAAAAGGACGCTGGTGACGAGTTCTTGAGGTGAGAAAATCCAACTTTTTTATTGCATCCTGCAGAGTCTATGATCATAACTGCATCCGGACTGAACAGTACATGAACCAGCAGGTCAGAATATTACGTAACTTCATGAAGCTACACGGCAGGACACGGGAGCCCGTCATCACTGCGAGGTTGTCGACACAGGTTTTTGTATGAATTAAACAAGATATTAATTAGCGAGCTTTAGATTTTGTTTCCAGTGTTTAGAGTAAGTCGCAGATATGAAACTTTTAGGAGGAAAGTCAAGCTATTTATTTTAGATCAAAAGAATCTGAATTTATAGGTGCTTAAACTGGAAACAAACACACAGCACTCAAATGTACTGTAATCTGCTGTAAAGTATAGAGTCAAATGTTTAGCTCTCAGACATGTGGTTAGAATAAAGAACACACTTCACTTTATGCTGAAAATAAAGTTCACATACACAGCCATCATGTTTATGTTTTTAAGCAGATTTTTACAAAACGATTAATTTCAAAGACGACATTTGTTCTACACGTATTAAATTATGATATATGAATAGTACATGCATGGCTAACTCTTGGAAACTTGTCTGCTCTCTCTTTGTGTCCCTCCTCCTCCTCCTCACACTGTGTGGTTTCCGCTGGTATGACCATAAAGCCGGCAGCGACACATGAATCTGAACCCGGCGGCGACACATGATTATAATAAAACACACATGCAAAATTAATAGCTGCTGTTTTTAAAAAAGCCAGTCCAAGACAAACAAGAACAGAAATAAATAAAAATCAGTGCAACAAGGCCGTTCCCCACTTTGCTTAGGAGAGAGGGAAAGATTGCAATCTGTTTTGGCTAAATAAATATATTTTTTAAAAAGCCTCCAGACGTCTCAGCAACTCGTCAATAACATCCACCGTTAGTTGACCTCTGAGGGCAAGGAAAAGTGTTCAGGAAAGGAGATAGAAGGTCGTTTTTTAAGACTATTCTCCTCCTCCTCCTCCTCCTTCTTCCTTCTTTTGTGCTTGCTGTAGATTTGGCCACCACACCACAATGACTAGCACATCAACAAGGCCGAGGATTACTCACACCAAAACACCGGAAAACCGTGAACCGAGCAAGAACCACTGCCAGGACCTGAACCAAACCAAACCAGCCTCAGGTTGCACACCTACTTAGAGTTCATCATGGTTTGCTGTGCTTCACCACACCTGGTTCTCACAATCTACGTGTAATGCTTTTTAGAATATATAAGTAAAGATGTTTTATTACTAACAAAGACCACCACGTCCATCCCGCTGCTGATCTCTGTCCCTTCTGGGTCCAGCTGTCCCTCCCACGCTGCTTTTGCTAATTCACCCATCAATCTTTTCTAATAAAACAGATTTAATGATTACTGAGTGTTCTCCAGTCCACCAAAACCAAAAAAATTTTTTTCCCCCAATAAATCCGTTTCCCATGGTGGGACTGGATTTCACTCCGGGGAGGAAAATAACTAAGTGCTTTATTTCCAGCGAAGTCATTTTCTCAAATCAACACACACATCAGAACGAGAAGACGACGCCAACGAGAGTCTTTGCAGCACGACACGACACGGGTCCGCACACCTCGCACACACTGAACCGCATCATGTGAAAAAGTGTTTAATGATTAAATCGCATGTTAACTTTCAAAACATAAACTGCTCTTTCTCTCCCCTCGTTCCTCAGCGTGCGACTTTTAATAAACATATTTTTGGGAATATTTCTCATAATCAGCCCTCCTTCATATTCCCTCCTCTAACCAGAGCAACATTTAAGTCATTAATGAGACATAAAAAAGCAAATGATTGTGGTGAGAGAAACTCAGAGAGAGCGCCGTGCATGCACAGACAGTGAAATCAGTAATAGAGCAACGTGGTGTGGCCTTCAGTGTGCGCGTCTTTGGGTCTGGATGTTGCAGCACGTTGCATTTGTGGTTGGGTTGCAACATCGTGTAACTTTCCTACCTTCAAATATCACTGGCTTGAAAACAGGGTGAATGGCACCTCTGTTCTCCGTATGTAACTGGGTTGGATGAAGAGTGTAACGCACTGGTTCACTTATTTTGGTGAAATAAGTGTTTTTCTCTCTGGTTGCTCAGCCTCAACTCTCTGGAGTATTACCTAAAGTTAAGTTAGCAGCAAAGCGTCGTGCCAGAACAGGAGCCAGGCAAGCAGGCCTTAAAATCCAGGACTGACTTTTAGTCTTCTGCTGAAATAAACGACTGATAAAAGACTTCTTGCTGTTGGAGTAGTCCGTAATATTCTCTGGCTGCTCCGTCTTGTGTTGTTGACCTCGCTTTGACGTTTGGCTTGACAATACTGAACCGAGGCAGCATCTGTCGTGAGAAATCCTCACGCCCCGCAAATAATAAGTCGATATGACTCAGAATTTCAGATCAAGCTCCAAAGTCGCCACTTTAATGCGTTCAGTTTCATTTTAAAGCCTCCAGATTAAAGCAGCAGTGAACTGATTTATTATTTTCGGTTGCAACATACAATGCACGTCCTCGTTTTGACTGAACACTGTTTATTTTCATGTCAAATGGTGAAAGAAAACAGTAATTTACTCAGCTAATATAAATACTTTCATATCATTATGTTTAATAAAAAAGGGGCTGGGTTGGTAGGGGTCTCTTTTACACTCACGAAACCACTTCAAGCGTCACATTTAGAGACGAGACCACACACTCCCCGACACAGACCCTGTTCACTTCACCAGCACACATGGAGGCCAAATGTACAGCCACACTCGGTAGCCTCTGACTGACAAATCATGTAGAAACTGACACTTAATTCTGACAGGGTTTCATTTGGGTAATGGGGGGAGTGATGACACCCAAGAGTCTTTGAGGAGCGCTCGTGGAGTCTTTGAGTACAGTTCAATTAAGTATAAATTCCCGGGGTCACCTAAAGGTGCGTGAACAGAGAGGGTTCAAGGAGGCCTTCCAGTGGAGCTCAAGGGGTCCTTGAGTGGATTCAAGGACATAACACGCAGGTAACACACTACACATTCATGCCAATGGTTTCACACCGTATCCGCTGATGTATAGGCGGTGGTAACGCTCCGAGATCTGCTGCAATGCATGAAGAAAGACTTGCTAGTAAACAAGGCATGCACTTTTTTTGTTTTTTAGGAAAAATTGGCTTTGCATATTTGTACACACAGCATGTAAACATGACTTTTGGTTTATTTATAAGAAAACTCCACAGGGCCCCTTACATACTACACACACTTTGACTGAACGGCTTCAATTAGCAGCTGATGAACTCTGAGAATAAACGTACTGCCGTCAGGATACTGGATTTTTAAACTTTGACATAAAGTAGTATAAATAGGCTGGTACAGAAAGTTACTGCACGCATACATTGGTGACTAACATTGTAATAATCTTAATAGTAAAATTGGATTCTTATATTTTTTGATACTTTTAATACTATCAAATAAAAGTATCCTATCAGTTTAATTTGAAAAAAGCATTACAAAGATAGTTTGGACTTCAAATATTTAAGTTTTAAATCTAAAACTTTAAATCTTTTTTAATAATTCACTAATGATCTGAGCGAAATGATCAATTATTCACTTCATTAAACACCTGAAGTGCAACTTTTCAAAATAAAAGCCGTATTCTCTCCTAAAAGCGCTCATTGTGTTTTTTATATTCCTTCTCTTCGGCTGGTTTACAAAGTCACACACCTCTCAGGTGCTTCATCATCATTCATGCATGAATTATTAATCATCATCCTCAGGTGTGCACATATCAAACACACTGACTTCATCCTCAGGTGAGTACTCACTTTACACGCGCTGGATCTGCAGCTTCGGATCAGTGTGTCCCTGCTGTCTGCATGATATTAGAGGAGTCTGCTCACCTGACGCAAACACAGCTGCGGATAATAAAATTAATAATGTCGCCTCAGGTGCGCCACACGAGCAGCTATTGACAATGCGAGCAGGCTGCTATTGTCGCTGCTCAATGGCGCGCACTGAATCAAACGTCTGAGCGCCTTATTATTAATTTTATTAGCTGCAGCTGTGTTTGACCAATCAGAGACGGGCTCGGTTAAGCTTTAAGGATATTAAACTTAATTCAGCTTAATGCATTACGTCGCTGGCGATGTTTGTTCCTGTGAGTTCTGACTCTGACTATTAATAACAGACGGATATTAATAAATATTATTTAAAGTGTGCACCTGTTAACAAGACTGTCCTCCCTGTGCATGCTGGGAGAAGTGTCCTTAAATCAATTAGTGAAGAAATTAGAGTCAATAGCATATTAATTAATTAATTGAATAAATAGTAGCAGATTTAATCATTTTAATTGATTGCAAACATTAAATTCTCTCGTGTTGCTTCAGAAAATGAATTGTAATTTGATTACTCCTTTATTTTTCAGCTCTCTCACTTTATATATACAGTATATATATTTATATATAAACTCGTGCTTTAGTAATCATCAGTGTGTATGTGTGTGAAACACACACAGCGTTGGCTGAACATGACAGACTTTTAAATTTCCATTGCAAAATATGAAAGCTAATTAGAAAATTAGATTTATTTCAAATGACCCAGGCACGGTGTAAAAATAAAAGATGTGACACGGAGGAGGGGGGAAGGAAAAATATGATTTACAGTTATTATTATTTCTTTAAAGAAAAAGCACTTAAAAATATTTTTTAATGGAGCAAACCGAGGCACCGTGAAGGGAAGAGACGTAAAATGTGAGTCTGTGAAGTGAAGCGGAACAAAAAATATTAATTTTCTAATAAAACTTTAAAAAAGCCTCAAAATGCAGCTTCACTTAAAAACTCCACATCAAATTTAAGTGCGCTGAATATTGGTTAATGTGGCAACTTCTCTATTTTCACAGTTTTATCTGCATTTTCTTAAAAAACTGGTTTAATTTGAATCACACATCATGTAAAGTGGACGCTCTGTTTTTGGAATAATCTTCTACTTTAAAAATAATGCCAGAAAAATATGTTTCTACTTACTTTGCTGCAATAAACCAACCGGTTTAAGTCCAGAAGATCAAATGTTATTAGAGCATTTACAGATGAAGTCAGAAAACTTCTTTCTACCACTGTCGTTTTCTTTGAGCGTGTTGCAGTTTTGTTCACAGGTTAGGAAGTTCTCAAGTTCACCAGTACTCACTTTTTAAGAAGTCACTGTGCTTGCCAGGGAATAAACTCCATCCATTGGTGAAAACGAGTGAATCCAGCCTGAGAGAATATGAATTTCCCAACGTTTCCTCGCTTTTGTCACCCAAAAAAAACCCAGCAGCAGCAGCAAGAGCGAGCGAGGAGGTATAAAGGCAAGGAGTGATGGGGGCAGACTGCTGCTGCCTGCTGAGCAAAGAGCAGTAAAATGACACATGTAGAGAGAGGGAGGGAAGGCAGGGAGGGGAGGATGGAGGGAGGGAGGATGGAGTTTGGGAGGGAAACCTGGAGACAGGCTGACATAGATTTAAAATAATCATATTTATTAGATTTAGCATGAAAGCTTTGTTACAGATCATGAACACGAGAGAGAGTAAAACAAAGTAAAAAAGAGGAAGAGCTTACCTCTTTATTCCAGAAAAGCTGAACGCTGAATGAATAATGTGATCACAGAATTAGAAAGGATAATTAATTTCCCAGATGTCGTGATAGCGGAGTACAGGAGCAGCAGCAGGAGGAGGAGGAGGAGGAGGAGGAGGAGGAGGAGGAGGAGGAGGAGGTAAAAAAGGTGATTTATGTCAGATTTATGTGTGTGTGTTTGTGTGTGTGTGTGTGTGTGTGTGTGTGTGTGTGTGTGTGTGTGTGTGTGAGGGGTCAGGAGTCAAGACACAGGATTTTAAAAGTTACAAATTAGATTTTCTGCCCTCTACTGGTGAAAAACAAAAACATTGACGGATTAAAAACTGAACATTCCTTCTTTAACCGTGCACGATGTGGAGGCTTCACACAGATCTGATCTCCAAGAGTAAGTCAGTCAAATGTCAGGAGTGTGTTGTCCTTCAAAATAAAGTGCAGCAAGATTTAAAATTCTTTCTTTAATTTGAAAGTCTTCATCCCATATCCAGTGTGTAACATTTAGGGGACACTCTGTTTACAGAACACTGCAGACATGGTCTATAACAATCATAACTGATCTACTTATGTGTGTATAATCAACTGTAAATAAGAATACTTCTGCAGGGCCTCTCTCTCTCTCTCTCTCTCAGCATGCACAGGCCATCAGGGTTTCATTATCTCATCTCAAGGACACTTTGATTGGACTGTCGGAGCCCGGGAATCGAATCGGCGACCCCCTTTTTTTTTTTTTCTGATTTCTAGAAGACTCGCTCGCTCCGGCGTCTTCAGCTCACGTAAAAGAAAGCAAGCTGTGCTCACCGAAGCATCAAGGCTGACGGGATGACTAAGACCAGACGATGCTCACATGACGGCATGGAAGACGAGCAGCTGAACAAAAATCTGGCCTGTAAAGCAGATTTCCCTTTGTCTTATATATATATAATTTCAATTTGCAGTCACCTTTCCATGCTCTCACCTGTCCTGTCTTCAGTATATGACTGCTTTTAATATTTTCAAGCCAGCTGGGTCAAAACGTACAAACAAGAATGTCCAATCGTTGATATTTGGACAAAGATTTATCGGAGGTATGACTGCACAAAGAGGTATAAGTCTGCACTTCTTGTATTTCCACTTGTCCAACACTTAAACGAGTCTTGGTGTGTGTGTCCAAACAGCCGGGCTGGTGTGGTCAGCTCTCCTTGATTTATTCGACATGGAAGAATAGTCACCTATCATTACTGCTGCTCCTCCTCTGCGGTCTGTGTGTGCAAACTGCCAGCGCTTGTCTGTCTTACATCATCTTAAGTGTCTTTGACAGCTCACCGCAAGTCACTCCACCATGAGAGGAGGTGTGTGTGTGTGTGTGTGTGTGTGTGTGTAATGGCATGCGTGGCAATTAAAGCACGCTTCACAAGGCTCCAGTGAAAACAAGCCAGTTCGTATTACCTGTAGCAGCAAATATTGATGCTGTGCACACCTTCATGCACTAACTAAAGAAATTTAGATTTGATATTAAAGAGAATCTGAACTGTTTTTGCAGCGATGAGACATATTTATATTATTTTTGTTGGGCTTTATGTGTCTAAAACTGTTTTTATGTTTGTCTTTTTAGTATAAAACTTATTTTATACGAGCGTCAGAAGTCTGAAGCACATTCTGACAAACCTTTATTATTATTATTGGTCTTTAAAACATCCGCTGATCCATTTCCCTCCATTAGTTTCAATAGAACGCTGCCTCCCTTTGGACACACTTCCGTTCCGCTGATGTCTCAAACCAAAGTATCAACAATCAAACTATTTTTTAGTTGTTATTTTATTGTTATTCCAAAGTAGGCTCCTCCTCTTTTAAAGCGGCACCGTCACTTCTATGACTTCTTCTCCCACATGTTGACATACGACCAAATAAAAGTTCAGGATATGATTGAAGCTTAGTAACCCTTAAAATAATGTTTCTATGTCCAGCAAAGAAGAAACTTCTTCGGTGTTGTGTTAGACTACTTGTGCATGGTATAATAGGAGACGGTCAAGGTCAGAGGTCGCTCGACACAGCAGATAACGTAGAGAAGCCTCTACAGTCAGATCATGCAGGGACATTTGTAGTATGTGGCACGATAGATGAACGTCTTCTTCATATTTGAGGCAGGAGCATCAATAAACCTTTGGAGACCTGTGGACTGACACCTGAGAGGAAATGTGGAGCAACACCAGCATCTAGTGGCTGCTACAGGAACTGCAGCTTCAGCCTCGTCCCTTTGCCTTGGACCCCACAGAGCTGAACCGTGGTCGCTTGTATACACTGCTGCATCGCAGCTTTGTTGTCCCCTGACCAGGAGCATCTATGGCATCGATTGTGCGGCGTCCGCTACAAACACTGTTTGAGTCCAGCCCTGCGATCAAAGCTCGTTGGTGCACGCTGTGCTGAAAGTTTGCACAGGTCGGTGCAACCGCTACGGCTTAACATCAAATGGAGGTCCACAATATTTGCATTCATGTCAGAGAGTGTTTGTGTGTGTGTGTGTGTGTTTACGGCTTTCTGTAAAGCGTTGGCGAGTGGTTGAGGTCTTCGGTAATCCCACAGCCGCTTTCTGGAAAACATGACTCGCCCTGACCCGAAGCTTGGATTCTCATGACAAAGCAATCGTCTTGATTATAGAGAGGTATAAAGCAGAATAAGGACACACGTACGTGGTGTTTACACAGGGGAGACCACATAGCTCCGGTTCCAGTTTCGAAATGAGTGTGATGTGCACAGAAAACTGGAGGCCCACACTCTGTCTGCAGTGATGTTCAGAAGTTTAGATGTAGGATGTTCAACAGATATGGAACAATAAATATTCTGCTGAACATCTAGAAAACATCAGATGTTGGATTTCCTTTGCATATCGTCTGTTACCTTGATCAAACCTCGCTCTTAAAGTTAAAAAATTAATTTTCAAGCACCTTTTTTAACCATTTAATATTTCTTGATATCTTATTTTAAAGAGAGCAGCTTGGAAAACAACAGGTGTCGTCTGAATCGATTGAGCAGCAGCGAGAATTTGAGTTGAAGATGACTGAGATTATTACACGCAAATCAAATTGAAACCGTAAAACAAATTTTATTGTCTGATCTGCAAACAGCTGGTGCTCATGATCAAAGATAAAATTCATGTATTTACATCTGAACTCGCATGCCAGTCGCTGGGCAGAAGTTTCTCATGCACTATGTCGTGTGGCATGCTGCTTGTCTCTGTCCGTCAGTCCCGTGTCTGCCAGTGTCTGAATCCTCCGCTCACACCGAGGGCTGTCCTTCGTCGATGAAGCTGAGCTGGGCGGCGTGCTCCCCCCACCCCACCTCCTCCAGGTTCAGGAGGGGCTCCATGCTGGAGGGCTGGAGAAGTGGTTGGGAAAAGGAATGGGGGTGAGACCGGGACGGGAACTGGGACTCAGGCTGGAAGTGGAGCTGGGACTCAGACCGGGACATGAGCGGATAGCAGGACTGAGCTTGTGGCTCGCTGGTTGATAAGTCTATCAAAAGGGGGGTGATGGATGACGGCTGGTGGCTTGATGAAGGTAGAGAAGGTATGGAGGAGGAGGAACAGGCATGCGGCACGGGTGCATGCTCGCGGGGAGAGCTGGTGAGCGACGGGGGAGCTGAGCGATGCGGCACGAGGGGGGCGGAGGTGATGGCGTGTGAGGGTGAACACTGGAGAAGTGTGGGAGACGACGTCTCGGGTTGGATGGACGCGTGTTGGGTAAGGACGGGAGGTGCCGAGGAGCAGCTGTCCGCGGGCGGAGTCGCGGCGCTGGAGGTGTTATAGAAGAGAGGTTTGAGGAGACGCGTCATCTCCTGCAGCTCCTGACTGACGGTGGTCACCTGACGGGAAAGGGCGTTCATCTGCAGAGACACATGGAAGAGTCATGAGAGCGAATCAGTCACTGAGAAGTCGACACGTGGACACGTTACCTCATGTTTCAGCTTCGCGATGGCCTGCATGGTGTCTCCATCGTCATGCACCCCTGCACACAGACACAAGAGCTGATTAATAATGAAGAATACATCGATGATTCATCCATGAATGACGCCGGGGCGTTCACCTGAGGTAGCTGAATCAGGGCTGGGTTGGAAACTCTGAGTTGCGCTGGGAGAAAAATCAAACTTCTGAGTCGAGACGCTTTGGTTGTCGGCCTCGATCCCGTCGACAAACCTGACGACAGACAGACGGGGAAGGAAAGTCGATGAAGGACGGACTCATCCCAATTCTGCACCCAGGGTACAGTCCACATCCTCACTGGTGCCACACGGTGGCAGCAGACTAAACATTTCAACTCTATAACATGATGCCGAGGTGAAGATCACAGGTCACTGTGTGGTCTGTGTGCATGCAAGTACAAATGGCTTTTTCTTGTAACATACAAGATCAGCACGCGTCTCTCGTGTCTTTGCATTATTCACAAACACAAACTGGACGCGGTTTAACCTCCAAAGCGACAAAGAAGCCTGCAAGTTCTTCTTCTGCTGTGTTACTTACACATTCTGTCAGATGTCAGCTGAATGGTCCCTTACCGAGGGCTGAGGTCCGGCTGCATGCAGCTGAAGCTCACCACGGGGATCTGCAGGTTGGTGGGCCGGCTGTGTTCGCTCGGCGGCCTGAACGCTCTCGCCGGCAGCAGCGGCGAACGCAGAGGGGAGCGCAGTGGGGAGCGCAGGCCACGGCCCAGCCTGTACAGGGGAGGCACCTTGGGGAGCGGGGAGCGTTCACCCTCGGACCCTGACCCCTCCTCGTCCTCCTTGATGGAGGGAAGCTTCTTCATGATCCCGCCGTTGCTCTCGCAGTCCGCCTGAGAAGTGACAAACAGTCACGGGTTATCGATTAATCTGCTCTGAGTGAGTGAGTGTGGATTTAAAGAGAAGTCAGGGGTGTCTTTTCACTGTTTGACCAGATGGGGGCGCCGCTGAAAAGCTGAAAGCATCAGAGCATCAGCGAGGGGACGACTTGTCATTCACAGCTGCAATGGCTGATTTCCATTCACTCACTCCCAAACACGCTCACAGCTTTGTTCATGATCACACCTAAACATTATTACTGTCCTTTCAAAGTAAAAGTCCTGCAGTCACTGTTATATATTCCATGCACCTTCTCTGGATTCATTAAAACAAATCACATGTTATCCTGTCACCTCCTCCCATCTCCTCCTCTCCCCCTTCCTCTCTCTCTCTCTGTGTGTTGTCTTCTTCCACGCTGTCTTCGGCTCACGTGCCCCGGTCGGTATTTTTAGCTCGCAGAGGTTTAATTTTAGCACAGAGGTTTGCCTGCAGGGAGAAGAGCCTGTTTGGGATTTCAGTTTGAGGCAGCACGTGCCACCCTGGACGTGCAGCATGCCACTACAGAAGCATCAGCCAATTATGTGAGCCTCTCCGAGTGTAAAGAAAGAGTGTGTGCTTGAAATGTGTGTGTGTGTGTGTTATGCTGCATGAGCCGACATGTAAACAACACGTCTCTGCAGTGTGTGTGTGTGTGTGTGTGCATCAGCGAGAATAAGTCTGCTTTGTTATGGTGTGTCGGTATGTGAGGAGGCGTGTGTGTGTGTGTGTGTGTGTGTGTGTGTGTGTGTGAACACGTGAATGCAAATACCATCACCGCTCCTCTTCCTCCTCTTCCTCCTCCTCCCCTGATGTTTTTGTTTTTTTCATCCTGATCTTTTCTCGTCTCGTCTCCATCTGCATCTTAAACTATATTTATCCAGCCAGGTTTGACCCCCACCCTGCCCCCATCCATCTCACAGAGCTATTTTTAGCTCTCAGTGAAAGATGCACTGCTGCTGCTGCTGCTGCTGTACGTACACACTGTATATATAAATATATTAATATATATAAATATACACACACCGTATGTCTGAGTGTGTGACAGGAACGTGGATGTGCAAGCATACAATATTCCACAATACATTAATAGTTGATGTCTTGTCAGTTGTTTCCTTAACTCACTTTTTTTTGCTTCTTTTTTAGGTTTTGAATAAAGTTTTTTTTTGTGTTGTGCAGTGTGGACTCGAGTCTACACGCTCTTACTTTTGAGATTTGGATTCAGATGAAGTCACAGCCAGACTGTTGTTAATCAGACATCAGGCATCAGGAGGAAATTAATAGTCTGGCACATTAACCCGATGTTGTTTCTCCAACTTCTGCACAGATTAAATGTGGATATATAAACATATGCTACAGAGAAGCTGGTAGGCTTTTTATTTTTAACCATTGGACAGATCCAAGTTAGCTGTTTCCCCTGATATAACTCTTTGTAAGAAAGTAGAAGAAAACTGAGATGATGTGACAACTAATTTGACTTGCCACGCCTAGTTTTAATTGATTAATTGAGTCATTTTGCATTGTAGCAGTGCATAAGATGAGATTGTGTTCTTCTCACCGTCGACACTGAAAGCAGAATATTCTGCTGAACGCTTAATTTGATGCATCGAACCCGGAAAAAATCCATCAGCCAATTTCCATCAACGTTTTATTTAACCTGCTTCCGATGGAAACGTTTAAGGTTTGACAGCTGCGCCAAATTAAATAGCTGCTAATGTTTATTCCTCCATGCAAACAGGGGAGACTGGTGGTCAGAAGTCAGACGGATTCATATATATACAGTATATATATATATGAATTTGGCAGTAAATTGTTGTTTCTAATGACTATATCTGTTTCACAGCGGCTGTATGTAAGTGTGTGGATTGCTCCATCCGTCAGGCTGCTTTAAAACAGTCATGTTATGTATAATTTAAGTATTTCTCATGCTTATATACCGTCTCGTCCCCTGATACTTCACTTGGATGTGCTCTAATTAACAAGCTTACTCACAGTGTGAATGTGACTCTGTTATTTCCAGCGCACGCTGGTTATTCATGTGTATTCTACAGCTGAGATCCATCTGTAAATCCCTGGCATCTGAATCCTCCATGTTTAGCTCGCGTCTTTATCTGCTGGCTGCATCTCAAGCAGAAGCAGCGGCAGCTTCCTCCTCCTCCTCGCTCTCTCCCGGTCCAGATGGCTAATCCTTTCCAACAGCAAAGCCATCACTCTGGCACTGTGTGAAATGTCGGGTGGAGGAGGTCACTGCTCAGCTAAGACTAATCTAAAAAAAAAAACCCAGACTCTTCTTGTGGATCTCCAGAATTTAGAACAGGTTGCTGATCGTGTGTTTATAGGAATCAAAAGCCGTCCTCGTACCTCAGTGTTGTGTCCCTCCCGCAGGTTGTACGTCAGATCATGCTGGATCTCGGTGATGAACTTCTGGGCGTAGTCCGGATAGAGACAGAGCACCTCGCGGAGGCCTTTGAGGCTGATATACTGCAGGTCACAGTAAGTCAGGGCCTTCACACAGGCGTTGGTTTTAATCACTTCCTCCTGGGTCAGGCAGTCAGAGCCAATCAGGTCGCCCCGGCCTGGAAAGCAGACGTACAATTAGCTGTCAGTGAGTGGGTTAACTGATTCACGAGCCATAAGGAATGATGGTGCAATATTCTCTATATTCTCTGAGTGCATTATCTGTGGTCGTCCCCAAATGGTGGAATGACCTACCAACGGCTACAAGAACTGCAACATCCCTTTCTACCTTTAAAAAACTTCTAAAAACCTTTCTGTTTCGAGAATACTTCCCTGCCTAACAAAACTAACAAACTACTCTGTGCTCCTTTACACCTTTTCAGCTTATGTCCTCCTCTGTAAGTCGCAGGGTGGCTGGGCTCTCCCTTAGAGATAGGGTGAGAAGCTCGGCCATCTGCGAGGAGCTCAGAGTAGAGCCGCTGCTCCTCCGCATCGAGAGGAGCCAGTTGAGGTGGCTCGGGCATCTCGTGAGGATGCTTCCTGGACGTCTCCCTGGTGAGACGTTCCGGGCACGTCCCTCCGGGAGGCAGCCCCGGGGAAGACCCAGGACACGCTGGAGGGACTATGTCTCTCGGCTGGTCTGGGAACGCCTTGGGGTCCCCCTGGGAGAGCTGGACAAAGTGGCCGGGGAGAGGGAAGTCTGGGCCACCCTGCTGAAGCTGCTGCCCCCGCGACCCGACTCACGGACAAGCGGAAGAAGATGAGATGAGATGAGAGATGAGATTTTAGACGCTGCATTGTGGTTTCCAAACTCCCACGGTTCTTAAAGAGGTGAAACTGTCCATTATTTTGCAGTAAAGGAAGAAATCAGCTCAGAGTTGAAGCAATTAATGCAGCAGACGTTCATTTTTTAAAGTGCTTGACCCTCTGCACTAAAATAGCCCCATGTTGAGCAGCTCGACGCAGGTTGAATGCAAAGGAAGACTGTTTTATATGAAACACCATGGGATCCAGATAGTACGTCTGTTTTTATTCTGCTTTCTCTTTATTTCTCTCTATTTCTTTTGTTCCTCACTGCCTTTCTCCAGAGCTGTAAATCCAAAGTGGCAATGCCAAAACTATTTAACTGTGTGTGTGTCTGTGTCTGTGTGTGTGTGTGTGTGTGTGTGTGTGTGTGTGTGTGTGTGTGTGTGTGTGTGTGTCTGAGAGAGAGAGAGGCAAACCGAGAGCAAGCAGGAAAAATTGTTAAAATTGTGTGTGCTGTAGAAAAACACACACACAGAGAAAGTCTGTAGAGATATGTCAGATGTGTGTGTGTGTGTGTGTGTGTGTGTGTGTGTGCAGCTAGGACACACACACAAACACAGGAGGCAGAGGAGTACACGTACAGTGCGTGCATGTACACACACACCCGGTCCAGCATGCTGATGATTTACCCTCCTTCCTCTCTGGGCAGCATGCAGCCACTCCATTATTTACAGCAGCCAGATCATCAATATGAAAAACACTGTTGCCAAGTCGCTCCCCCTGTTTTTTTTATTTTCTTGCTGTTTCATATGGACGCGAATTGATTCCAGTGTTTATCTATTCTGTTTCATCCGTGTTCTGCAGAGAAGGAGGAGTGTCGGAGCGAGCTCGCGTTGTTGTAGGACGAGACTCTGGAGAGACTTCTTGTTCTGGAGGAAAAACACCGCGGCACGTTTTCTGGTTCTGGCTGTTTAATTAGCGCAACATCGGAGGCTTGCTGCATTTTGTTTATTTTGTGTTCGTGCAGTTATTTGGGCTTTTTAAATAATTCGATTTTTATTGTTCAACATGAACACGAAACGCTGAATAAAGCTCTGTTTCTATGCAAACAGATATTAACTGTGTGTGTGTGTAAAGTAAAACAGGTCAGTGTGTTTTGGTTTTTCATCAACCTCCTTTCCTGCAGCTGAATTTAGCACAAAGAGCTGCCCAGCAACAAACAGACAAAGTTACAGACTAGCAGGTGAACATGGTCGAGCATTTAGCAAGTTGGAGGGGACCAAAACAGAGCTAAAAGTCGACTACGTATTAGTTGCTGGATTTCTAAGACGTTCTAAAGAAACAATAAAACAGTTCATAAGCGTCCTGCACGGCGTCTGTTCCATCAATCCCTGGGTCACACTCCATTTTTCACCCGACGGGGTGTGAGTTGTTTGCCCGCAGAGGCTTTTTAATACAGACATAATTGCAGTTTTTATCAGCTCTCGTTCATTACGCTCCTCTTCATAAAGGCAGACTAATAAATGTTGGATGTCTAATAACTTTCTCGGAGGTAAAAAGCACTTTGTCATCTTGTGCTCATAACGCTGTGACCCAAAATAGACCAAAGTCTTGTAACCATCATTTCTGTTACTTAAAAAACACTACGCGGCCTTGCCCGGGCATATTTTATGAATTATATGCCCCAATAAACAAACTCAGTGTTAGACTCTGAAACAAAACTCCACGAGCAGCGTTTGGACCTGCTTCCATTCAGAAATCTGCCCAGCAGGTCGCTCTTTTAAAGGTCTACTTAAAACTCTCGGTACACTGCACTTAAAGGTCCAGCATGTTGGATTTAGGTTTTTTTTTTGACAGAATATGAAATATAATATGCATAACTATGTTTCCATGAGTGTATAATCGCCTGAAAATAAGAATTTGTTACCTTACAATGAGACTTTTATATCTACAGACGCTGCAGGTCTCCCTAAACCTGCATATGAAACATGAATGAGGAAATCTAGAAGAGTCACTTTATTGCCAAAATCTAGGAGGGCTTCTAAAGTTTGGAGCCCAAGACAGAGAGGCTCTTCAAGATTCAGGGAGCAAAATGACTCACGCAGCCTTGCAAAGTGTTTTGGAGAGGGGAAGGAGGTTTTCAGGCGTGGCTGAGCAAGCAACGTAACCAGATTTAACGGTTAAAGGTGAAAAGACCAACGTTTATTTTACCCAGAATGGCCAACACAGTGTTGTCCTTCAGCACTTCCATGGAGCCCGAGCATACAAAGTAGATCGCTTGCAGGGCGTCGCCCTGGCGGATGAGGAACTCCCCGGGAGCTGAAAAGGAGGTCTTGATGATGAGGGAGAGCGAGCGCAGACATCCCCGGCTGGCCGACTCAAAGAGCGGCAGCTCCAGCAGCTCTTTATTCAGGTGCATGGCGATGTCGGCCCTCAGCTCATCTGGGAAGTCCTTCAGCAGCTGTTGGAGGGGGGAAAAAATTGACCTCAATAATGAAACGAAGAAAAACACAAACTTTCCTTTGGAAGGTGGAGGCCAAATAAAACCTTTCACCTTCCCACAAACCAACTAAAACATGCATGACCAGCAAGACAGCGTCTCATGAACTTTATAACTCCGATAAATCTTTGCAAGGGTATCAGCACCTGTCCATCATCACGTTATCTCTATTTGAAGCCGTGATAAGACGCACGATGAGTATCTTTGAGGTCAGTAACCGTGAAATTAAGATGCTGCTCCGACGTGATAGAACCCAAATCCTCTCAGAGACGTTTCTTTAGTCGGCTCGAAGGGCGAGCGACCCGATTTGCTCCGTTTGATCCCCATTGTGACCGACAATGTCAATCCAAGCCACAGAGGGCATCAGACATTTCAGAAATATGCTTTCCATCTATATCAAGTCAATGCAGCATGATGTTCCACATCGTTTTGTTTCCCCGACCTTACCTCGCTGACGTCGATGCCGTTGTTGACAGACCACGTCGTCTGGAAACACTCCATCATGCGCTGCTCAAGAGCTTTGGGCAGCCGGTGCACCCGGATAAAGTCCTTCAGGTCCTTGGTCCGGGTTTGGTAGAGGGAGCGGCGTGAGTACATCCTCTGGATGATGGCGGTCACGTTACCAAACACCACGGCGTGCATTAACGCTACAGAGGAGACAGAAACAAAGATGTGTAAGGTTGTTTTGAAGATGCAGCGATTGGATTATTGTGGATTTTTAGTTTTAGCTCACCTCCAATCAGCATGGTGCATATGCTGAAGATCTTCTCAGAGTCCGTGTTGGCTGAAACGTTGCCAAAGCCCACACTGGTCAAACTGCTCAGAGCAAAGTACAGCGACGTCACGTAGGAGCTCCTGACAGACGGCCCGCCGCTCAGCGTCGTCCCCGAGCCGGTCGGCGTCCTCGCTTTGGTCCTGCTGCCGTTCCACTGGCCCGAACCGAGCAGACCCGCCACGTTCAGGGTCTCCAACCCGGAGCCGTTCCACTGGCTGTAATTGGTCATTCCTGCTGTCATTGTGCCTTGAGGCGCATCGGAGACTCCCAACAGAGAGGTCAGCGGTGCCAGGAAGTACGGCGTTCCCAAACGTTTGGCCAGTTCGTGGAGCCAGCCTGGTGCAGGACAAGGAAAACTGACTGAGAATTTATTTCCACAGCCTGTGCACTTGTATTAACATCAGTCATCACACAAAAAAAAACAGTAACAACCTGAACATGTGTAATTACTACACTTTGTTGAAGACAGAGTGCACAAAGCTCTTACTGCGGGATCTGTATCTACGCTTTGTCTCTAGGCATATGGACAGAGCAGATTCATGCTCCCTGCATGATGAACCATTTTGATTTTGGACACTGCAGCCTCCAGGATTCACCGAACGTGAATGTTGCTCTCGTGAATTTCCATCTGGGGATTGCAGGACTAAAGTAGGACGCTCGTTCGCTGCTCATCGGAAGCAATCAAGGGTTCGGCGTCAATTGCCAACAATTAAAAGAGGACCTGCTCTGTTCTGCATGTTTTCTTACCCATCATCCCTCTTTTCTTCCTGTCTCATCCCACGTTGCCACGTTGAGCACAGTTGGAGGCGAGAGAGAGATCACCATAATTAGAGGTGTTTTCTCACACACACACAAACTGTGTGCATATTCTAGTCTCCATCTTTTGGTGTTGCGCTGCCTGTTGTAGTATTTTTATAAACCAGCGCACGCTCTATCCTCACCTACATCCCAGGAGGCGGGGCTGTTACTTTCGATCTCGCTGCGTCCTATGAAGTACCACACACAGGCCATCCAGTGGGCCAGCAGGGCGAACGTGGACATGAGCAGGGTGAGGACCACGGCGCTGTACTGGGAGTAACGGTCCAGCTTCTGCAGGAGGCGTAAGAGGCGGAGGAGACGCACCGTCTTCAGCAGATGAACCCCGAAGTTCTGCAAGAGCGAGAGAGAGGTGTGATGGATTAAAGGTATAAAAACATCCTAACGAGCTCCACTTTTATATATAAGTCTTGTTCATTAGGGGCCGGATTAGTTCCTCCTGGATGAGTACACTAGAATATTCCCTGTAAACTGTGAACTACTTTCCAATCTGGAGCCGAGGGAGGTTTCTAATTGGAAAGTACATGCACGGCGAGAGCTGTGCCCCACTACTGTAGCTGCACGGATGAACCTGAAACTGTTGAAATTTTAAAATCGCTGTCATTATCATTCCTGTGGCGGTCCTGAGGTTGAGGAATGACCCTCTGCTTTATCTGCGTATGAACGGCTGTTGCAATCCCCCCCCGCTCAATAAGTCGTCTGCTAATCGATGGAGCTCTGCTGCTGATGAATTACAACCTGCTCAGACAGGATTTCATTCACTGGATATCTGGATCCATTTAGGCACGGATCAATCGGATCCAGGAAAGCCGAGCATCGGTAACAGCGTTGCTGTTTTTCGATGGATATTCTGGATTAAAGAGTTAACAGGATGATAGAAAAATTCAGATTCCTTTGCTGCTATCGCGCTGTGTCTGTTAAACATCCAACAGGCTCTGCACGGTGCAACATCATCTGGCTAATTTGCAGCGCTCGCCTCCATCTGTAATTTGTCTTCAGCGCACTCGTTTATCAGCTTAATTACCGGTTACCTAATAATGAGTTTCTCGTTGGAGCTCACACTCTCGATTTAGCCGGAAAATATGGAGCAAAGTTCCAGTTTTACTTGTACGTGTGCGTTTAAATAAAGCAGGAGGGCGCAATCGATGAAAGAATGAAATCTATTAGAGCTATAGTGCATCTGCCAATATATCACACATGCGCATAAACACATAAATCGCACCCAAAGACACGAGCAAAGTGCAAGCCCAGTGAGAAATGTACGATTTATATGCACTCACAGTGTATAACAACTCTAAAGCTAGTGTGCTGCATGTGTGTGTGTGTGTGTGTGTGCATGTGTGTGTGTGTGTGTGTGTGCATGTGTGTGTGTGTGTGAGACCCACCACGCTGATGTTAAAGGCGTAGAGCAGGTCAAACGGCAAGGCGGCGATCAGATCCACAAACAGCCACGATGTTACGTAGTGGATGCAGATGGAGCGCGGGTCGTACACCACCTGCCCGGACGTGCTCACATAGGTGGTTCGGAAGTTCAGCACGATGTCTGTCACGGAAAACACAAACGTTAAACCTCTCTCATCTTCCTGCTGGATATTTGAGACTGAACTGTGCTGAGTTAGTCCAACAGATGATGAAATGATGTTGGAGTCTGCAGCTTTTCCAGCGTTGATGGTTCCTGTAATAGTGCCATGTCAGACACACTGTCCAGCGCTGCAGGTTATGAAAATATCTCCTTTAACAAGCTGCCCTTAAGTGGGATTAGTGCCAGAGGGGGAAAGACAGCAGGACTGCACATTGTTTGGGTTGGTTTAATTATCACACAGCAACTCAGACCACGGTGCAGCTAAAGCAGCCAATTAAAAGAGGAGGAGAGGAGGTTTTCCAACCTGCTGCATTGAATTATGCAAACCAGGAGTTCCCCTTAAACTGACATGAGAGGAAAGGATGAAGAAAAATATGTAAATAGTTGGAGCCAAGGGATGCGAGTGAGAATAAAATACAAACTAACAAGTATTTGCTTGTGCAGCTACAGTCTGGTATTGTCCCTTCATTGTTATTCCACACACTGTGGTTTATTCTGACTCCCACATGCACCGAGCACCATCTGAAAACAAACCCAGACAAATGCATAATTTACTTTACAGAAAAGTTACAGGCCTCACCGATGATGAAAAGTATCTCCACCAAGATGTCGCTCACGCTCGGAGGGTTGCGCGCCCCCGAGCCGCCGTCCTCTCGGATCTCCACCGCGTTGAAGCAGACGTTATAGGGGACGGTGACGGCGACGTAGAAGGTGGCGAGCAGGATCAGCCAATCCCAGCCGGCCTTGAACGCACCGTAGTGAAGGAGGATGAAGCGGGACTTCTGGATGTCGGCCACCTTGTACTCTGGGACTGGGTTTGCATTGGCTCCGAGAACACTCTAGAAATGTGCAGTATGAATATTTTATATATGTCATTAGCACTTATTATTATTCAAGGTTTCAGGTGGCTAATTTAAACAAATTGGTCAAATTAAGTAAATATACCCATATGTGGACACAGCAGTACTCTGCATTTGTCCATGTTTTGTATGTAGAAATGAACATTTAGCTGATGTAAGAGGGAGAAACCTTTTAACCATGAGCCGGCCGCACGATTAATTCAAATAGAGGCTTTTATTCATGCTAATTTCTTCCCACCAAGGTCCTGAGCCATTAAGATCACGCCGTACATCTTATTCTGAACTCGGATTAATTCATCACTGATGATTGTGCGTGTGAGTGCTGGTTGGATTTTGATCTCGAGTGGAAATCCAAAAATATCAGTATTATGCTTTAAATACTCCACAGGAAGAGCGGGTCAAATCCTAAGTAGGACAACACGTCTCACATTGTTGATCTTCAGCTTGCTCTTGGTCTTGTCCTGTTTCTGTAGGTGTCCAGACAGCTGGTACAGGACGGCCCGACTGCGGCGGCGCTCCATGTTGAAGCCGGGAGGGCGGCTGACCTGGCGAATCTCCAGGCCGCTTTCCTCGTCTGTAAATGAAGACA
Organism: Collichthys lucidus; assembly: GCA_004119915.2. Classification (NCBI taxonomy): domain Eukaryota; kingdom Metazoa; phylum Chordata; class Actinopteri; family Sciaenidae; genus Collichthys; species Collichthys lucidus. The sequence continues at coordinate 35,296,064 of CM014078.1, read as the reverse complement.
CAAAACCAGACGTTGACAACGTTGAGAGAAAAGACAGCTGCAAGAATGTTCTTGTTGCGTCAATGTCAGTATACAGACCCTTTCCAAAAAATTTGAATATCATAGAAAGGTTTACTTATTTCCATAATTCAATTAAAAAGGTTAAACTTTCATAGATTATAGATTCAGGGCCCACAATTCAAACAATTTTAAGTATTTATTTGTTTACATATTTTTAAAAAATCCATCAGGGTTCCCACGGGTGCTTGAATTCCTTGAAAATGCTTGAATTTCAAGGTTGTGAAAATGCTTGAATTTTGTGTGAAGTGCTTGAAAATGCTTGAAATTTGTGTGATGTCTATCTCAATAAACCAAGAGAAAACAAAAATGTTTCCTAAGCGGCTACGCGCTTGATCCGATGCCTTTACATGCAGAACTCAGTTATCATACTCGCTTGGTGTTCTGCAGAGAAATAACAGTAGACTACTATCCACACCTGTTGGTCACTGTTATTGCACTATGGTAGTTACACAATACACCGCTCACAGGCTGAGAATACAAGCCAATTCACAATTAGTTAAAAATCAAAACAGTCAATCTACCACCATATGAAATAATGCTAATTAGACCCATATTATTATGCCATACAGTGGCACCGCTGCGCTTCCCATGACCATCATGGCAAACACAACTAGTAGGCTACCTATTTAAAGGAGCTGGAAAAATGGAAAAACTGGTGCTTGAAGGTGCTTGAAAAGTGCTTGAATTTGTTCAGGAAAAAGGTGTGGGAACCCTGATCCATGAAAACAGGAATTCAAAAAATTAGAATACTGTGAAGAAATCGGTATGTACTTCTCAGTTTTTGCTGAAAAAAAGAAAGAAATTAGGATCACACGTGGCTTACCCATCCTATGGAGGGTATCAGTGATGATGATGGTCAAGTCTGTCAGGTGCTTTGAGTTTAGTAGATGATCAGTGTTTGACACTCAGTTAAAAACATTCATGCCCTGCAAAATTTGGGCTGATTTCTTCACAGTATTCTAATTTTTTTGAATTTCTGTTTTCGTGTTGTTGTTTTTTTGAGCTGGAAGCCCAAAATATGTAAAAATAAACAAATCAATACTTGAAATCATTTGAATTGTGGCCCCTGAATCTATAATCTATGGAAATTTATTCTTTTTAATAGAATTACGGAAATAAATAAACCTTTCTATGATATTTCAGGGTCAAAGACAGACAAATAAAACCTCTGACACAACAGGCAAAGTGCATCGACTTGTTGCAAGAGCTCCAGACTGAACGGGTTCACCATCAAACGAGAAACCTCAAAGCTGTGATATGAAAATAAAACCACAGCGACTAAATCAAAGATTTGTTTTGGACTGAGAATGAGGAAGGTTCCCAGTGAAAGAAAGAGAAACTGAAACTGTTGATGCCATTTCCACCAACATCGACATGTCCCCTCAAATCTGAGGCTAAACTCTCCGTCACAGAGACGATAATGATGCAGGCCGAGCTTCAGGTCGGTTTGTTAGATAATAAGTTGATCCAGGCTCGTTGTGTTTGGGGACATTCTTGGTTAAGTTCTGAAAAAGTTAAATGAACCCTGTGCACTTGTTTCGGTCCATCATGCAAGAAGTTCTAATTTATTATTTACCCACCATTAATATTGGATAATAAAACTGACAGTTGATGCACTTCTCTGCTAAAAAAGAAGTGACTGCATCCAACTCCTCCATCCATAACACCACCCGTCACGTCTGCTGATAGATGCCCCGGCTGCAAACCCTCTATTCATGTGAATTATTGCAGAATTGGACAATGCCTGACTCCCTCTTTCTCTTTTATGCGTCGTCTCACCGGTGTCAGATTCATTGCCGTGGTCCAGGTCCTTATTTTCCGTGATGTCCTTATGCGAGACCAGGAACAGAACCACCTCGCTCTTCTCGTTCTTTATGGGCACGATGTCCAGCAGGCACCAGAACTTGGAGCCTGTTCAAAGAACGAAGATTTGATTAATACTTCAGCCTGAAGAGAAGATGAACACTATGTAACTTATGTTACTCACCGCCCTTCTTGTACAGGACGATTTCGGTCTTGAACTCCCGCCGTTCGTCCAGAGCTTTCTGCATCTGCGAGGTGAGGCGGTCGCTGGTCTCGCCGCCGTACAGGAAGTGACACATGCAGCTCTTCTGCATGAGCTCGCCACGGGCGAAGCCCGTCAGCTCGCAGAAGCCGTCGGAGCAGTAGACTATCGGATAGAGGGACTGGACCTGAGCGTTCCCCAGGACGAAGTTGCTGTCTGAACAGAGGAATGGTGAGATGGTGAGCGAGCGGAGGACGATACTTTTATTTCAAATCAAGCAAATCTGAAGAACTCTGAGATTATGACGTTAACCTACAATGATGCTTGAAGCTGAATCCTAAATTGCTGAGTTGATCTAAATGTTTACGGATGCAGGGACTAGCATCCATGAGCCATGTGACTACAACTCCCATGAGTCTTACACACAGTAACATCCACGCTACATGCTTTACTCAACCACGAGGTCGTCATCTACGACTTCACAACATGTCACTGCCGTTAATTCAAAGAAAACATGATTTAAATTTTAACGCACAGCTCTCCTCTCGTTCTCGTTTTTACTCTTTGTGGAGTCACTTTGAAGAGCTCTCTCTCCTCGGGGGAGAATTTAACACGCCCGCCGCTTTTCCCAATCACGTCATTTCATCTTCTCTTCTTCATCTGCCGCTATTGTTCTCTACAAATGATCCTTGTTCTTTGTTCGTCCGGTGCGTCTCCACCACCTCTCTCTGCCTCTCTGTGCCCTCGATACAAATGTTCATCTTTGATTTGAACAGTATTGCAAACACAAATGGTGCAATAATGAAGTATATGTAAGTATCTGTATATTGAATAAATACAAATGATGGGACAGAGGGAGTACTTGACATTTGCCAGGACTTTTAATCTCAGCGGGACCTTTCCTGGCTAAACAGTCGATTTCTAACCTGTAATATATTCGTGATATTACCAGGCCAACCGTTTGACAGACTGATTCATGGGGACAATCTTGAATAATTCATTTTGAAACTGAATTAGGGTACGAAAGGTGACATGCACACACAGCCGAGGCCGCTCCATCCCACTGAGATCATTAAAGTTTGTTCAGATATGAACGCTCGCTTTGAATAATGGGAGCCAATATGAGACGAGAGAGCGGAGCGAATGATGAGAGGCGGCGAGAGACGAATAAACGGAGATTGAGATTGCACGGAGATGAACTGGGGACAATGAAATTTAATAATTCATGTATTAATAAAGCATATCCAGTGTAAACGCTCTCGCCAAACCGAGGACAAAGAGTACAAAGTGCCTCTCGGTGCAGGAGGCTCGTGGGAAGTCGCTGAGTACGAGTTATGAATATGTGAAATGTCTCGTTGGTCTGCAGTCCCTCAAACGTCCCCATGTTAAAATGTCACAGCAGATCTTCTCATCTAACTGTTGGCAAATAAGACAACTCGCCTATTTATAATAATAATAATAATAATAATAAATTTAATTTATAATGCACTTTACATTTGAATCAAATCTCAAAGTGCTACAATACACACACGAACTACATGCACACAAAGCAACAAGTACAATAAATAACAACAAAAGAAATCTCGTTAAAAACGATAATATGAGGAAAAAAGTCAAGTTTTAAGTCCTTTTTTAAAACTTTCGAGGGTCTGTGATGATCTGAGATGGTCGGGTAGGGCGTTCCTGTCGCCCATGGTGCTTAGCTTGGTCCTCGGGCAAAGATAGTTAGAGTTTTTGGAGCGGAGGGATCGTGTGGGGGTTTGAGGGATGAGCAGTGGGAGCGTTGCCATAGATGCACTGATGGGTGAGAAGAGAGATGTTGTACTCTAGCGGAGATTGGAAGCCAGTGCAGTGAGTGAAGGATGGGGGTGATGTGTTCTGATTTTCGGACTCGCATCAGGATCCTAGCAGCGCTGTTCTGGACTAGTTGTAGCTGCTGAAGGTGTTTACTGTGGGTCCAGATGAGGAGTGCGTTACAGTGATCAAGTCTGGAAGAGTAAAAGGCGTGGACGAGTTTTCTAAGGTGAGATTTGGGCGGAGCTTGGCAATATTTCTGAGGTGGTAGAAGGAGATCTTACAGAGATGTTTGATATGAGTTTCAAAGGTGAGGTGGGGGTCAAATCTAATGCCAAGATTGGTTACTGATGAAGAGAGGGGGATGTCATGACCAGAGAGGGTGAGGCTGGTTATGGAAGATGCCTGGATCTGGTTAGGGGTGCCCACAATAATAGCCTCTGTATGAGATATTTATGAGAAAGAACAACACACCGTGGGACTTGAGATGCAACAAGTGCGAGCAGCAGTGTTGTCAACTTTGCCACGTGTGTTAATTAAACGTAAAAGCTGCACTGTGAGGAGGCAGAGGATGAAGACCGTCCACGAGTCTGAACATATTGAAGTTAGTGTGACAGAATATATTCGGATTTAATGAACCACTTCTCCCCGAAAGGAGAACAGCCCTGTTCTTCTGAGATGATTAATTGGTAGTGAGCCCATTGTCCTACACTGAAGATGAATCAAACCAATCAGTGAGTTTTCTTACAGACACGAGAGCATGTGTGGATCAGTATGTTTGCCTGTGTGGTCTGTGCCAGTGATAAAGAACCACAGTGCTCCCTAATATGTCACTGTTGCCGTGCCTCTACTCCTGCAACAGTTCGGCTGCAGAGATTTTCATCCAATTCAGCTGCAGGATTGCGTCGGGCCTGAAGTGCACCGGCACTGTGTGCATGTGGGAATTGTCTGTTTTCCCCTTCGTTATTGAGCCTGACACCTTGTTGCACGTACATCATTTCACTCGGAAAGCGCTGTTGCACTTTTAAAAAGCATCATGAAAATTGAAGGGATGCAGCACCGGGTGCCTCTAACAAGATCTAAATCTCATCTCTGCAGGTGGATTTGTAATGTTCACTGCTTCCACGCGGCGTGCGAGGTTCTGTTCATTACCCCGTACTCACAAGATCCATTTCCTCCAAAGACGTGATCTGGTTTCAAAGAAACAGTTCCTGCACTCTGGCCTTATTTATTTTTATTTTCTCCCTTTGCTGTACTCATCGTGTGCAGTGCACATTCCCCCTCCGGCACTGGGTTGGCCTGTCACATCCACACTACGATGCAGGTGTAATAACGTGCGAGCTGAACTACAAAACCACTCAGACTCAGCGGCTGAGCGGCTTAGGGAACCCCGATAAGCCGCAGCGCTGATAACACCGACAGCGACAGCCCGCCACAAAACATCACCACGTTTGTTTACAGCACTTTTCGAGGACACTGCATTCACTCGTGTTGATTCTCTGGAGGTCCATTATGAATTTTCAGCTTGTAAATCTCTCTGGGTTATTGTGTTCTCTGCAAAAACTGCTCAGATTAAAATAAATGAATCACGAAAGATTGGGAAATTACTACGATTTCTTTCTTTCCCTCATAGTTTCTGTGTCGGGGCTTTTTTGTGCAGCTTCTATTGAATCATTCACAGCGGTGGAATAAATTTCCCCTCAGAAAGAATCCTGCATTTTTTTATATTTCCTACACAACATGCAGACACTCTGCATGTTCTCTGCAAGCCCTTCGTCTGCCACTGTTCAACAATAGCACTGACTGTCAAGGGCCATTGTGTGGAAATCCTTCCTGTGGTGCCGCTCAGACACGCGTGAAAAATCTAGTGATGCAATGCTGAAACTGTCAGTCAGTCTCGACAACTACGGCCTCCAGAGGATGGATGCTGATGACTGTTGTTGTAAGAACTACAAATATCTGCAAAACCAGCAATAGTTTAGATTAATTTTCAGTCAAACCAGCCCTCTGATTTCCTATACCTTAAGGCAGTGGTCCCCAACCACCGGGCCGAGGACCAGTACCGGTCCGTGGGTCATTGAGTACCGGGCCGCACGGTAATATATAAATATATGTATAGATGTTTTATTTTAAAAAATGGCCGGATTCTTTCCGTGCCTCAGGTCAAGACGCTCGTCTCGGTCACGTGATACGTTACCCCAGTTAAGCCCTCAAAGCAAAAATGAAAAACAAACGTCTGTGGAGAGCTTCTTCAGCGACCAAAACTGAATTACGGAATAGACTGGACATAAGGAACACACTTCGGGTGTCATTGTCTCCTGTAACTCCTGGATGGGACGGGTTCGTTGCGGAGAAACAAGCTCAGGGCTCCGACTAATTCAGCGTAATGGTACGTTGTATTTTTATGCATTTTATATTTGTTTTTATGCCGGTCGCATCATTTTATTTTGTCGTATTTACCCCCCACAACTTGAAGGCCGGTCCGTGAAAATATTGTCTTACATGAGACCGGTCCGTGGCGCAGAAAAGTGATAGTTCAGGTGGGATTGTAAGAGGTATTATCAGTGTATTATGTGCCGTAGATGTCAATCAGTGCACCCGCAGATTGGAGATACAGACTGTTGTGGACGGGGACAGCAGAACAATGTGTTCTAGCCACATATCTTATCTTTTCAAGCGGTAAACCTAGAAAAAAAACAACAACAAGCACACGGCATCTTTAAAATCTCTGGAAAGATTAACTTTGATCGCACAAGGCTCTGATGTGCTCGGCGGCACAGTCGTGGGAATACAGAAGTTCTGCAAGTGCCAAAGAAATAGAAATAGTCTTCTTATAGCAAACACGAAGTCTACTCCGAGTACCTGGTGCAACCCCGTTTCCACAGAGCAGAAGTGAAATCCTCGCTCTCCATCAGCTTCCAAACTTTACAGCACAAAGCTTTTTGCCAGAGCTCCCCTGACGGAAACACAAAAATCTGTTACTCCTCCATCCTGTTATTAGAGCATAAAGATGTGTCCAAGCACAATCAGAGGTATACACACTGCCCTGAGAGGTACATTGAAATAACCTTTGTTCTTATAAATATGTATGCAGTGTGCTGAGATATCGCTGGGTTAATATAATCTCTCTGAAGCTTTCCACTGCAATGTAAGAAACTAGAAAGACGTCCCTGGAGTCTCCCCGGTTATCGTCCTGCATTAATGTCACTTGGAAAATACTGCTCAGCTCAGCTGGTTTTGAATACTTGAGTGCTCACTATCAGTCCCGATGAACATGTTCTGTATCACCGAGTACACTAACGACCAATTTCGTAATCTGATCAGTCCAGTGATTTTTTATTGTATCGACACTCTCGGGCAGAACGACGAGGACATCTGGGATTGGTTCACCCCAAGGAATCGGCAAGCGAGAAAAAAAAGGCTGCAGCTTCCGTGGTCATCGAGACGAAAGAGGAGGAAGAAAACTGAAGACAGACTTTTGTTCTTTGCCATGTCTCATCCGGGAAGACTTAAAGGAACTCTTTAACCAAACTGACACATCCTCGGTGAAGGAGCCGCAGTCTCATCTTGGTGACCCGTCGTAGACTCATCCCAGCGAGATGCTACAAGGTGATTTGGTGGCCTGAGGTGGCTTAGATCATGGAGGTTTGGGCGGTCTTGGATGACAAAAGGACAATCAGGGCATCGCATTGGTTGGTGCTAGGAAGGAGGCTTCAACCGTCAAACCTCAGTCTTCAATCCTGGTTGCGGGATCTTGGGAGTTTGCCTTTGGCGAATCTTGTTGCGGGAATCTCGGATGTTGGGATCCTTGCATCTTCGTGCATCCTCTGTAAAAGTTAAGACCTTTGAATGTTGTGGATCCATCCCCTTCTTAAAGGTTACATTTGCCTCTGTCAATAACAGGTAGATGGGTGAAGGAGGAGTAATACTCTGCTCCACTCTTCAGGTCAGGTATTCACAAATTGACTCACTGGATTAAATCACCAGGGTCATTAACGCGTACGTTGGAGGTTCAATCATGGTTCTTATCTTCCCCAATGTCTCCCACCTCCTCCCAACCAATCAATCCTTCAAACCTCCACGGTGTTGTCTCCCCAGTCAAGGTATTAATCTTTTTAAAGAGCTTTTCAGATCAGTCAGATTTTAATTCACCTGCATTCCATTTTTTATGTTACTATCAAGTTAGAAAGATGCATAGATACAGTGTTCGTGCTGGAATATCTTGGGAGCCCAGCTTGATCTTTTCTTTTTAGCCTCAAGCTGCAAAAAGTCACAGTTTCATCCCAGAAAAACGTCCATTTGTGGCCGGTCTCGTCAGCTCGGATCTATAAGTCACTGGAGAGCTCTGTCGATCCGCTATGGAAAGGTCATCTCAGAGAGAATCACTCTGAAAAGGCCTGGAACAAAGAGCTCACAGCATGTTTTACTGAGTCACAGACCACTTTAAACCTCCGTCTGCTCCATATAGAACCAGTTATTTATTGTGTAAATTGTACATTTTGTTATAGAAACCGACGTAGAGGAGTACACCAGTGGTCTCTTTAGATGGCGTTGCATGAAAAGAGAACAGACAGACCTCTCTGGGTTTCGCAGCACATCACATCTCTCTGTCGCTCAGTCCTATCTGTCAGTTTGCACCTTCAGGACTGCGTTACGTAACGTAACACAACAACTGCAGCCTGCATGTTGATTGACATCTGTTCCTGTGTAGGTATACATGTGTTTGATCCTGTGTTTTAAGCCGTGTTGAACACAGCTCCAGTTTCATCATGTTTCAACTGGTTTCTATTGATTTCATTGTAAACATGTGAGGGAATCCACTAAAGTCTCTGTGACCTGATGTGATCGGTCATCAGGTGAGTCCCGACCTTGCAAAGTCTCAAAATCTGAGTTTTGCGTTTATATTTTGCAGATTTCTCCAACACAGCAGATTAAGGCAGCAGGACGACAAGTGAAGCGTGACTGAATCCACACTGAAGGTTGCTGTGTATTGATATCCAATTGAACTGATTGACTGTTCCCAGATGTCTTTAAATTGTAATTAATACACTGACTCACAGCATTAATTAACGAGAAATAGCAACCAGGTGTGATTGGTTTATAGTTTATTTAGTTTATTTTCATATATGTGTGTGTATGAATCTTGTTTGACTTAATTCATCTTTAAACTGTGAGCTCCATTCATCCTAATTCATTCATCAGTCAGATTATCAATCCTCAGTGAGCACTTTGTGGATCTTTGGAGGAGTTCACATGAGTAAATAAACACATGTAAGAAATGTACTCACGGGTCCCATCGAAGCGAGTGGCGATGGTATCCAGGAAGGTGTTCTGTGGCGCGATCAGACCCCGCATCACCGGCATCCGAGAGCGGGTCGAGCCGCGTCTCTCCCGCCGCTCCGAGCCATGATTCTCGGCGGAGGTGGACACGAAGCCCGGCAGGAACTTGGACGTTGCCCCCGGCGCTCCTCCTAACCCCTGGAGGAGGGCGCCGAGTCGAGACACCCGGGACTCCACGGTGAAAAAAACAAACAAACAAACAAACTGTGCAGGTGATCCCGGCTGAGAGGAGGAGAGAGGAGCCGCTGGAGGCAGGAGGGGAGAGGATGGAGGGACGCAGGGATGGCGGGGATGGTCACATTTACGCACGGGTGTACTGCAATGCAATCCCTCTCTCCTCCTCCCCTTCCCGCTCCTCTGTTGCACAAACGCGTTTCTCTCTCCTCTGCCAGCCTCTCTCCATCTCTTTGAAATTCTCTCTCCACCTCTCACCCTTTCATGTCCTAATGAATGCCTGTTACAAGCGGCCGAATCAAAGCGTCTTTATTTGGGCTGTTACATCATATCCAGCACTTTCTTTTTTTTTTAGTCATGTTTCACAGTCGGAGCTGCAAAATCTGTCACCCCCTAAGAACAGAAAGCATATCTGAGTCATCATGAATATGGTGATCAGTGTGAAATCTCCCAAAACAACACATGCTCATGCGCATATGTGGATAAATCCACATCCTATCATTTATACCTGCATATACTATTATGCAGAGACAGTCTGAAGTGGATATTTCTATTTGCATGAGTCTGTGTGTGTGTGGGGGGGTTCCTCCGGTTGCTCCAGTTTCCTCCCACAATCTAAAGACAAGGTGAGATTAATTGGCAACTCTTAATTCCCTGTAGGTGCTCTGAGTGTTACAGGCCTCCCTAATGGACTTTAGAGCGATCGATAAGGCAGTTATGGATAAATGGATGCATGTAGAGCAAATTCATGCGCAAACCCTGACTGTAAATGTTTGATTCTCATTCAGTTTTTGTTCTTTAAAACACAATCTGCTGTCATATCCAGCACAACACAACCTGCTACATAAAATAAACCACATTTATTTTAGTCTCTGTTGTCTGATTCTGTCTACAACTGCTACTTATTTATTTATATCTGTATATTGATGTGTTTTTATGTGTACATAGTCATTTACCAGAGTGAAATCCCTTGTGTGTGTGTGTGTGTGTGCACTCTAATCAATAGCATCTCACAGATAATTATGTATTTACAGCTCAAGGCTGAAATTATTATTTCTTTGTATACTTGTGAATAGAAAACTGTTTTATTGGTCTGATCAGTTTTCATTGTAATGTCAGGTCATGGCTCGAGCCGCGTTCTGCTCGAGGTTTTTCCTCGCCACCGTCGCCATCGTGGGAATTGTTGGGGTCTCTGTAAATCATGTAAATCATCCTATCTCTGTTTTCTTCATGTCATGTTTAACACATTGTTTCATCCGTCCATAAAGCTCCATGTGCAAAAAGTATAAGAGAGTCACGATTTGCTATCAACAACTAAAAAAAAACAAAAAGAAGCAATGACTCATTTTTCTTTGCAAGTTGTTTTCCTTTCAGTTTAAATAAAAATGCATTTACATATATGGAAATGTGGTGAAATGGTGAGGCCGCTTATTAGTGCTGCACTGCCTTTGTATTTGCAGTTCATTAGTGATTTCTCTTTGTAAATGCAAAAAAAAAACTGCACTGTGGCATGCTGAGCTCCTGCAAACGAAGACACCCAACTCCAACAAACCACAGAGCAAACTGAGAAAGGTTTAGGATGTGTGATCTTTCTCTGAGTTCAATCTAGGGCACGGAGAGTGTTTGCAGCGACATGAAGTCATTGACAGACAGATTTGTTTCTGAGCCACTTTCACCGTTGCACACTCAGTTGCACCATCGACGCTTCAGGATTCCCAACGGCCTCGTTATTCCCGGCGGATTGCCGAGAAAATAACACCTCCACTTCGTTGACTTCAAAGGGAAACATTGTCCTCCGTTACATCGAGACTTCCTCTGCCTGTTGAGTGCGTCTCACTCTTGTTAACACCACCAGGCCGTCATCTGTCAGATCTGTCAAATCTCCCAAAATTGAGTTAACAGGAGATTTCTTTCTACAAGTTTGGTTTGAACAAGTGAAACAAGAAAGCAGCTGGATGTAGCAGAATATGGCAGGAGTGTCTGCAGATAAAACTAAGCTAAGATAAGCAGCTGCCAAGCACCACTGCATGCATGCTGAGCTCCTCACTGAACCGCTGCAGCAGAACGCTGGACGGATTGATTGAGATAGTGATGCAGAGGCCGGCGGTGATGACTGGCAGTGAGTCCTAACACAAATATTTGCACTGAGGTCATGATGTTGGAAGAATAAACCAGTGAACACGTTGTAATGTTGTGTTCTGATCAGTGACACTGGTGGGCATTAGTGGGGAAATGGCGTCCTCTACAGGACATGACACTCAAGTGACGCAAAGTCGAAAAGTTCCTTGTTACGCTCCACATGTTCATTAATATTCATATTTTAACAAACAGGACTGCATACACGTTTATAGTTTACCTATTCACAGCAGGTTAGGGTGACTCAGCCCATAAAACACACACGCAAGATGACAAACAAATCTAATAAATCAGGGAAAACAGTGGTCGACTTCTCTGAAAGGATCTTTGCACTCGACAATAAACATTTAAAAAGACGTGTAAGATGTAAAAATGAGTAATGTACCTTGCTAAACTCTCCAGGACTCCGAGCTCCAAACAAAAGCTGCTCCCTCAGGTGTGTCTCAGGTGAACCTGTTCCTCCTTCCTATAGGCTCCGCCCCTTTGCTTCCTGCCACCATCTTGTCCACAAACATGTCAGGCCTTTAACATCATGTCTTTCTTGTGTTATGAAGATTTTAACTGCACAAAATGAAAGATTGAATCTGTCTGTTTCTAATCCATCGGCTCTGAGATTGATTTATTAGTTGTTGTGGAGTTTATTGCAGTAGCAACATAATTATACAATAACTGACAAAGGCTGCGGTCATAATTCCTCCTGTGGCCGCACAGTGTTCATTAAGGGAGCTTTGTATGTGAGGAAGAGGAGGACGTTACATGATGTGGTCTTTAAATTTAGCATGCTCCTCTACTGTTCGACAGATATTTGATTTAACGCCGAGTAACGGAAGTGGAAGTCTCTAAACAAATCAAGAACTCAACACGTGCTTCATTTAAAGTTGAGTTTGCAAAGAGATCAGCTCTGCATTTTAAGTGGATGTCTACACCCACATTGAGCACGAAGCAGCTGCTGCTTCCACCGTCCTCAAGTCACGACGTTGCCTCATCTTACCTTACTGTTTAGTAGACTCGACAAATACTGGGGAGGCTCAAAGGAAATCGAGGCAGCAGCGGCCTAACAGAGATAATCCAGCATGTGTTTGAACTTGAAATGAAATGAGACTTTGCAATAATAAAAACAGTCACTTCAGCATAACTGACTAAACGTGACCAAAGGTTTTCATCCCAAATAAACAAGCCTGCACCTCGTTTCAATAATTTATGAAACTTTAAGCAGAGAGGAGAGACGATCGATGAATCCAAAAACAGTGGTTTTAATTTCTCCCGTGGCTGCTCAAAACATAAAGATTAACAATCCCCCTGCAGCTGATTGTAAGTGTAAAGTAATTATTAATAATCTGTCCTGGGGTTGTTTTATTTGTTAAAGAATAACACTTTATTCTTGATCTTGCTTGTTTATGCAGACAGTAGATATAAAGTAGCTGCAAGCCCAATTCGCCCTAAAACAAAATCAGTTGTGTCTTTAACCTGAATAACTTGAGTTTTCCCAGATCAAGCGTGCACCTGGTTTAAAATGCAGAGCAGTCTGCTCTCCTGTAAAGTCTCTGGTACCTTCCAGACTTCCTGCCGTGTCACTGACTCAGCTCACAGCGTTTTATATCAAACCAGATGTCCTGCAGTGGCCTCGTTTCTTTTTTGTTTTTTTGTCAGCACACCGGCTTTGGGGGCGCTTTGTTCTTTGCATTTGCATTGTTTAGGGAAACAGGACTCACTGCTTCGGAACAATGTGATAAAGCCTGGATAAATGTTTGAACGGCTGATTGAATGATCCAGTTCGCGCAGAGCGAAACCATGTGCTTAGTTTTATTTTTTAATTGAATTTAATTTAAGAGACAACTGATGACATTATTTAGATCTCTGCCGAGCTTTCCTCTGGAGTCAGGAGCGTATAAATAAATAAAGGCCATGACACAACTGCAGCATCAGCTAATGTGCTCTAAGTTAATGAGCTCATTTGAATGACAATAATTCGACTGGCGCTGCATTTTCATCGGCCTTTATATGAACGTGGACCATCAGTAACGCAGCAGATTGAGGCTTTTGGTTTGATCAGGTGAGGAGGAACATAAGGTGATCATGGAGCGCACGGGAAAGGTGAGTACTGCTGCTCAAATTATAAATATGTTTTCATTACATGTAACTTTTGAAATGTTTTAAAGCTCCTTTACGTCTAAATTTTGGTAAATCTCGACAAAACTCTTGTAGTTGCAGTATTTTTTTGGCCACTTGGGGGCAGCAGAACACACAGAAAACATGACACTGACATATTATCGCCTTAGAAAGTTATTACAGCAAATTTATCAGCATAAATACACGTGGAAGCATCGGCATCAACCGAGTTAATTGCTGTGATCTGGGGATGAATGGCCTAACGTGGTGGAGTCTTGCTTGCAGATCTTTTTCTACGAGGACAAAAACTTCCAGGGCCGTTGCTTCGAATGCAGCAATGACTGTCCTGAGCTCAGCTCCCACTTCGGACACTGTAACTCCATCCGTGTGGAAGAGGGCGCCTGGGTCGTCTATGAGAGACCCCAATACATGGGCTACCAGTATGTCCTCATGAAAGGGGAGTACCCTAACTACCAGAGCTGGAACGGCTTCAGCGACACCATCCGGTCCTGTCGCTTCATCAGACATGTACGTTTTTTAAACTAATCCAGAAATTAAACACTTTCATGTCTATCCATGAAAACTGAAGCTTTGGCCAGAAGATAGTTCGCTTAGACTGGAAGTAGGTGGAAGCAGGTAGCCTGGTTCGGTCCAAAAATGTAAAAACCTGCCTACAGCATCTCTAAAGTTCACTAATTAACTCACATTTTGGTTGTGTGATGTTCAAGACCTCCAGCCGTTACAGGATCCGCATCTACGAACGTCCAGACTTCAGCGGCCAGATGATGGAGTTCAATGAGGACGTGCCCAACCTGCCAGACCGTTGGCGTCTCCGTGATGTGTTCTCGGCTAATGTCCAGGAAGGCATCTGGGTCTTCTATGAGTACCCAAACTACAAGGGGCGCCAGTACCTGCTGGAAAAGGGAGAATTCAGACGGCACACCGAGTGGGGCGCCCTTCAATCGTCCGTGGGTTCCATTAGACGTGTTGTGGACGTGTCACCTTCCTCCACTCACTGAACCCTGCTCACCTGCAAATAAAAGCTCACGGTGTAAAAGCAAAACTGGAGTGATTTCATTTATTTGAAAAAGTAAAGTGTTGTCAAGTTCATCTTCTGGGGAGTGCAATAACTACATTAAATATCCATTAAATGAGCATTTCTTGTCCTGTTACAAATAGAAACCAAAACATTATGATCAATCATCTGGGGGCCGTGAATACTGTGCATGTCATGGAAATTAAAACCGCTGGTCAAGAGGAAATCTGGCCTGTCTAAAGTCAAGATGGACCCACAACCCAGCAGGTGCACAGACACAAGAAAAACACAGCATGTGGACACCTATATGTGACACATTTCAACCCCTGAGAACAATGTATCTGTTTGTGTCAGTAAACACCTTGAGTCACTGTCTCTAGAAACTAAAGACCAAGTCCGAAACCTCGGCGTGTTGATAGACTCAGATCTGACCTTCAACAGTCACATAAAATCAGTCACCAAAACAGCCTTCTACCAACTTAAGAACATATCCAGAGTTAAGGGCTTTATGTCCCAATCAGATCAGGAGAAGCTGATCCATGCTTTCATCTCCAGTAGACTTGACTACTGTGATGGTCTTTTGACTGGACTCCCCCAAAAAAGTATCAAACAGCTGCAGCTCATTCAGAACGCAGCAGAACAAAGAGATCAGAGCACATCACCCCAGTTCTTAAGTCTTTACACTGGCTCCCAGTTAGCCACAGAATAGATTTTAAAGTTCTGCTACAAGTTTACAAATCACTGAATGGTTTAGGCCCACAATACATAAACGACATGTTAGTAGAGTATAGACCCAGTAGGGCTCTGAGATCTACTGACTCAGGTCAGATAGTGGAGCACAGAGTTCAAACCAGACACGGTGAAGCAGCATTTAGCAGTTATGCTGCTCACAACTGGAACAAACTACCAGCACGACTGAAATCAGCCCCAACTCTGAGCACTTTAAATCCAGGTTAAAAACTTTTCTCTTTTCACGTGCTTATGGCTGAGCTCTTTAAAGAACTTTTGATCATAATCCAGTGATTCGTTTAATGTTTTAAACTGTTTTCAAATTTGCTGTTTTAATGATTTTTAAATGAGATTCTGATGTTTTTAATTAAATTTTCTTCTCTTTTTATTTTTTTTATTTCTATTGCTACTGCTTGTCTTAATGTCAAATGTTTTTCCTTGCCTCTGTAAAGCACTATGAATGGCCTTGTGTACTAATTGTGCTATACAAATAAACTTGCCTTGCCTTGTATGAATGTCTAAATTCAGTGATGTTTCATTCATCGGTTATAATCCATCTTTCTCCAGCGGGACAAGTTCAAGTTTCAGGTTGATGAGGTGCAGTGAGGCTCGGGATGTAGAGAGACACCTGGTGGTGTTAGAGTTGTACTACACACATGATACACACTGTACATAGATAAAAAGAACTAATTTCTCCAGTAATAGTATGACTTTGACAAAATTATGTTAAATTATGACAGTGTAAGAGCTTTGATTTATCAGACAGCATTAAAATCTTATTTTTATTTCCCTAAACTAAAATATTATAAAATATTGTCTTTGCCTTGTAACTTCATCGGATTGTTTGCATTAATTAAGAAGTCATTCATCTGTCTTTATATTTGGAACTAGTCAAAACTATCACATCGTTTTATGAGAGGTTCACAAGATATAATTATAAGTTAATATGTCATAGATTTACAACACTCATTTATACATTTGGTTTACCCCCTCGTCTCTCTTATCGCTTGTCCACATCATGCCACTGTACCTTCAGATTACTGCTTTAATAAATGCAATAAATAACTAAAAGCCATGTGAAGATACAGAGAGTGCGGCAAAACAACAAAATATCATAAACACAAGCTGCAGATAAGAAACCGTACGACTGCAGAGTTTGATTTCCTGACACAGGATGTCAGATTATTTTGACGCTTGTTGATCTGCCAGGACGGAAGAATAAAAATCATTGCGGTGATATGAACACAGTACGAGACACGTGACGGGCCGAGCAAACAGGAGAGGCTGCAAATCAGTAACAGGGCTGCTGCTGAGGTCAGCTGATGTTTGAACTGGCACTTTTTATCACGCTCAGATCTGTTCTGGCATCCCCGGGCGCTGACCGAGCAGTTTCCAAGTAAGACACAAACATTCGGTGCACCCTGCCAAAGAAAGATACAGCCGCTCCAACAGGTGAACGAGTCTGAAGTCGTTAAATAAGGAGGAACGCTGGGGGTGTTCCAGAACTCACTGTGAATGAGCTTACACATTTAAATGATCATTCAAGAACCTGAATCTGCAGATCAACACTGACCTTTCCTGCACCGTATGAATCAAACGCCCCTTTCAAGTAAAATCAATTTGAAAATCACACTTCTCTGAAAAGCCACGCTGTGACTGAAATGTTACTTTTTGATGGTTGCTGCAGAACTTTTATCAAGGCAGCTTTAGAGATATAATAACTGAGTATAACGTCACAGTTTGCATCATTGATTCCTCGATAATCCATATGCAGCTGATGATGCTCTCAGATTGTGTTTATTGAGGATTGTATCAGGACGACAAACGTCAAACTTTTTTGCAAAGTTTTGATAACTGCATGCAGTCAGATATCAGAGTATGAAACGCTCGCTGCTCGCCCCGTGCAAGCAGCAAACTGCACGATCAGGTGATCTCTCTGCAGCCACCGGCGATGAGGTGGAAAAAAGATCAAAGTGGCATTAAAAAAAAGTGGAGAAACTTCTCCGCCACCCACCGAGATGAATGGACTTTGAAGCAGCCGTGCGTGATCCTCGGCTATCAAACATGTAACGGGGTTGCAAAACTGCAAAGTGTTTGTAAATCCCTCAGAGGAGAGGAGGCCTGAGCCTGTCAGAGATAGACAGACACGTGCGTCCTTTGAATTTATTTGTTTAATAAATGATTGTCTGAATTGATCCGCGGAGACTGAGCGTGCTCAGGAAATCTCACAGGAAACAGTCTGTGGATACAGCTACAGCACCTGGCTGTGACCAGACAGGCCCTTATCAAAAGCAGTGTGTGTGTGTTTATGTGTGTGTGTGTGTGTTTATGTGTGTGTGTGTGTGAACCTATAATAATTTCTTGTGCATTTTGAAGTGATGAAACTTGGAGCTTCTTTAGCAAACGTTTATCTTCAGTCTCACTTTACACGTAGAAGAAATATAATAAGTAATTAAAAAGTAAATGATTATTTTCTATATCTACATTGTTTAATATGTTAAGTGCCAGTAAATAGTGACACACAGTGTGACGTCTGCAGGTCAAAAAGCCAAAAGGTTGATTTATCAAGATGCAGGACGGGAAACTGGAACCAGAAGTTTTACGTTCTAATACTAATAACACACTGATTATTAAAATATCTAGCTAATATAGATATCAATCATCAAAAATTAGAATAAAATGTGACATAAAAAGCACTTTTATGGAGGTGGGTGTGTCAGCTCTAATCCACAGTCTCACAGTGCTGACCGCAAACACTCATTGTGGATATATTTGGACTGTGGGACGACCGGTGAAGGAGACATCTGAGGAGCTCAGGGAGCGAGAGGGGACTAAAAGATGAGCTGAAGAACTCGGGAGCGAGGACTCTGCGGGCTTTAAAGTCTTAAAATCCTCCTTGAATCCTTGAATCCTTGAAAATCGACCCTGTAGTCAGTCTTAGATGAGCTGAAGGAAGCGAGAGAGGGATTTGTTGGAGTGTTTAAAAGGCATGAATGATGAATTTCCAGAGGGTTTGCAGACAGATGATGAGAGTAGTTGTTTGAGTGTAATAGCATAGCAATGTACTGAGTGTATATGTAGGTAAACATTAATACTGCATTACTCATAGACCTTAATAGTACACGCACATATTACAAATGGGATGTTGTCGTGGTAACAACACACAACAAACCTGGTCGAGTTGTTACTTTTTTTTTTTATAATTGTTTTAGCTCAGGGGTTAATTACATTGTTTACTTATTGGTTTATTTAGAGTAATGGCGGCACTGGCCCTTTAAGAGAAGCTGCGGATCCATGAATGAAACGCAACCATTCATAAAAAAACGCAAGGGACTGACGTCAGAGCAGGCTCGAACGCGATTGGCTCGCCCCTGTGACTGACTCTCCGCCCCGGCCAATGGGAGCGCGGCACAGGGCTCGGGTCTCTTCATTGAGAAAACTCACACAGTTTTCCGTGGGAGCAGCTCGCGCGGTGATGTAGGGGAGGAAAGCAGCGTCCAGCGCGTTTATTTACACACCGAGAGACTTCAGCGAGCAGGTGAGTGCTGCGTGAGTGCTGCGTGATCACACACACACGGAGAAACCGCGTGTTTGGCTTTTGTTCCGTTACATAAATCGTCGCGGTTTGTTGTTGTTGTTTTGTCCTGCGAGGAGCAGCAGCAGATCTGCGCCATTTTCCCGCAGGAGGGAATCAAACGCAAACATTGCGTCCATTTCAACCGCATCTGTGCGCATATTTCCGCCTGCAGCAGCTGTCTTTGCGGTCTGTTAACATCGTGAATCTCTTTCTCCCCCCTCCTCCTCCTCCTCCTCCTCACCTCCTCCTCCTCCTCCCTCTCTCCTGTGAGGATCAAGTTTCACTTCATTGAGAAAAACAAGGAGGTCCCACGATACGCGCACGCTCCCTCCCGTGCGTCACGCCTGCGAGCCTCCATTCACAAATTATGAGCGTGGCCGCTGCGTGTATGTCAACACGGACACTGACCGGGAGTCTGACAAACTCAGAGTGAGACGAACTTAAATCACAGTTTGAGCTATTTAAAATAAAAAACAAAACAAAAAAAAACGCGTTTTCTCTGAGAGGTTGTTGTTGTACCTACGGAAGCCCACAGCAGGCACAAGGAGACATTTTCTCACGACTGAGGATTTTATGTTACATAATAATAGTAATTTTACAATTAACCATGAATTTAAAGGGCTGAAGCAGTGTTTGCAATCAAGCAGTGACCAACTAAAGGTTTTAAAATGCCTTGATAAAGAGTTAAAGATACACAATCTGTCATAAATGATGAATAAATAAAAAAATAGACCTATTGTTATGATTTTAAGAGGTGTTGTTGACCTGTAAGTATGCTACATTATTTATCGTGAGGACTTTGACATAGTTATATTATTAAACAATGCTGCGCTGAAGTTGATTATTAGTTTAATTAACCCAAGTTTAAAAGACTAAATCAGTGTTTTAAAGTGACTAAAGGTTAGAAAGCAGGGTTCCCACGGGTGCTTGAATTCCTTGAAAATGCTTGAATTTCAATTCAGTGTTTTCAAGGTTGTGAAAATGCTTGAATTTTTTGTGAAGTGCTCGAAAATGCTTGAAATTTCACAATTAGTTAAAAATCAAAACAGTCAATCTACCACCATATGAAATAATGCTAATTAGACCCATATTATTATGCCATACAGTGGCACCGCTGCGCTTCCCATGACCATCATGGCAAACACAACTAGTAGGCTACCTATTTAAAGGTGCTGGAAAAATGGAAAAACTGGTGCTTGAAGGTGCTTGAAAAGTGCTTGAATTTGTTCATGAAAAAGGTGTGGGAACCCTGTAGAAAGTTTAAAGTCTGTATAATTTGTAATAAATGGATTTAAATGTTCAAAACTTTGGCTCTGCTACAAAAATCCAAAACAATCAATATCAGCCTTGTTATGTTTGTTTTTACTCCTCGCTGCGTTTCTGTGACGTCAAAGCGAAATATTTCCACGAAATCCATCCATGATCAAACAGACAGATGAAAAAGTCATCACGTTTTTATTTGACCCTGTTCCTCCTGCTGCTTGTGTGCATGTAACATTTAAATCACAGGATGTTACATAATGCCATCAATGGCGACGAGGCCTTTTATAGCCGCTGTAAACGCTCCTATGGAGTCGTGGAGGTTGGATACACACAAACGGGTCGCGACACATGAAAGAGGCGATCGTGACGTTTCTCTGATCGCTCTGCTCTGGTTTCCAGGGTGAGGACTCCTCCTGCAACATGGACGGCTTCTATGATCAACAGGTCCCCTTCATGGTGCCCGAGAGTGTGAGTCTGAAAGTTTATAACATCCTGGCCACGATTTCTTATTTCTCTTTACTTAACAGTTTTGTTGTTGCGCTTGTAGAAATGTCACATAGAGGAAGCGGAGAGATGTCTCAGCGAGCGGAAGAGAAAGTTCATGGACACGGAGCTGGCTCAGGACACAGAAGGTAGTTTATTATTGCTGACAAGAAATCAGTCAAATTTAATGTCTGTGTTCTTCCACTAGTAGTTTCTGTGCCAAATCATGAAGTAGATTTACTTTTCTATCAGTATTTGTGAGATGTTTTGACAAATACAGAGTGATACTGAGTATAAATTGTCTGTTTAGACATCTGTAATGCCAAAAAGTGAGCGTGCATTTGCTGGTTGGAAGAAAACACAAGATACTGGTTTTAAATATGTCGTTAAATATCGTTCTTGCAGAGCTCTTTCAAGACCTGAGCCAGCTCCAGGAGATCTGGATCGCAGAAGGTAAGATCTGCAAACATCTCTTTACTGATTTTTAAAGCTGCATGGTCGTGCCCCCTGCCACAGGGTACTCTGGGAAATGTAGGAAACTTTCCAGGGTGATGATTTGATGAGGAGCATTTTTAATATCCTGTCTTTTCCCCGCTGACAGCTCAGGTTCCCGATGACGAGCAGTTTGTTCCAGATTTCCAGTCCAATAACCGTGAGTAGCTGTTTCTCCTGTAATATTTATAGAGAGCGCTCGGAGGTGTACGCGAGGGAGGGAACGTTTTGCAGGATAAGACGCATTCTTTATTTATGACTCGACGTCTTAACGGCATTCTTCTGAACGGAGGGGTGCTGAAATCCCACGAAAAGACCTAAAACAAACCGACATCTTATTCCTCTGTGTGATATATTCCTTCAGTGCCGTAAACATAACCGACGACATAACTGCGCATACGCCGACCTGCTGCCATAAACATGCACCAAACCAATAAACGTGTTTATTATAGTCCCTAATGAACGCACTGCTCTCCCTGCTTGAGTAACGTTTGCGCAAAAACTACAGCCCAGCTTTTTACGGAGTAATTGTTACAGATTGCAGTATTTTAATGGTGTTTTATTGGTTATTTAATATCAAATAATGCATGTAAAGTAAGTGGTAACTAGGAAAAGGTGCAACATCCTCTTCTGTTTGAGTAGAAGTGTAAAGAAACCACGTCAATGAATCCTAGAGTCAACAGATGAAGCTGCGGGGTGACTGAGTGCAGTCTACGTAATCTCTGAGGCCAGTGGTGTAAACACAGTTGTGTTCACAGTGATTGGTGATACAGTATATGGCCCTCACACATGCTGACGGTGGATCTGTGCCAATGTAATGAGAATAGTTATGTGGCACAGGAAATGAGAGAGCGAGAGAGAGGGGAGGGGTGATTATAAAAGGACTCTACCTGTCCCTTTTTAAAAATAACAGTGTGACAGATAAGGCCCCGGTTTGAGGGGAATGGTACGTTCAGTGCCCGCTGCCAAACACGTACGTTCGAGCGTTTATTGCCGCTTGATAGCTGCCTCGGCAGAACGACTCCCAGCTCTGACAATAAATCTGGAAAACACCGGCAGTGTGGTGTCGTCACGGCCCGGCCCGCTGATGAGGATCTGGCTGCAGATTCCAGGAAGGCTGAGATCAGATAGGTTGTGTTTCTTCTGCTCAAACATGAAACCAGAGGCTGTTTAAACACCAGTTTACAGTCACGTCGCGCTGCTTTCTTTGACCTTAGGTATAAAATAGTTCGGCTTAAATAACAGCCTTATAGTCGTTTCATATAAATGTTATAACAGCCTGTATTTAGGCCTGTTGCTGTTGTTACACGCTGACCTAAATCAAGTTTAGTCATGTCATGACCAAGACTAAGACCAAGACTAAGACCAGACAGAATGTGGCCTAACTCTTCAGGTGAGGTGTGGTCCAAATCAGACACAGCTTCTTCTCCTGTTTCTTTGGAAAAATGTACTGGCTGCATTTGAAGATGCATAATTTACAAACAGTTTGTGACTTTTTGTTAAATTTCCGTTAATAAATCGACTGCATTTGGAGCAGAGCGAGAGATAAGACATTGTTTGGATGCAGCGAAACACAACAGCACATCTGTGCGGCATGAAATGACAAAAAACAAACATTCATTGTAATTCTATGCACGATTGCTCAACTAAAATCGGATGATTGTGACATAAATATAAATAAATGTGCATTCTATGGTTTGGATGAGCTGAGATTTCAAGGTGAAGTTTCAGACTTTGGCGCCACCTTGTGTTTGACTTTATAATCACTAAAGTCTGAAGGATTGTCTAATAATCTAATATGTGTGTGTGTGTTTTTGCAGTGATGCTTCATGGACTGCCCGTCAGCAAAGTGAAGCGGGAGCCCAGTCCGACTAAAGACCTGTCCCCCTGCAGGAGGCCTCATGCTGACATGTGCCTTTACAGTTACAGGTACAAACAGATCAGATCTGTATCGACCAGAATATTCACAGTGAAATGTTTGTAACGCCTCCTGCTTCCTCCTCAGTGCCTGTGACAACAAGCCAGCGGGGCTCAAAGCTCTGCCTCCTTCTGCACCGGCACAGTGCGCCTCCACCCACCCTGCTGGACCTCCACCAGTGCAGAGGCAGCTCCAACCTCCGGCCCCCCAGCTGACCAACATCCCCACCCTGAGCCCGTCTCACCACCACAACCTCGCTCAGCCGAACCAAAGCCAGCAGTTCGCTCTGCCGCGCCCTCCCATCAGCCGACCCGGCGCCTCCTTCGGCACAGAGCAGAGGTGAGTCCTGATCGGACTCTTTACACGATGCTGAATCAGTTCGGGCGCTCACACTCGCCACGCTTTAGGTTTCAGAGGCAGCTGTCCGAGCCCTCCTTGGTGAACGCGCCGTATCAACCCTCGAGCCGGGACGGGCGGCCGTTGTACCAGCGACACCTTTCCGAGCCCCTGGTTCCCCACGGACCCCGAGGGTTCAAACAGGAGCTGCTGGATCCACGGTACCCAGAGCCGGGGCCACCTGCTCCGGGTCTGAGCCGCCCGCAAACCGCCTTCAACCATGTCACAATCAAACAAGAGCCGAGAGACTTTGGCTTCGACTCAGGTGTGTTTGGTATCTGTCTACGAACCTCTCAGACTTCCAGCTGGAGTCCAACATGTTCACGATGTCTTGTTCTCTTGCAGAGGTTCAGACCTGCCAGTCCTCATCATTCGGGAAGTCCCCAGTCCTGTACCAGAATAACAACGTTGGTAAGTTCGTCCTGTCTGATCCTGCAGTTTCTCGCTACACTAAACATGAGCCAGTAACATTTTCTCTGTTGCCGCGCAGGGTTTCCTCATGACAGAGAGCCACATCTGTACTACGACGACACCTGCGTTGTGCCAGAAAGGCTGGAAGGTAAATGTTCTTATTACCGCAGCTGGTAATCGAGGAGGAATAGATGTTCTGACTGTGTCCTGTGTGACTCTGCGAGCAGGTAAAGTGAAGCAGGAGGGTCTGCCGTACCAGCGCCGCGGCTCCCTGCAGCTCTGGCAGTTCCTGCTCACGCTGCTGGACAACCCGGCCAACGGACACCTGATCGTGTGGACGGGACGAAACATGGAGTTCAAACTAATCGATCCCGAAGAGGTGAGTCAGAGCGCTGAACCCCGCACGGCTCTGTTGTTGAACTGGTGAACAGAAACCAGCGTTTGCTTGATGATGCTTTGCGCTCAGGTGGCTCGGCTCTGGGGGATCCAGAAGAATCGTCCGGCCATGAACTACGACAAGCTGAGCCGCTCGCTGAGATACTACTACGAGAAAGGCATCATGCAGAAGGTAAAGGCGAGTTATCACCTAGTTCTCTCCTGCAGTACTCAAACCTGTGCTCACATATGAAGTGTGAGGGGGACGTCGTTCATTTCTCTCCCCTCTGATTGGCTCGTCCTGCAGGTGGCCGGGGAAAGATACGTCTACAAGTTCGTATGCAACCCCGAGGCGCTCTTCTCCATGGCTTTCCCAGACAACCAGAGGCCGAGCCTCAAGGCCGACCCGGACGCCGCCTTGCCTCCCAATGAGGAGGAAGGCCTCCCACTGCCCAGCTACGAGGAGGAGGGTCCGTACCTGGCCGAAGGAGGCGAGCAGTGCATGCAGGGACTGGCTTTCCCCGACAGCTACCCGTACTAGACTCCACAGCCCGGCAGCTGGAGGAGACGTTTTGTATTTACTGAGCAGTGCCCCACTTTTTAAAATCAAGAATATTAATATTATTCTTTTGCCAAATGTTTTATCTGCTAAATTATGATTTAGCCTAAAAAAAAAACGGAGCTTCTCTGAGACTTTGAAATTGTACTCACTCCCTCTGCGAGAATGCAAGACTGTTGTGATTTGGTTTTATTTGTAACGACGGGTAAAGACCAATGTTTTCCAAAAAAAGAAAAGAAAAAACAAATGTGATATTACAAGAGAGTCTGAATATTTCACGATGAAGTTGTAATGTTACAAGAAAATTTATTTTTACAAGAACGAAGGGGGAAAGTCGCAATATTTCAAGATTTTATGAGATGATGGATCGACATTTTGAGGAGGAGAGAGTCATTTTATGAGATGATGGATCGACATTTTGAGGAGGAGAGAGTCATTTTATGAGAATATGTAATATTATTTCATAAAGGTCAGAACATAAAGATAAAATCTGAATAATAGGAGAATAAAGGTCCAACTTTTCTCAATGATATTACAGTTTCTGCATCTCTACGTTTGAAATATTCCAACTTTTCCCCCCTCGATATTTAAATCTGATTACTTTCGTCCCTGTAATGCACGGTTGTAATGTCGTAGCATGGCCGGCCCGCTGTCGTCCTCCCGTACATGAACTCTGGGATCTGTATTTTAACCAAAAAGTATCTCAAAGCCATGGCACTCCTTTGACTAATTCACTTCTAATTGTTTTTTTGGGTAAACCTTGTACTGCTTGAAAGGGACACACGTGTATTTTCCTGCTATAAACATGTATATTGAAATGTCTTTTTGTGTACTTGTTCTCAAAGCTAATATTTTTGGCATTATATGGACTTTTATGACAAAGGTACTACTCCTATTTTTGATTCTCTAACACTGCCACTACGATGCTAATTCTGAGCATGGACTTTTCTTACAGACGCCTCACCAGTTATTGTACTGAGATAGTTTTTCTGCATTTTTGTATAGTTGATTTGCTTCGGTGTGTAGGAAAGGAATATATTTTTCCAACAGGCCTGCGTCAGTTTCAGCCTCTCTGAGGTGGATAGAAACATGGATGTAATGGTATATTTTGCTACATGGTGGTATGAGTGGAGGAGGGAGGTGGTGTTTGATGGATGGAGGCTGGAGAAAGATACTGACACTGGCCTGTGTGTCCTGACCCTCAGATACTGTACGTGTGCCTTCTGTTGATCTTTACTGATATAATAAACTATTTTACTCTTTTCCTTCGCCTCACTCTGGATTATTTATCAAGTGATAAACGGGAAAGGACTTTTTTCAACATCAACACGTCTCATAGCAAATTCAGATCCAAACCAGTCCTAGGAGAGGTGACAGTGCCGAAAAAAGCTACATTTATCTATCATTGTGCATTGTGTCGCCATGAGCACCATCACCCTCAACACCATTTGTGTGCATAGTGACATGAGCATATTTTTGCAAAAGTTGTGATTGACCTTAAAACAACTTACTGTGCTCACATGTGATGGATCCAACCTGTCCGGCCTTGATCTAGGTTGGAAATGTTGTTATAGTATATTAATCATAAACAATAGAGTAAAAAAACATAAAATCATTAAGGTTTTTAGGTACTTTAAACTAGCTGTAATTAAGGCAGTTTGTCAATTAAACAGGGAGATGATGAAGAGAATAGAACACAGTCCCAGGTGTTTCGGTTCAATCATCGACCGTGTTAACTGGTGACCTCCAGCCGAATGTATGACAAAGAAACATACCTGATTCGCCTTTTGGGGTCACCAGTTAACACGGTCGCTCGTTGAACCGAAACACCACCACCTTCTATCTTATTGTTCCTGTTGTTTGCACACCACTGCATGTAATAATGCGAGTAAAACAACCAATTACCAACTTATATAACACAAAACATATTCATATTTTGGGGGCGTTTCCATGGAGATAGACGGAGTCTGACGAACCTAGCAACGACCTAGCAACAAGGTTTACACGTGTGTTAATGAGGCTCCATAAAATACATGATATTCATAAAGAAAGATGAGTTTGTTACCTTACTGACGCTTCACGTCCCTGTGCGTGACACACCTGGAGACTGACGTTTAGCTCGTGCTAATTGTCCAGGTGTGCACCCACCTGTTGCATGTTACATCCAGCAGAGGGCGCCAAACTACTGCTACTGCTGTCACACAAGGAGTCTGTCCTGGTGTTTTGGTGCATAACAAACATTAAATGAACAGATGAGGGAGATGAAATCTAATTCAGCAAACTCTGAATGATGCCAGAGTGTAAACAAAGAAGTTTTAAGTTGGAGGACCTCAGGTTTGTGCTGATTTCTTTGTGTTTTTAATGATTTGAAACTCACAAAGTGAGAATCAGAGCATCAGCAAACAGCAGATAAAAAAAGAATACCTCAGACGACTTTAGAACGACTCTTTTATTTTGAAAAAGAAATGTTTTTAAGTCACTTGTAGCTTTTGCCTTTAAACAACAATCACCTCCAATTTCATGTTTTTTCTTCAATTCCTTTTTTTTTTATAAATTAGAATGGTAATATTATGCATGCAATACCGCATTAACCGCTTTAAGGTTTTTCATCTTCCACAGAAAGAAAAGAAGGAAGGAAAAAAGAAAGAAAGAAAGAAAGAAGGTCAAACACAAAGAATCCCTTAAACGTCCAGATGAAGCTTGCTTGGAGAAGGGTGGTCGGAGAAGCCACAGCATGAAGCGATGTACACAGTTTGCGGTTGCATAGTACAGTACATGAAGTTCCTCATTTTTAAAACAGCATGCCGTTTTTTGTATTGCACATCACTGAAACTTTGTATACTGGACCTCGCCGTTGTTCCAAGTGTCCCCCTCACATGGGTCGTCTCATTCCAGCACATGTATACAGCAAAGAGCATCTCTCAAAGACAATTATGTACATTTAATTTGTTATAAAAATAATTGCCAGCAAATATTCCTCTATGACTTTTTCTACCGGAATAAATATTTGTTCTTTTGCTTCTTTTGTTTTTTTCCTCTTTACCAAAGAAACTCTGAATTTTGTTGAGATTTAATCAGTGAAAAACAAAAAGTTTGGTCGAACGTAACTTCTTTTTCTTTTTTGTTTCTTTCCCCCGAGGTCTGTGAGTGAGCGTGGGGATGTTTTTATTTTTCACGTCGGATCAAAAGGGCAAACCTCTCTCTCACGTCGTTCACAAAGAAGAGAGCCGGTCTGGAAAATCCCTTCTGATTGTCTCAAGCGGCCCAGCTCGACATTGGTTTGATTTCTCGAATGGAAAAAAATGGCTCCCTGTTCAATCAACCAATGAGATTCATGCTATGGGGGCAGAATGAGACAGATACGAGTGCCTGTAAACAGTAGCATTATTCACTTTAACACGTTTTTTTTGTTTTCTTCGTTTGCAGTCTTGATGTTTCAGTTCGTTAACAAACAGTGTACAACAAAGAAATCGACCCGTCCTTGAAATAATCTGTCACCAGGTTCACATTGTAGGAACAGTTGCTCAAAAACCACCTTCAGTTTTTTTTTTTTTTTTGCTTCTTCTTTTGTGCTATACAAGTTTGTCAAAATGAATCTTCCCCCCTTTTTCATCCAGATCTATACGAAGCGAGAAAATAACTTCAATAAATTAAGAGCTGCTTGGCGTCGCGGGAAAACGTGTGCTCGGTATTTGACATTTCAGACATTTTGAAAGTGTGTCGGGGACAGTCGAGTTTGTCTTATTTAGGACGCTGAAACAAAGCCCTGCTAGTTACATTCAAATTGGACAATTCTGTGTGAAGCTCCGACATTTAGAAGACCAGAGTTACCTACAATGTTTCCCTTTTAGTTCATAAAACATCCGACATCTTAGTTTAGCACAAAGATTTTACAGGATGTTGTGTCCCAGACTGTTTTTTGGCCTGGCAAAGTCCAGTTTTTTTAGACCGCGACTTGGACTAATATTTGAACTGATACATGATCCAGAGTTTTGCAGAATTGTCCAACATCAATGTTCTTGTCCAGTAACAGGATTTAAAGCCACACGCCAACAAGCCACCATCAAACTGCGATATGAAGTTTTACAAGTTTCTACCGATTTATGATTTTAAAAAAAGCAGCAGCTCCTAAATTATCTTTGATTAATGCATCTTAAATGTTTAGATCACACTCTGTATAGATCCAAAGACAAAAAAATATATATTTTCAGAAAGCTTCTTTTGTCAGAGGTTCATTCACTGTTTGAGTTAATCCTGTATTTCTGTCCAGAGGGACTGAACGCTAAAAGTAGCTACAACGTTTCGTCGAAGACATCTGGTCTGTCGTACTGTACGTGTCTGATCTCGGAGAGCAAATCGGGAGCTTGGCTTCTTCCCTGGCAGTGTGTTTTATGAAATATTACTAGTAGTAAATAGATGGAGCAAAAGATTAGCTAAATAATGTTGCTTACTTCATTTTGAGTCTTTTACCAGTTCATCTTTGTCACGTTTGGACCTCCATACGAGTGTTTTCTTCACGTCTTAACAAAACAAAGACACACTGCCAGAGAAAACATGAATCAGAGGACACACTTTAGTTTTTCTAAACCTATGGAAGCTTTCGCCGTCTAGAACTTGTTTGTCATCCAGAGATGAGATAATTAAGCCTGAAGATAGTTTGATATCTTAAAAAATAAGATGATAACAGGTTGGGAACCTCTGTATCAGTGCAGTTTCTAACTTTTCTGGATGGATAGAAGCTGTTATTGTCATAGTGGCTCCACGTTTGAGTCATGCAATCCACTGAAACACTTTCAAACACTTCAGTGCTGTCTCAGTGCATCGAGTTAAGAACCTCAGAGTTCATTCATCTGGAATTTGGACCGTCTTTTTCTCTCTCATCTTTTTTTGTCTTTTGTCTTTTTCTCTTTTTTTTTCCTCGGAGAAAGTTGCCCTAATACTTCTACAAACATCGACTTGATTACAGTTAGGGTTTCTATTTTTTCTTCTTCTTTTTTTTCACGTTTAGAGGGAACATGCTCTGCAGTCAGGACAACATGCCAGCTACACAGAGAATGAACATGATGCAACCGATTCTGCCATGTCACATTTTTAATGCTTTTAATCCCGTAAAAAAAGAAAAACCCACAGGAAGGAGAAGATTTGATGGCCGCGAAACGATCGCAGGACTTCAACCCACGTCTGTACTTTTTGTTTTAACGCTGTACAACTGTGATTTAGATGCTCGGGAATGCGAAAGCGACCTGGAGTTTCAGCGGCGGATGCTCTTTCAACTAAATTCTTCACAAACATCCCGGACTGCTCGCGGGGGTTTCTCTCGACAACAACAACAACAACATCAAACGGCATCTCAAGTGGTATTTTGCTATTAACTAAACTATCCGACAGACTGTCACAGCTATCGCCTCCTCTAACTCGTCTCTAAGTGCTCAGCTGTTCAGAACAGAAGCAGTTATTGCCTTTCTCCTACAGTGTGACCGAGATCTGATCCCAGCACCATCGCTGTCTGTCTATGACGGTGAGGGGTCTTCACCCAAATGAAATCCTAAAAGCGATGCTACAGAAAAGCTGGCCTTTGCTCAAAGTGACTTTCAAATAGCAAAATAGTTTTGGGAATGTGAAGCACCAGTTTTCAAAACTAGCAGCCCAGATATCATCTGCGAACCCACCACCTACCCAAACCTCTGCACGCAACCAGGTGATTTATAAAACTGGACCTCCGTATTTACACACGCACCTCGTCAACGTCGTTGGAGAATCCAAAATGCTAGGTACAAAATATCAATGAAGTGGATGCGGTGGCTTGATCATCTATCAGCATGCAAGAAGCTAAATGGTGAGAGGATTTATACATGGCCCGGGGTCGGGGGGTCAGCAGCTTCACCAGTCTGTGCGCGGTGGACTTCCCTCTGACCTGGCGCGATGTGCCAGGCGCTTCGAAAGCCCGTACACAGCCACCATCTGACCACTTTCCAGAATTAGCTTGCTGACGCAGTCTGCGCTGCACATCTGCCGAGCATCGTGTTAGTACGATCCCGGAAAAAAAAAAAAAGGTCCCAGGAACAGAAATTTTGAAGGAGCTGCGTTAGTTTAACGTTGGCGTCCTGAATCTGGACTACTCGTGCTGTGGATGGACCGGGGGTTTGCCCTGGCAGCTCGATTAAAAACAAACACGATTTTGTTGGACTTTTAAATAGAGAGAGAGAAAAAAATAAAAAGGAGCCAGGTAGACAAAACTGATTAACCAAAACAAAGATTGTACAGTTTGGGACCGTCTCGGCTCTGTCGCAGCGTTTATTTTGGGTGGAATCTGGGTCATTTCGGGCCCTGGCGATGACAGAAGTGGGCTCAGAGCCGGTGCCGGGAGTCATGGCTGTAGCTGCCCGGTGAACTGCGATTGCGGTGTGGCTTGTATGCATCCTGATAGGGGTCCTGGTAGTCCTGGTAGGGGTCCTGCTGCTCTCGGCTGTGCTGCGAGCCAGAAGACATGCGGTTGCGTCCCTTGTGCGCCCGCTCGTTGTGGTAGTTCTCGTCCGATGTCATCAGGTTGCGGCGTTCGTTGGGGGTCGAGTGGTCGCCCGTGTGGTTGCTCTGTCGGATTCTTTGGCTCTGCTGATCACACGGACACAACAAGGACACGTGAGGAGACAAGAAAGGACAGTACTGGGCTAAGTTTCCTTTTCCACTAACTGAAATTAAAACTTTTAGAGTAGTACTTGTCTTGAGGCAAACAGGCAACACAGATTTACTTGAATAAATTAACGAGATGAATTTATAGCGGTACCCAGGGACAGAAATGATCCATGTCCCTAAAAACTGAAGAGTAAAATTCATCCCACCCAATCTTAGCGAGGTGACAAGAGCACCAACAGGATCATTCATTTGTTTACCGGCCTCATAAATCTTCGCTGCATCCTGTGGTTCACCTTGAACTTGACAAGGCGCCCTGGGATTAGCCGTGTACCTGCAGTCCAGAGATGGTGGTGGGGTACGGTGTGAGGGTGGTGGGGCCCAGGTTGCGTCCCAGCAAGGGATTTAGGGGTGTCGCCATCGAGGTGTGTGTCGCCTTCCAGTAGGCCTCGAGGTATTCGGCGAGATGCTCGCAGGCGTCCTCCAGCTGGTTCTCGTCCAGGATGATGTCAAACATTTCCTGTGAGCGGCAGATGGTCAGAGGGGGGAGCAGGTACGAGAGTGAGGAATGAGCTCCACAATGACTTTGTGAGTTCTTTTTTTGTTTTTATTATGAACTGTGGAAAAGTGTGTTATTATATTAGAATTGTATCATACTTTTCTAGGACTTTTCTAGGACTTTTCAGGACCGAACACAGC
The DNA here is from genome assembly GCA_004119915.2 of Collichthys lucidus. Taxonomy (NCBI): domain Eukaryota; kingdom Metazoa; phylum Chordata; class Actinopteri; family Sciaenidae; genus Collichthys; species Collichthys lucidus. The sequence goes on along the minus strand of CM014078.1, from coordinate 35,263,878 downwards.
ATAGACTGAGACAAGGATCAAGGGCAGTTACTGTTACAACACTGAGAACTGGAACTGACATTTTCAGGCTTTCTTGCCTGCCTCACTTGACTTCGATCAATCGTATCAACCGAATAAAACAGTAAAAGTTGGAGGCTGACGAGCCGGCAGCCAGATTAACAGGACGGACACTTACCGGAGGACACTGGGCCAATTTGTCAGCTGCCACAAGCTGCACATTCAGATGTTTGCTCTGGGACTTCCCTCTGGACTTGACTAGCCTCTGCAGAACCTGGGAGACGGGGGTAGGAGAGTACATGATGCTCCAATTACACTGAACCTGTGCTCAAAGTACCCAGCTCTGGGTGCGCTCGTTTCAGGTCACCCGGTACCCTCCTCGTCACATGACGAGTGGCAAAACAAAGAGACATTTTTCTCTGCGATGAGTTGAAGTGAGGATGTTATTAACGTGTGTGCGGAGGTGGAATATAAAGTTATGCATGTGTGTTGGTGACAGTGGAGAGAAAACAAGTTTCAGTCTTTTTATCAGCTGGTGTTTTGTTGTGGACTGGTCGTACTGGTCAGAATCAGGCCAGCTGAGGACGCTGAGGACACGTCCTCCTGCGTTTCTTGTGGGAATTCTCCTGGTCGGCTGCAGCACAGCGAGCATTTCTGCATGCTGGGAGGGGAGTGCTGTTATACAAGTGTGAAAGTCACCGGACCGGGATGTGACTTCAGTCCAAAAAGGTTCTCCTGTGTGAGCGCGTGAGATTATTCACCCTTCACGGCCAGACGACTCGTCTGTCAGTCCCCCAGTGCAAGAAGAGAGAAGAAGTGCAGCAGAACAACTCTTCCATGCAAAGGTGCCGCTGTGCAGATTACTCCACACTAAACACAGTATTTCATGCTGCGTTTGTTGGCTACGCTGTGCTCGTGCTGAGCTGTGGAACTTTACATAGAGTCACCGTTACCTTTAACATGTTTAGGTGTTCTTGGTGTTTGTCTCCACCGACTGTAGCTGTGGAGATTATATCACAGACTCAATTTTTCTTATGCTAAGTTTTGCTTTGTCCAGCTTTAACAAAAGTCGTTTTTCACGTTGTTCAACGTTCCGTACCTTTGGCGAGGAGACTTTAACGTGAACGATGATGGGGGCCAAGGAGGTCTTGAGGAGCTGGGCCGGGTGGTTGATGGTGTCGGCATCCAGCACCACCAGCTGCAGGGAGCGGGCCAGCTCAAAGATCCTCTCGATCTCACTCTGCACCTCAGCTGAGGATTCAAACACACGAGACAAAGTCAGACGTCTGCACGGGAAGCCTTTAACTTTAAGCTGGTTGAGTTAGCGGAGTAGTCGTGGTCTTACCTAGGCTGGAGCGAGTGTTGGATCTCTCGATGATGGCCCTCTTACTGGGGTTGTTGAGAACAGACCTCTTGGCTAGTGATATATCTGCTGTGACTCGTGTGATAGATATCCTGTGAAACCACGAGACGTTTTTGAACAGACTTGCACACAGAAACCGTTTTGTCCACGATATAAACAAAATAAATCACAACACTCTGCGCCGCACGCCGTCAGGTTGGCTGCTATCTGTGTTTTTGCATATTTGGAACACAAAAATGTTTTTTTATCCTTCTGTTGAATAAATACACGACAGTCTCTCGCTCTTTTTCTAAATATCTGCTATCTAGAACAACCGTTTTTGTGCTTTCCTGTAAGCTTATCTCGAACGTGGCAGCATGTGTGCAGCACGCCGGTCGCTCAACCTTCGGCTGTTTTCCAGAGAAGATACTGTTCAAATGCAGCGGTGTTCAGGGGGAACAGTTAACTTTTGTCTCACCTGCCATCAAATCTGTGCTTGAGGAAGTCGAACAGTGCTTTCTGCATCATGTCTGTCACCTGCAGAGACAAACAGAAGGATGTGAAAGGAGTCGTTATTATTATTTTTATGGTTACTGGGCTGTTTAATCTTTTTCGTGACTGTATCAGATCTGCTCTGATTTCAATAGGTGGGCATGATAACATAAACATGTTTGTCTCTGTGTCAGGACTGTGATAATCTGTCCGCCACATGCTGGGATAGTCTCCAGCATTGTAATGACCCGACATATGAATGAGCCTCCATCCATCAGGCAAATGCAGGAGAACAAGACAGATGGCATTTCTTCTGCTGCTAAAAAAAAGAAAAGAAAGACATACGACGCCTTATCTGAGTAAACAGGATAAAAATAGTCACCGTGTGACCAACATTTATCATATTTATGCTTTTATTAGTTTGCTGTTGTGTAGTAAATGTATTAAAATGAACATCTCCGACTTCATCTTCATCTCTTTTATATGAAATACACACTCATACTTCTTCTCTTCTATTTCAAGGTCATCTCCCGTTTTATTGTTTGTCTCTGGAAATTTGCATGCACAGTCCTCGAACTTTATTAAGAATAATCGTCATAAACCAGATCATCCGTGAAACACAGTCCACACATGCTGCATACAACTCTACCTGGCGACAGAGTGTGCACAGCAGCTCTTTAAGCAGCCAGAGCTCCTGTCCAAATGTCAGCGCACACCTGTAAAATTTCAGCAGAGCTGGACTGAACCGTTTCCATTTCCTGTCCGCTAAAAGCCAGACGTTCAGCTCATGTGGACGAGATCTAAAAACTTTGATCCTCCCCTAAAAACTCTAAATGTTGGCGCTGTCGGCTGTCGCAGCATTTTCTCTAAAACTAGGATGAAAGAGAAAGATCTTCGGAGCATTTTAGCACCTTTCAGCAGATTGTTTTGGTTTAATAGCTGCCAACTTCGCCGCTTTGGTTTAGCCCCACAGCTCTCGTTGTTCGTAGCGATGCCCTGTAGAACACAGTGCAGCATTTAGCACCTCAAGAGCTCAAGATATTTCTCTCAGGAGCTGGTGGAGACCAAAAACAGAGTGTTTACACCTTGTAGTGCTGCCCCCAAGTGGCAATAAAATCAACGAATGCAGCTTTAAAATCATAGTAAGTATAGAACTGGTATTGATTTTCTTCCACGGTCTACATTTTTATTATGAATCCAACCTGCATCCGTTTATCTATACCTCCTCCAATGAGGATGAATATCTCTTGTATTCCACTCATCATCTGCCTCCATCGTGAGTCTTACAGTGCTGCGTTTTCCTCCTTTATATTTTGCGCATTGCTCGGACAGAATATATTTAGAAACAGCAGTGAAAGCAGTGAGACGGGAGAACACTCTTCACAGGAAAAGCCATTTACACACCATATTTTCATCTGACCCCTCAAGTCGCCTTGTTAGTCTGGCTGCAATCTGGATGTTACGTGGGCGATGACACACTCACAATTAACGGCGCCAACAGCAAGCTGTTTTTTTTTTTATTTTTAGGGGGGATGTACAAGACTCATCTTCCGTCTGTGATCTTGTCCTGGTAAAACATCACGTAACTCAAAAAGGATATTTTTGGATCGGCAAAAGCTCACCTCATAACCCTTGAGCGAGGGTCCCACCAGCACCACGGGCCTCATGGAGGGAACCACATCGTACGGGGGGATGTGCTCCGTCTGTTGACACAAACACATTTAATCAAGAGGCAGGAGACCCTTCCAGCAGACAGCTGCAACAGGCTGCTGAGTCAGCTGACCCTGAATTACAATCAGATGTGCTAAATGGTGCATTACCATGTTGAGGCATGTAGCAAATGATAATGTAACGTGTTGATTATTTTCGGATTGTTACATTCTCCTGATAATGTAGCACAATATGTAAAATATTGTATATTTTCCAATGATTTAAAGGAACATGTTTCAACTTGTAAATCCTCTATCATTTGCTACATGGATGGATGGATATGATGGCTACATTGATGTTGTAAAATAGTCACAAAACTAACCGACTAACACAAAACCAAACCAAGTACCACGATAAAGAAGTACCATCACAACACTGTGCCATGCCAAAGTGGTAATACATGTGTTAGTTATCTGTCACCTGATTATGAAATGTAGATCTGCCTTTTATAGGAACCTCTGCCTGAATATTTTGGATATTTTCTATCCCAGTCTGTGATTTAACACCACATACGTTCAGATAAAGATTCCTATGCTGGTATTTCAGCTTCAACATGAAGTGTTGAGTGTTCAGTTGCTTTCTTTGCTTTCACAGTGGTTGAACGTATCTTCATTCTCATTTCGTTACAAATAACTCCCTGGCCTTTCTTCTAGCACTACCCCCAGGACACGTCTCACTGCCGGCTAGGCTCAAAGAATAGCAGACGTCACGTCAGCACACCTCTGTCCTTAGACTCTTGTTGTGCGTTTAAAAAAAAGGAAATTGTTTGACTTTTTCAGAAAATCCGCTTATTCTGTGCTTTTGGCCTGAGAGCCGGAGGAGAGAGATTGACACCGCCGCGCAGTAAATGTGCAGCTGCAGACGCCGGTCGGTCAGCTCGGCTCACTGCTGGCCTGGCACACAACAAAACATAGAGCTGCTGAAGCTCAACAATTACCAGCTTGTTTGTTGCTTGGCAGATTTGTCACCTTTAGACAGAGCCACTATAGCGGTTTCCCTTTTTTTTTTTGCTAAGCTAAGAAGCTGCTGGCTGTAGTTTCTTACTCAGCGTAGAAACACGGCAGCAGTGTCAATCTTCTCCTCTGAAATTTGGTGGTTAAGTCAAACTACTCTGACCTCCTTTAATATTAGATTTTAGTCTGGTATCCTCGACACTTTGGCTTGAAAACTACCACAAACACAATCTAAAAAAAGTGTAAAGTATGGACTGATTTCCCCCTAAAAACTCCTAAAATCAACAGGATCCCACACTTGGCACTAAAATACTTTGGCATCACAGGAATGGTGATGATCTGGCGCTGCATACTTCAGTCCGGCTGAAGTATTGCACGCCCTTGGATGTGATATGAGGTTGTGACGTCCTGTCGGTGCTGCTAGTTCCTGTCACTTTGGATGGTGAATGAGTGTTTTTATTTATTTATTTATTTTTTACCGTCACCAACTTACCACTTTCTGTTTCTGCTTTCCTGTAGGAGGGGAGAGAAGACAGTGACAGTGTCGTCAGTAGCTGCTGGTCGGGGGGAGGCGTCACCGTGACATTCAAAAAACATGCTCCACATCAGAAAATGTTAGCAAATGAAACCTAATAAGGAGAACCGTCATGATAAACACATTTCTATTGTCCTAAGGTATATTCACAAAGTCACATGAGTGCAGTTCAGGGGGGGTTCATAGTCTTGTCGGTGGGTTCACACTGTAGTAAGCCCCCAGTCTCAGAGCGCCTGCAGTCCTCAACTGGAGGAAGAGGAGGATCATGGGAGAGCGTACCAAACAACTGAACTTATGCTCTATGCAGAGACATGGGAAGGCTTTAGAGGCTTATTCTCTCTATGTTGGCTCTAAGCTGGCAGATGGCGATTAACAGCCCTCTCCCCCCCTGTCCGATGTTCTCACCTGCTGAGGATATGAGGGGTCGGATAGAGGCAGATACCTCATCCTCTACACTAGACGAAGAGTTCCCTCCAGACTTACTGGAAAAGACAAGAGGGGATAAAGAAAGACAGAGACACACCTTGGTATTAATGTTGAAAAACCACAGAGGACATGGGAGAAAAAGATTAAATAACAACACCACAGATCACGAAAACATCCAATTCGTTGTCGTTACTGTTTTTTGTCGCATCACAATCTGTCACAGGCAGGAGGAGGCAACAAATCCACTGATGTCAGCACTCCATGGCCATAAAAGTAAAGATTTCCACATGAAGATTCAGTTTGTGATCATAGAGCTCTTCCTTTTTGGGATGTTTGACGTGCAAATCATATTCAGGAACCTTTGTATTTATGAGCGGGCTGAGCAGCATGCGGTGAAAAGGGCTGACCATACAGCAGGAGTTAAAGACACCCATGAGATTTTCATTTGGATGATGTAAATAGGACGACAGCTGAGCTCTCGAGAAAAGCTATAAGCAAACAATATCGACTTCATGTCATTTTTTTTTGCCAATTACGGGTAGAAAATGTGTTTTTCTCAGCCCGTGCTGAGAGTTCCTCTTGTTTCATGACTAGCAGAGGATAATTTCACACGGAAATGTGAGAAGAAAATAAAAAAATTAACAATAAGATGATTTTTTTCCCCCAGACTTTTCAACATCTCTGACACGAGGCGAATATTTTTCTCGTCGGGGTTTAAACGTCTCCCCTCGTCTGAGTCTCGGTGACAGAACGCTGGAGCTCGTAAGCGAGACACATCAGTCTAGTAGGATCAGTATTGAACTCCACATTATGAGGAAGTGCACGTTCACGAGTTACTGTACAAACTCTGGCTGACAGAACCTTCGAGACACATTACACACACAAAGAAACTCGGAGGTTGATAGGGCCGCTAATTACGGCTATTGAAAGAGTTCTGCTGGTACAGTCAGCGTGAGCGGAGGTGATGGAGTAAATAGTCATGAGTCATGAGCAGACCTGGGTCAAAGTACGATTTAAAATCAGGGGCTCGTTCATAAAGAATTACAGGACTGAGTCGGTTTAACCGAGGTCTGCTCAGGAGGGCGACGAACAGACACCGACTGCGTCTTTGACACCGTGGCGGAGCCTCCGGAGCGTTCGCTCTGCATCCGAATGTGTAAAAAAATGTGAAGCTGACAAATGAAAACAGTTTGTGTGCAGTGCGGGAACTTGTGTTCTGTCTGTGGACAGCGGCTCATCACTCATCTCTTAAACTCAAAAGTTCTTACAGTAAATCAGAGCCATGGGCGGGATGTTAGAAACGCAGAGGCCACATTCCCACAGTGCAAAATCTCTCAAATAAAAATCTGCTCTACAAAAGACAAAACAATAAACTAACTATCAGAATAGTTGTGGGTTTAAATTCTTTACGCTCCAGTTTAAAGTTATTTTTGTACTTTTTAAAATTCTTGTATTCTCACTCACACTTTCTTTCAGTGATAAATGGCAATTTTGTGTTTTGTGAATGTTGAAAGATGAACGTGAGACAGCTAAAAATCAAATTAATCGAATCATCTGATGATCTGTTTTTCAGTTTCATTGTATAACTCTTTTTCCTCGCAGTGGCGCGTGAAGCTCGAGCGTGGGGATGGAAATAGAGGCGATGAACAGAATGGTTCAATGATTTTTTCTGACCAGCTGCTTCGGGTTCATAGAGGGTCAAGTTGAGCCAGCGAGTCTGTTCAGCTGTTACTGAGCGCTGCTTGTTAGTGCCAAGCAGGCAAAGTAAAAGAGTCTTTCTTTTCAGCGACACTTGAACTTTATGTGACTGAAGGCAAACTCCTTTTTAGAAAAGGAAACCTTCTTTTGTCAGTATACCACATCCCCAGTTATTAAGAATAACAAATAGTTTAGTGCTTATGTGACCGTATCATACTTTGTTCATGACTGTGTTTTTCTGTTACTTACCCTTGGACTCGTCCTCTCTTTTGTTCCTGCTGGAGCCGGATGTTCTCGAGTTTTAGAGGGCTGGGGATAAAGCCGATCTCGCAGCCCTCCTTCACTAACCGCCCGATCCACCAGTCATTGTTGAACTTCTGAGGACGGGAACAGAATATATGTGATATAAGTTCATGTTTCATAGATTTGTGTGTGGAAAAAACGAGCGGTTTACAGTAAAAAAAAACACGTGTACCTCTTTTATGTGGAGGAAGTCCTTGGCGTCGAAGGAGATGGCTGTGGCTGGTACTGGAACATCCTCATCCAGGGCGCCACAATAGCTGACGTTGGTCCTCACAGCGAATGCCACAGGTTTAGTCTGGAGATGGAAACACAAAGTCAGTGAGTCAGACTTTAAGAGCTTCCAAAACATGAACCAGTATAGCACTTTAACATAACCGCAGATGGACTCAGCTACCTTGGCTCTCTCCAGTTGAATGGTGGCCTGCTGCTCCCTCTCCTGGCGGCTCTGTCCCGGTCCTTGGCTCTGGCTTGGGCTCTGGCTCTGGACCTGGGCCTGCACCTCCCGCTCCTCCTCCAGAGAGACATCTGAGTCTGATGGTCTGCTAGTATATGAATCAGCTGAGCCCTGCAAAGAGAAAGCATACAGTAGGTTAGTTTCAACATGCTGCGATCTGCTTTTTTCTTTCAGGCCAACGGCAATATAGAGTATTGATCCTGTGGTGGGTATTGAAATAATGGGAAAACATCTCGAGGCAGAGGCCAGATTCAAGTACTACAGCCCTGCTGACGGCCATTTAAGATGGTATGTGAGCATTTGGAGCGACAGAAAACAGCCACAGATCTGTAAACGTGTAACAAAGGCATGGCAAATGCAGATAGGGTTGATTCACAGTCACGAGTAAAGTTATTTCCGAAACCTCTCCACACGGTTGAACACGGTTCCCTCGGTGGACAGACGCGTCCAAACGACCTGCACATGGACTGAATATATAAAACTACAGACTCTGTGTTCTTACTGACATGTAGAAATGCAAGGCACAGATTATGGGACCAATTTTCAGGGTTCACATCGACTCGTATTTGCGGTGCCAAAGAAGAGTGGCGGCTTGGCACGGTGAATATAGAACAGGTGAAATAGATGATGTAGAAAAGAGCAGACTGCCAGCAGCATCTCAGACAAAGTGGAATTTCCGTTCCTGTGCCGTCAGCAGTTTGTATGACCACGCAATCACACGCTTCCAGACAATTCTGGGTAGTGACGGATTCGACCCCCCTCGCTCTCTCATAAAGAGGAAAATGGATTTCTTTTTTATTTAATCCATGCAATCAGCTCATACGATCATTACAAACTATTTAGACTTAAAATTCTGCTGACAAGACAACTAAAACCATTCCCTTAGTTTCTGTCTTACTTTAGCTGCACACACACGATACAGTGTCCTGTATAAACACTGAAACGCACTACGCTGAGGCGAGTATGTGCTGATACCTGACAGAAATCTGTTGATGTAACTCTTCCAGTAATCATTGGCACGTTGAAACACGGCCAGTGGTTGAAGGCGGCGTGATCCCTTCACCTTCCCAGAAGAGTTTTAAGGTAAAAACTGAGACCCTGTCGATTTATTTTGGGGAGAGTTTGCAGCATTTTTACAAACAACGCAGAGTATGCCACGATCGACGACAGCGACATGTAAACCCAGAATCACAGAAACAGCCTCAGATGTCAGAACGTTGTTGCCACATGGTGATAGTTTGTCACATTAGCTGATTTTTCTTCATCCACAAGCAAAATTATAAGATAGTAAGCTCAACATTTTACTGATTTAAATATGCATACTGCTCATTATGTGCAATCTGAGCAAACAGCATTACAGAGACACATGAAAGTGACTCCCATCCTCTTTTTAGAGAGCAGGATGAATCATCAGCAGCAGGATTCGATTATTTATCTGCATAATGAGACGGATATTAACTACACGGATACCCAGCAAGTTCAAATGAGACTAAACTAAGTGACAAGATGGCTAACTCTAGTCTGGACTCATGTGACTTTGAATAGTTAAAGTGTGATGGACACGACAGGAGCCGGACACAGAGGCACCCACAGTGGATCTTAGAGACATGCAGCACTGAGATTTCCACAAATGCAACATTTTTTTTCTGGGGCATGATTGGACCGAGGCCGAGAGTGTGTGAATCTGAACAATCAGGCCCTGATGATGATTCAATTAAGGAGGGCCATTAGTCTCAAGTAGATCAATCAAGCTAGTCATCACGGCTAAGCACTTTTTGGCTTTTTTTTTTTAAGCGAGCAGAGGCGAGGCCTGACTTCAGCAACACTCCTCAGCCGGATCGTGTGCATCCAATCGCAAAGCGGCACGTCAGGAGAACATAAACGGTTTCTGAACTTTAGCTTGAACGAGGAGCTGACACATCACTGTAACGAGTCTGTGGTAACTGGGATTATTACTTCTGCCGCTGATGTCACAGTGATGTCATCGAGGTTATCTAACCCTGGGCGAAACGTTACAAAACATGGATGAGGATATGGAGTTTGAAAGATGTGGGCATTTACCAGGCAAGGGTGGGTCTGATGGGGAAATTATATGAGTGAGTTGCATGATGGGAAGTGTAGTATCTAATGTTTTTAGGGTTTAACCGGACTAAACGTGAGCACATCTTGGTCTGTGCTGCTTCTTTTATAATCAGCCTCTCACGTGTAAATGTGATATTAAATCACTGTTTAAAAAATATAATTCTAAGTGTGTACACCCCTTCGTTAACAAGTCATCCAGCACATCGTCTCTGTGTGGAAGGTTGCACTGTGGCGTCCGAGCCATTATCCAATGGAGTAGCTTCAGCATGTGACTCATCAGCATCAGAATTCACTTAATGACATCACGATGCATGTTTCAGTGCCTTTACGCCACGCAGGGAAAGACACACTCGGCTGCATCTCCTTCCTTCCTTCCTTTCTCTCTTCCCTCTGAAGTGATAAACGTTACACATCTGAGTGTGGCTACGTAAACGGCTGATTAACATCTTCCTCTTGAGTCACGGCTTGGTCCATCTCTGTGAGCTACACACTGTAATGAAGGCTCCTCCTGGCTCTGGTGGTCCATTCTCACAGGTTTACATAGAGCCACACATCACACGCACACATATATTTATATATTTATACAGAAAATACATGCAGGGCTGTGTGAATGTCACACGTCAGGAGCCATCTGCCTAATGTGCACCCCCCCCTTCCTTCACACACCAACACCCACCCACCCAACCCCCTTCCAGCCAAGCATATCCCACGATCACGCTACACTGTATCGTTGGCTAACCCATCAAAGGCCTCCTGTGTGTGTGTGTGTGTGTGTGTGTGCGTGTGTGTGTGTGCGCGCACAGCCAGAGCTACTTCCATCAATAAAACACACATACGGCGAGAAAGCAAGATTCACGCACGCATCCGAGCACTCACCGCCTCCGAGTCTTCAAATCCATGCAGGTACAAATTGTCATACATGGAGGTTTGATATTCCAACGAGCGCCTCTAGAAGAATGAGGGGGGAAAAATGAGAGTGGAGGCGGAGGAGGAGGAGGAGGAAGAAGAAGGAGGGGGCACCACGGAGGAGGAAGAAAAAAAAAGGATGGATGGGAGGATGACGACAATCCCTTCTCTTCACGCCAGAGAAGAAGAAATTTTTTGCTTTTTAAAAAAAAATCTCTCCTCCCGTCGGATCACGCCTGGTCCTCCGGAGGCCCGTCGCCTGATGGATGCAGCTTCTCCCTGATCCCACAGTGCTGGCTGGCTGCCTCACATTATAGGATGGAGAGGTTCTCCCTGGAGGTAGCCCAATCCTGGCATTTCATTTCATCAGGCTTTCCACGCACACACACACACACCCACACAGAGACACACATGTACATATACACAGCGAGGAGCAGCGGAGGTGGCGGCAGCAGCGGTAGCAGCAGCAGCAGCAGTAAGCAGTAGCAGCAGTAGAGCAGTGGATCCTTCCTCAATATCCAAGCCTGATGACAGAGCCAATGTGCACGGAGCTGATTGGCTGGCTGGCTGGCTGTCCACTCAGCTTGGATGAGCGCTCTCCTTGATTTTTTTTTTTCTCCTCTCTTTTAGTGCGAGGAGGTAGCGGTGCGTCGGGGGAGGGGGACGGAGGAGTGGAAGAGGGGAGCAGCATCCTCCATTTCCCTTTTTACCTCTCACGCCGCTCAGTCTGCGGATTTATTCTCCACGGGGAGCGAAACGAAAACACGAGACACGAGGAGAATCAAATCAACATGAATAAAACAAACAATGAGCATCGCAGTGTTCGGTCTCAAAGCAGCACGTGTTTTTATGTTTTAGGGATTTTTAATGTCACACTTTGGTCCTCCCACCTCAATGTTTTATTATTATTTATATATATATTTATCCATTAGTATATAGATTTGGTTAAAGAATAGCTTCAAGGTGTATGAAGCAGATCACAGATGTTACATTACCTAATTTATCAGTTCTTACAGACGACCAACTGTTTTCTTTTTTGTAGCATTTATTTATTTATTTAAGTGTCTTAATTGGCTACTTTTGTTTTTAAGTTTTTAATTAGAAACTTATAGGGTTATAACCGCCGATTATATGTTTAAAACTCAGTAAACAAAGATAAAATAAAGGTATTAAATAGGCACCAATACTGATACCCAGCACTAATTCTTTATTATCTGTTTCTGTTAGCTTCAAATTATTTACATCTAGATGTGTCAGGTCTAAACTTACTGTGATCTGCAAGTAAAATAACTCAAATTATTTATTATATTAGAATTGTTTACAAGCATATAAAATATAGAAAAGCAGCAATGACTCGCATAGAGAAGTATTCAGCACGTTTGGCAACTTCATTAATCAACTGTTGCAGATTATTTTTGTGACAATCGACCAAAATATCGACTTCAGATTTCAGTTAATCAGAATATCACAGCATAAAATCTAATTGATCAAACGTGGGGTTAATAAATCACTTACGGGATGATTGTGTAAATAACGGCGTCATGTCATGTTGGCCTATAAAGTCACAGCAGAAAACAACACGAGATAAAACATATCAGACTCTTACGAAACGATAAAACTCTGAGCTGATGAGCATAATTGCAAACATCAGGCAGGCAAACAGGAAGCCACAGCAGCCACTTAGAGCACGTCTGCTACAGAGCGTCCTCAAACCCACGAGTGTCCATTAGTACCTGCCAGAACTACAACTGCAGAACAATATCACAGCGCATTAGTCCAAAAAAAAAAACCCATTAAAATCTGTGACAAACTACTGAAGTCTATCTCTGCTTTAAGATGTCACCATAAATAATATTAGCAGATGCATTACAACGAAACAATATAAAAGAGCCAAGATAAACAGACTGATGTGTCCTAATCTAATTTTCAAATAAGATTCGACTGTAATTTATAATAAATAAATGTTGACCTGAATTTGAACACTTATGATCAGAATTAAAGCTGAAGCCACTCTTGACCTCCATACACAACACACACACAGCTACAGCCTGAACCTTCGCATCCTGCATCCTTCCCATTAACAAAACAATGAAAACCAAGCATGTATATTTAGATCATGCAGACAATTTTTGTACAATTTATTATGCAAAGACGATAATATAAAAGGTCCACAGTTGAATTTCTCAACACACGAGATGTGTGATGGCAACACACGTGCACGAGAATTAATGCATGCAGTGTTCGACAGTCATGTTTGGTGTCTTGACTTGCAGTCTTCTGTCTCCTCCTTCACTTGAACGCAGATTACTGCCCTCTGGAGTCGACGTGCATCAAGTCTGTTTTGATGCGCATGTGCAGTCGTGGTAGAAACAAGTTCGTCTAAAACCGACTGCACAGCGCCAACCAGTGGTCACAAACGCTCCGTGGTGCCTTTAAGCATTAACAGTGTGTGCAGTAGGTTAACTAGTGATGGAGTCACTGGAAACACTCGCAGTTTCACTTTTTCTTAAGGGTTTAAGAACCTTGTTACCATTTCAGTTCACGCCCTACGACCTTGTGTGTGTGTTTCCTCACCTGTCTGAGGATGAAACTGGTGGACGTGGTGCTGCCATCAGACCTCTTGAGTCGGCTCCTCCTGGAATAAGTCCCTCGATTTACCTGGATGGAAAAGTCAATATGTTTTTATGATTGTATTTCGTTACAGAAGGCGATGCAACGTGACACGATGATGATTTAAACGGTTCGACACGTATGAAGACTGTGTGTGTTACATGTTCGCCTTGTCTACTTACTTTCCTCCTCACCTCCTGACTTTCCGTCTTCCTTTCCCTCTTTCAAAAAGTCCAAATATACCAGCAGAGTTAATCTCCGGGGAGCTAAATTAATTATCTGCCAGTGATTTGCCCCCATTTCTGTTCAAGTCTCTAGAGTTAATGACAATGTCACTGTTAAAAAGTCAGAACCTACTTCCCTGAATTCATGAAACCGGGCCATTAATCTGGGTCACCGTCTTTCTCTCTCCTCTCAATTCGAGCCAGCAGGAGAGACGTGAAGGAGAAAAGTTAGTGAAGTCTATTAATAACAGCCTGCGGACTCCGATCATCATTAAATATATAATAATTAAATATCAGTTATCAGTTATCTACAGGGACGGACACATTCCCGACTCCTTATATAACTCATTACAAACTATTATAAACCGAATGATACGTGAATCAATGATGATGATTTACCTTACTGTAACCATTAATAGCCTGTTAATACAAACGCTGCATGGTAAAGGTATTGTATTATTATTATTATTATTATGAGTGCTTCAGCAGGGAAAAATGTGATTAAACACAATAAAACAATCTTACAATATGTTATACTTGAGAAATATTCATGCATTATTGTTAATTATAACATATATTATAATAATGTGAATATTTGAGTTGCGTCAGAACAGAAGTTCAGCTTCTAACCAAACAATGACATGATAATACTTTAAATAATAAGTCATTATTACAAAAATAACATAAATACTGTGCATTACACTTTATATAATCTTACAAAAGACATAAATAAAACACAGTGTGGTCACAAATACTTAGTTAAAGTGTCTCTCTGCTCTACAATGTTAATTTTACAGCAGTTAAATGTAATTTAACTCCATTATCATACACATAATTTATATTCAGCGACGTCAGTTATGACTATTTATCAGTTTTCATGTTTAAAAAGTCAACGAAACAACTCCAGCCAGCACCGACCGTCAGTTGACGGTTAACTTCTGAATAAAACACGTCGAGATTTAAGTTAATCTCAGTTTAAAGTGTCGACATTTTGAATTTTTAAGCGGTTCTCTTAGGTTTGGAGTTGGACCGACCTGGAAGATGGGCGCCTGGATGCCCTCGCCAATCTTGTTCCGTATGTAAATGTGTCGGGACATTTCGGCCAAGACATCGGTCCAGAGGGCTGGCTGCTCCGGTCCAGCCCAGCGGAGGGGTGGCGGGTTCCGGGCTGCGTGCTCCAGCTTCACGCCACACTACGGTACATGAGCGCTCGCGAGCCGTTGCCGTTATCAACCGTCCACCTCGAGACAGGTGGTCCGCGCGCCGCGACGCTCGTCAGGAACAAACCGCCGCCGCTCGCGCCACTCCAAACCAGATGATGGACGGAACTATTTTAGAAACCTGTAGGGGGGGAGAGGCTTAATTTAACTCCTTAAAGAGGCACAGGGTAACAATTATAGACACGATGAGCAACTATTTTAGGCTCAACACAGAGGAATTTATGATTTAGTCATTTATAATGTCAGTTATTGTTAAAAAAAAAGAAAAGTTTACCCATGGCCCCCCCATGTTTTGTTGTTGTTGTTGTCTATGTTGATAAGCGTGTCTATGAGTTAAAGATTACCAATTTTAATCATTTTAGAGGTAATATTTATATTTTAATTACATAATATTTACAATGTTTGAACTTTATCTAATTGGAAATATGTATAGAAATACATTTATTCATAAATTGTGTCCTACATCCCCTTATATTTGTCTTGTAAGACCACACCAGGTGAGTCACCTGTTACAGCAGCTCACAATACACAAAAAAAATACAGCTCCACATACACATATATAAAATCTAAGATACATATAAAATAAACAAAATAATAATAATTATAGTTTTTAATTGTATGCATTTGCATGCATGAGAAGGGACGGCTGCATGACCCTCACAGTGTTTTCAAGGTTTTCCAGGTGTAGTAGGTAGATCAGGTGAGAAGTCAAGGTTACTTGGACTGTGCAGTTTTGGGTGCTGTGATCTGCACAGTCTGGAGTTGATGCCACCTTTCTTGACCCCAAGGTTGGGAACTACTGGTCCCAGTAAAAAGATACGTCCTGCAGGGAACAGGACTGTACATGCAACCCACCACCAGAAGTTAAGGCCTCCCCTGAAAACAGAAATATCATTTCTGGCATGATATTGAATGTTTCCCCCTCTCTTCTTCACTCTGAACGCTGCTAACTCAGAAGTAGGCAATTAGGCCATGCAAGTTTGGAGCTCTCGCCACAGGTTATCTATAAAAACACAAGTCTTGGCCACCACAAAAGCTTTCGCTTTAATTAGTTTATGTAGTCCAGCACTGGTTTTGAGCTACGCTTGGGATCTCTGTCTGGTTTTACCTTCATAAGGATATTTATCATTATTTATTCTCCATATATGCACAGTTCAAATGAGTTTATCTCAGATGACTACTTACATGCAGATTGTGCTCTGAGCTCTGTACACTTCTCCAGACAAAGTCAGTTTGCAACATTGTACGCAGGCCTCTGTGTTTTTAACACAATAAATCATAAAACACAGATGTGTCTGTAATTTCGGATGCACTTAAAGCAACAATATCAAATTACCTTTACTGTTTTAATGACAAGGAGAAGGAGTGCCTGAACTTTAATCTAGCAGCTTCTTCCTCTGAGGAAACTCCATGCCGTCTTTAGCTTTGCCCAGCAGATGGCAGCATTATCAAAATAAAAGACATGTGCATGGACAGACACCTAAAATAAAAACACCTGGAAGAATCTTATTGCATGTTTTTATGTTTTTATTAACTTATAAGGTACCTACACCTCATTACCAGAGTCAATTGTTTAAGGGGATCAGCTTTAACACTTAAAACATGACAAGAATAAATCATACTTACCAGCTATGTGAGTGTATTTAAATATATTTATAGTACATCACACTACTAGAGCAAGACAGATTCTTGAAAGCAGTGGCCAGCTATGTTGGCTAATGATATGGACTGCTATGGTCAGCTAAAATAATATAATATCAATTAATTCAGGAAATAACGATCAGTTTAATCAAGTTAACAGTTAATTGCAGCCCTACTTGAGAGATCAATGAAGTTTAAAAAAGAATCTGAAGATTAAAAGTGAATTAAGTATTTTCTTGTGAAATGTGGAAAATTATTTTGCTTTCTCAGAAAAAAACAAAAGCAGTCTTAGATAACTACATAGTATATAAGATTAAAAAGACTTTAAAAGACTCACTTACTGTACATCTCTTGCAAAACTTGGAGTCTGTGCTCATCAGTTGTTATGTTTAAAAAGATGCATGTTTGACGTAAGCGATCAACTTTTCCATCAGTTCATATTATCATGTTTTGTTTGTGGCTCGAGACACATTTTATAAGCTGCAAAGTGGTTGTTGGTGCTTCTTTTTTGACTCTTTCAATAAAAGAAAAAACAAGAACACTCTGCTGTTGATCCATCTGCACCATTTACTCACACACCTCAGACACTGAGTGGGTCCACATCTGTGGTCTTGCTTTTACCTGAGCGTCTCTCTGCACCACTCACCTGCCCAACAAAGCGGTTACATGGAAGAGCATCAAAACATCTACAGCACTATGCTTTAAATAGCAGTGCACATCCCCGCGTACGTCCACATATAACGTCCACACTTTGCTGCCTGACTCTGGATGGAAACATCACGACCCCGTGGCACAGATGACAAAAGTAAGCGGACAGCTGTGGCTTATACAGAAGCAGCATGTGACAAAGAAGTGACAAGCGTCGTAGTGACTCTCTTTGTTTCATGGACTTATGTCTTCGCATGTTGGGCGATACTTTGATCAGACAAATCTTCTAAGAAACGGATGTGGTGGATTAACCAAGTTTAAAGTGGGAGGATTAAGTTGCTCTCTTTGGTGGAAACCAGTGGACTTTAGTGCAGATATCCACAGTGGACAGACGAATGATCCCAATGACTTTGATCCCAACAACTATTGCAGTGCTTGACTAAATGAAATCTGGTACACATTCACATCTTCCTCATTCTCACATCTTCAAAGGGCGACTGGCTCCCTGAGTGAACGCATATACTCCTCAAACAGGAGCAAAATATTGTTTTTTAATGACACAGCATTAAAATGAGTCAAATTTGAAGGGGGTCAGGCTTTGCTGTGGGACTTTCTCACCCTGAACTCAACCTCTCATGCAGGATTTAGATATGTGTGAAGATTTGTGGTCAGGCTTCTTTCTTTCTGTGCCAACAAACACATCATAAAGTCTAAGAAAAAGACAGATGATACAGAGAAAACTACTTAAATCTTTGTTCTAAGTAAATAAATTAAAAAAACAGCCAAACTGCTTTTATGAATAAGACTGAATCTTCGATGTTAACGTGTAATATTTATGGACTTTTGCTCCAGTTTCTCCGGTTGCTAAATGGGAGGGAAAAAAAGAGACATTCACATGAATAAATAAATAAATAAATAAATAAATAAATATAGGGCACGACGGTCGTCTATTCTGGAGAGCCAGTGGTTCTACCAGCAGATTAAACTCTCAGACGAGCAGAGCAGCGCTGCTCACTGGACTATGAACAATAGGACACTTGCAGTCTGTTCAACGATGTGAGAGGTGACTGCTTTAAAATGTTTGGCAGTAGACAAAACCACCTTTTTATAAACACAGATAATTAAATTTATCCAGTTTCTAAAAGTTGCAATGAGTAGTCGACTCATCGATTCTTTAGAAAACTAATTCAACATGAGTAATTCTTTATGCAAAACAGCAGAAAATGCAGTTTGTAGTCTCCTAAATATGCAGATTTCCTGCTTTTTTCTGTTTCATATCATATTAAACTGAATATTTGCAGGTTTTAGACTGACAAAAGAAGATAATTAAAGACATAACCTTGGACTTTAGAAACTGGCATTTAACAAACCAGTCTTGAAAATCAACCACAGATTCAATAATGTGTTACAGCCCTTGAACTTTCTAGTCTTTTACACTGTTAATACTGTTAAGCAGGTGCCTGTCTGCCAAGTGTCGACTGGAAACAGGATTACAGCGTGGATCATGTATGGAAAGCTGGATTTCCAGAGACTGAGCCGAGCCTTTTATCTCTGGCAGTAATTGACAGATCTGATAAAATTCCAGTTTTTATATTTTTCCTAACAATCCCCTAATTTTAATGAACACATAAATAACTGCACATGTAGCTGCCCCTCCCTCCACCAGGTGCTTCTGTTTCTTCTATTATTCATCACTTAAGCTCTCTTGACCTGCCTACATGAAAAATAGAAACGTACATCAAAACGGCGGACGTCAAGGTTCTGATGACTTACCTGCAGTCCGGTCCTCTCTCTCTCATGCAACGTCAATTATTAAAGACACAAGGGAAGCAGATGTGAGCGTTGTTACTTAAAGAGCTCGTGCATCAGACAAACCACTTTAAATAAAATAAATCTACCTTGAACTACTGTCAAACTGGACAAAAAGCCTCCCGGCAACGAACTGACAATGAACCCGTCTGATCAGAATATAATTTATGGATTCAAACAAAGACTTTTTTGACAGGAACATTTAACTTTCTTATTTACCCTACTGAACGGGGAAACTTTCCCATTTTTTAAAGAGAGAAAGAAGAAGAGCAATAGAATATTTAAAATATTTTGTCTTTGACAAACGGCCCACATCAAAGCAAAGTAGCCCAAGAAATTATTTTCTTAGGCAGAATGCTGAAAAAGAAAGTTGTGAATAACTTCAGGTTTCTTCTAAATCTTGTTTTTCATAGACTAAAAAGTATCTGTTTCCATTGACAGAAATATAATATGCATAACTATGTTTTCATTAGTGTCTAATCAGCTGAAAAAAGTAAATTATGTTACCTTAGAATGAGCTTTATATATCATGTTTCTACAGCAAACCAAACGTCATGCTTGAGGGTGAGGTGAGGGGTATTCGGTCAGTTGCAATGTGCAATTTCACCACTAGATGTCGCAGCTACTATTTTTTAAATTAGAAATACTGAAATATGTATCAAAAGCTGATTTTTTAAAAAGCATGTTGAGAAATCAAAAATATTGGCACCAAAACTGATTTATTATTATTATACAAAAATAGAGAGTACCAAAAGTTCACAGTGTCCAAAAAAGGCAGTGTTAAGTCAAATTCACATCAATCGTGTCAAAACAAAGTCCGTGTAGGGATACATTGGCAAACTGTGAAGACATCCCGCGTGGAATGATTTTTTTCTTCAGCTTTAAATACCAAACACAACATGTCCTGTCACAGCCGACACACACAGACATATCGGTACAGTTAACAGAAACCTGTATAAGAGTGTTAGTGCATGCAGTCACTTGTACGCAAGCACCCCGGAGGAGAACACATAGCTGTTTGTTTCATGCTACATAACACTGCAAACGGTGACGAACGCCTGAATTCAATTCTTGGTATTTACAACTTAGAAACACACAAGATACATTTTTAGAGCACAGAGGAACTTAAATATGAACAACGCTGTCCTGGAATGTGAATGGAAACTTTCAACGGTATTTAAAGCCACGTGTGTGGATTTCTTTATTTTGTGATTGATGATAGGAAGGTGAGCAAATCTGACACTTGGTGGCGTTTATTGACGACTGCTTTGGGCTTTTTTTTCAGCAGCAGCTTTATTTTACATTGCTGTAATTAAATAAATAAAATTTCCAGGAATTTTTTCTTCCTGTTACACTTCCAAGTACAAGCGGGTACAGTGGCCGGGAACCCTCAATGCTGCAAATAAAAGAAACAGCGCTGCAAATAAAAGAGACGCTGCAAACAAAAAGAAACAGCGCTGCAAATAAAAGAAACGCTGCAAACAAAAAGAAAGTGCAGCAAACAAAAAAAACAGCGCTGCAAATAAAAGAAACGCTGCAAACAAAAAGAAACAGCGCTGCAAATAAAAAAAAAACGCTGCAAACAAAAAGAAACAGTGCTGCAAATTTAAAAAAACCCGCTGCAAACAAAAAGAAACAGCGCTGCAAATAAAAAAAACGCTGCAAACAAAAAGAAACAGTGCTGCAAATAAAAGAAACGCTGCAAACAAAAAAAACAGCGCTGCAGATAAAAGAAATGCTGCAAACAAAAAGAAACAGCGCTGCAAATAAAAGAAACGCTGCAAACAAAGTGCAGTGCTGTTTCTTTTTGTTTGTAGCGCTGTATTTTTTTTGTTTGCAGCATTGAGGGTTCCCGGCCACCGTAAGCGGGTGACGCTTATCGACAGACGAGCCAAAGTTTCTAATAACAAGGGAAATTTTAAATAATTAACTGATTAAATATATATATTTATATAAAATTGTTAAGTTTTTCCTGAATGTATGCATTGTATATTATGGTGAGCATGTATAACAAGCAACCATACCTCATACACAACACATATAGACAGACTGACTCATATCACATTCACGTCGAGGGAAAATTATTTAGTTTGTCTGTTTGTGGACTGTGAGAGGAAACTATGATGTTTGATTTCTCCAAATTTGCTCACTATTACTCGTGTTCAGAGAATAAAAAATAGTTGTAGTCGTGTTTTCCAAAATTAACAGGGAACAACAGTGTTTAGCGTGTTTTATCAAAGTTATAACTTAACACATCGCTGCAGAACATTTTCTATATACAAATGTTTATGTGTTTTCCATTTCTTTTCAGCACACTACAATAAAAAAAAAATTCAAACCTGCTTGGGTTGATCCATCACAGTTATTCAAGCGGTCGAGTCCCTTTTTTTGCCTGTGGTGTGTTCATGTTCTGCTGAGATCCTCTGAAATAAACAGTTCTCGTCATGGCACTATATTTGGTGATTTTGGAACGATAACGCATTGAACATGAAGAAAAACAGCAGTGTGACTGACAGCAGGTCAGAGATACAAACGAATGAACAATGTGCGGTACGTAGTGAGGCGTGTTCTCTTCAGTGTTTTCTGTTTAAACGTGATAATTAAAGCAAAAATAAGCCAGAAGTCTGCACGTCTGTGTCCATCAGGTGTCAGTCTTTTAAACTCACCTGCTAAAAAACAGACAATAAACCAGTGGATGAGACTCTTCTCAGGTCCAGTTGGAATCCAGGCACGTACAACGAGTCAAGTCTAGTTGAAGCCCTGGAGCTCTGGGTCATACCCGGCTTTCACACACCACAAACGGAGCACCTCGGGCTGGGTGAAGTAAGAGCTAGGGGGGGGACACCGGCGCTGTAGAGAACAAACGAACACACGGAGATCCTCCTCGGGGAGGTAACGGCTGCTGCATACCTCTAGCGTCGGGTTGATGTGGTCACAGGTGCTCCCCAGAATTTCAAACAAGGATTGCGGTTGACCTGGGTACACGCGGCTCAGTCACTTCTTCTCTCGCCTCGAACAAAAGAAGCATTTCGAGGAATAAAACGGCAAGATACTGGAGCTTTGAGTCACTGCAGCATCATTCACAGTCTGCAGTCTGTGTCGACTCAGTGTGTGGATTTGAAACATTTTCTCTGCAGTGACAAATCCAAATTCAAAAGTACAAGATCACAGTAACGTGTACGGTTTGTATAATTGGCTGTAAGTCTCCAGAGGGGTTGGACATGCAGACGTCTGCGATTCTTCACATGCCGGTGCTAAAGGCTCCTCACCATGAGTGTCTTTGCATGCCGTAGCTGGAGCGACTCATTACTGAAGAAACAGTGCCTGTGTCAAACTGTTTGCATGTTGCAAAAAAAAATAAAACTGAGACGTCTCACATCCGGGCAAATAAAACTATCTACATGGCAAGATATCGCGAATGCTAAGTGTGGTGTAATGTGGGTGAACTGAGCCTTTAACAGATCTACCAAATGATTTTGGTGTTCACTTCACGGTGGTGATGGGTGACGGCTGGCCCGTCGCCTCTCAGCTGTGCATGTAGGTCCTGCAGGGGGAGTCTGGGTGGAAGTCGTACTTGCTCAGGCTGGTGGGGTAGTAGGTGGCGGTGAACATGTTGCTGGAGGGAAGCGGGGAGGAGAAGTGGTTGCATGTCTCGTCGTTCACGTGGAGATTGTTCTTGTTCAGCGTCTGGAGACAAACATTTACCACATTACGTCTTTGCTTTGGTTAATAAAAAATAAAAAAAAAGAACCAGCCCCACCTTGAACTCCATGGGGATGTACTTCTCGTTCTTTGGCGTGGCGTTGCCCTGCTTGTTGTAGGTGAGGTGGTTGGGTGTGCTGGGGTGGATGACGGCTGACTCCGCTGACGGTCGATTTAGGTGGTGGCAGTAGGAGTAAGCGAGCGCTGACAGTAACGCCGCTACGAAGAAACTGGCTGAGCCCACAGCTACCAACTGGAACAAAGTGAAGGCTGGAAACAGAGAGGATGAGGCAGATGTTTGTAAAGACTGGCATAACCCCAAGGAAGCTACGCAGGTTATTTTAAACTCAGTTTAGGGAAATAACAAGTCTAACATCAGGGTAGCTCAAAACATTAGTTAATTACATCAGGTAATTTAATTAGATTTTGGAAGTGGAAACACTCCAATTCATCCTGTGGAGACGATTTCTCGGTACGCGATGTAACTTCCAGGGATCAAGACGATTATTAAAGAAACCACGTATAATAATTCCACATATCACTGGAGCCGGGCCAGTAAATATCAAGACTTGGACCAAAGTCAATGAAGGACACAGTGAGGTCCAGCTGGCAGGAGGCTAACAAGGAGGAAACTCAGTCATAACAGGAGTCTGGCTGCTATCTAACTTCATTAAATCACCATTTATTATATTTTGCCCAGTCCCATGCGACAGGGGTCAATAGGCCACCATGAAACTTAAGTTACCGAAAACTTTGTATCCTGGAGGTGACGCGGATTGGCTCTGCTGGGAACCGAGCAGTGCACGTATAATGGGAAGTGTGCGTGGGCTGGGAGCAAAGTATAATAATTTGGGCAGAGTGAATGGAGAGTCTGACTTACTTCCACAGCTCTGGTCCTCCTGTCCGGGTAAAATAACTGGAGACAGAGAAACAAATCATCAACATGGTGAATCACTCGAGCTTAGATCAAATAACAAAAATGACGAGAGCCGTTATATTCTCTCAAAGACGTCGCTGTCCTCGAGGCAGGCAGAGCGCTGACGTCTCCTTTAATTCATCTTTTTAAACGCAGAGTGGATGAGTCAGCATTTACAGCATCTGATTAAACTTTTGTATGACTCCGACTGGATTTCCCCGGCTTACATCAGCAACAGTCTGCAGGACCGACTATATGCGGCAAACTGGTTCCAGCAATCTACTTATGAAAGCATGTGCCTACCCGGCACCTCGTGAGGCTGGCATGGCCTCGACTGGGTGATGTTGCCCTGGCAGAGGTTTGCCTCAGCCTCCTGCTCTTCGCTGCAGTGACGAGTGCGATGCTGCAGGCCGTCTTCATCGCAGTCACCCCAGTCTGTCCATTCGCCCCAACCTGACGAGCAAAGACAAGAGAGGACAGGAGGAGTGAGAGGTTGAGATAATACAAGGACACAAGGCGAACAGTCCTCTCTGTCTACAGTCGTGAAAAACGTCCAGGAAGCTGATTTTATTTTACTTTTCATGCAGATTTTGGACGACACAAACTAATTCAGGCCCAACCTGCTTTTAAAAACTGTAAAATAAACAAAGAAATGTCCTAGCTGAGTACGGAGGCATGTGAGGAACAAAAAAAGGTTTTCTCACTAAAGTTTCCATAAATATAACATGCTGATAGAAGCTATTTTCATATTTAAAGCCTGTATTTTTGTTTTATTTCCTGTGGTGTAGATGCAGCATCAGCATAATCGCTGCTAATCGATATTAAAGGTCCAGTGTGTCGGATTTTGTGGCGCCTAGTGGCGAAGTTGCAGATTGCAACAAACAAAAAACACAACAATTCTTATTTTCAGGCGATTATACACTAATGAAAACATGCTAATGAATATTATATTCCTTTACTGCTGCGAAATCTTAAACACCAGACCTTTAAAATCAGAAAAAAAGTTTGAAACTTTGAAATATTAAATAGGTATTTAACTAGAATTGAATTATGTAAGCAGACCTAATTCATGTTCGCTGTCCTCAACCTTCCTAATAAAAGCAGATCATGATTTTGTGCATTGACTCCCCCAAAAAGGCAGCAACAAGTAGCTTCTTGTAGCGAGATATCTTGTTCAGTCAAGCAGCTACTAGAAGTCGCAGGAAAAAAAACTGTGCGGCGGGTCACCAAGTGTGCAGGTTTAGAAAGTGTTGGCTACGACGCAATGGTCATCATCAGTCAACAGTCAGACACAGTTCAGTCTCCTTGTGTGCCTGCTGGGGTCACTTTGTTTGCCCGAACAAAAAGGCTAAAACAGATGAGAAGTTAATTACAGCGATTTGCTTTCCGTGTCTCGTCTTTGATTTAAGAGACCGAAGGGATAAAGCTGAAACACAGGCAGCATCCGTCCATGTTGGTGGTCAAACGTTGTTGGAGAATTTGAGTTTGTGTACGCCGGGATCGGCTCCAACAACGACATGAATCGCCTCCTCGACCCAAATATTGATTCGCCCTTTGCTGTGTGGAGGAGATTTCCCATCAGCGCCCATAAAAACAACATTATTTATTCTAGGGGACACAGTGTGAATCCATGGAGTTTATTTATGGTGTAACAATTATGATAGATGACAACAAACTTGTACTGCACTTTGGAAACAAAGAGACAAAGTGCTTTACAAAGTGAGAACAGCAGGACAAAGATTACCAGGGTGAAAGAAGAAGAAAGAAAATCAATTAAAACACCCAGAATGAAAAAGTTTAAATCTTTGGTGTGTCTGGTATCAAAGACGTCAACACATTCTGCTAAATAACGACATAATTAAACATCCTAGAGCTTTTAATATGAATGCAAAATGATCTATTAAATGAAATTCAAAGTGAAAGATACCTTGACAGGCGTGTGTGCTGCAGAGCGCCTCCTCAGTGTGCAGGCCTATGCAGATGTCTCCTCCGGCAGCAGGCGGTGGATTAGTGCACGTCCGAGTCCGTTGGTAGTGTCCGCCCCCGCAGCTGGCTGAGCACTGGGACCAGGAGGACCAGCAAGACCAGGCTCCACTCACTACAACACATCAGATAAACTTTATTGTTGTAATGTTCTGCCACAGGATAAGCCGGAAAAACCTCCTTGTTACCTGGACATGGTTGATTGTTACAGTCTTGATACTCCACCGGGGATCCGACACAGGCGCTCGGATTGGTCCTGCCCTCTGCCGTCGAGCAGCTACGTTTCCGGGTTCGGAAGCCTCTGGAGCACTGCTGGGAACAGCTGGACCACGTTTCCCACAATCCCCAGCGCACACCTTGGGGCTGGGACAGCGTTCGTCCGCTGGTCTTCACCAGGTCTTCGACCAGAGCTGAAAATACACAGTTCAAACAAAAATGGCATGGTTTTATCTTTTTATTTCCAATCTCAGCAGACTGACACCCTGTTATGAAACATTAATTTGTGAGGTGTAATGTAGGGCACGTAAAAAATGAAGTAGTTTTTCCCGATACACCCACCGCACACACACACACAATCCCAAATTATTTACATATGAATGACGAGCGCTTCCTGAGGCTTTCAAGAAGAAATCTATTTTTCTGGAGGACCGAAGAGCTACAGAAGCAAAACAATAAAACTTAATTTTTAACTTGTCAGAGTTACTTATTCTCAGCGGTAAATAGAAATGTTTTTCCTTTATTCCATGAAGCCTGCCTGTCTCTGAAGCGGTGGAGGAAGAGGACGTCCCCGTGATGGTTCTGCTTGATTGAGGTCTACGTACGGTTTGAATAGACCAGCTGTGTTTAGTGTTGCAATCTGGGAGCTCTGCCCTCAGCAACACTTTGTAAAAGCCCAATCAGATACAGCAGCTTTCACAGATACAGATACAGTAGACCGGACTATCTAAATCTAAAAATAAACTTCTATCCCCGTTCACTCACAGTCTGTCTGGCAGGCTCCGGACCCGTCATTGGGGCAGAACCGCGTCTCCAGTTTCTTCTTGCCCATCTGGAGCTGCTGGGGGTCGGGGAGCAGCGCCCGACAGGTGTACCTGAACCTCTGCTCTTGCCTTGACCCGTCGTGACTGATGTTGACCGGCATCCAGGGAGTCCAGGGGGTGTTGCGGCGCACCTCAGGGCAGGCCTCCAAGTTACAGGCCTTGTATTCCTGGAAAAAAACAAAGACGCAGGAGACTTTGTTGGACTAAACTTGAGTGATTTACCGCGGTGATTCATTACGAACAGCTTGCAGTGACACGCTGCAACAACACAAATATTACAGCTCTTTCTGGAGGGACTTTATTTTTAATTACTGTGTTTAATGGGATTATTTAAACTCTTCTGGTGGCTGTGGGGCAGTGTGCACACAGCAGCTACGACTCCAACTCTCTACGCTGCACCACACCACGCCACGGCAATAAATGTCACAACTTTACAGTGTGTGAAACATCTCAACCTCATTTCATTAATATACAAGCTCGACGCTACCGTTGAACATCCAGGACAGCTGTTGCCGTTCTCACAACTTCTGGTCCTGGAGTGGACGCCGCCTCCGCATTCAGCGCTGCAGTGCGCCCAGGGTTCCCACGCTGTCCACGACACCGGCAGAGGACAGGGCTTTTTCTCGTTGCACAGCCTGGAAACAAACGGGCATTCTTAGTCTATCGTGCAGTAATGGCGTCTGGATTGGCGACATTTCTACCTCCCGGTGCAGGAAGCGGTCTCACCTTTCCTCTCGTCCCTGGCCGACGCAGATTCGACCGCCGTGTCGAGGCGAGGGGTTGTTGCAGGACCGCTGCCGCACTTCGAAACCGATACCGCAACTGCTGCTGCACTGGCCCCACGAGGACCAGGGAGTCCAGCCGCCGTTCCTGAGGAACAGGAGGCGGATTTAAGTTCCACTTGCAACTCTCTCAACCTTGTTTCCAGCTCCAGTTATATTTCACAATTAATCCACACATTATGCACTGTAGGTCTGTTTATGCAATCACTTCTTTTCTCTTTTAATTGGGTACTTTAATGATGAAGGAGAACTGAACTATTTCCAGATTTATGAGGCCAAACTGGCCGTGCTAATGGTAAAACTATTTATCCAGAGAGGTTGAGATCATTTTACCTGGAGCAGTTTGCCACCTGGATAGTGGAGCCCTTGCATTGGACGCCGCCGCATCGGGCCACGGGTCCGTCGCACGAGCGGGAGCGACACGCGCAGCTGCTGACGGAGCCCTCCCCGTCATCGTGGTTGCACGGTTGCCACGGAGCCCAGGGACCGAAACCGCCGTCCTGTGTCAGGTTCCTCACCTCCAGAGAGGATTTCACGGCAAACGCACACGGATAAGTCAGATTTGCCTAAATGTGTAAATCGGCAGCCTTGAATTTGGACAGATTATAAGATGTGTGTGTGTGTGTGTGTGTGTCTTACTGGGCACTCGGTGATGTTTTGGGTCCACTGGTTCATGTTGGAGCTCTCCTCGATGGTGGTGCAGCGCTTCTGTTTGAGATCCCAGCCACAGTACGGGTCCCGAGCCTCCATGCAGTGACTATTATGAGACGCAGACGTTCAATCAGTCAAGTTAAGTTTATGTTTTCTATCTGGTTTTTCCCCCCTAATGGAGAAACGGCTGTAACTCATTGTAGCAGTGCATCAACACTCATTAAACTTTAAACGCCCGCTCTGACTCTTGCCAAAATATGGAGCGACAGTCGCAGTTTGTTTACAGGGTTGAAAAAAAGGCTCTTAACATAATCATCTTTGTCAGCATTTATTGCCGGGGCCTTTCAGACTTGGCCACCCGCACGTGTTTGTCTCTTTAATGCCAGTAGTTCGTAAATCTTTTTCAAGATGAGTTAGTAAAAAAATTTGCACACTCACGGCCAAGCAGCAGCAGCAGCCCACATCTAAACTGTAACTGTTAATGAATGGTGGCGAAAACAAGCCCTTATTTTTCTTTGAGGGTCTTTCTGGATCGTACCGTTCAGTCGGATAGCTGGAGCAGCGCTCTAACGGGATCTTCACCAGTCTGTCGTTGAGCCCGACGAACAAAGATCTGTCACTGTGGAGGATCCGCAGGCTCCTGATTGGTCCGATTTGTCGTTCGGGGAGGATCCTGATCTCCTCCAGGTAGCAGCCTTGAAGGCTTTTATTGGTTGTGGAGAGAGCCTTGAGGATGGTGCCGTATTCTGATTGGACAAGATGAATAAATGAAGTTGCATGCTTTGACGGTCATAAACGAGCCGGTAGTCGGCCGCCCGAGCTCTCGCTCACCTGTGCCGATGTACATGACGTGATAGAGGGTGTCTCGTCCCTGCACAATGTCCACCACCATCTTGGAGAAGCGCAGGTTGTCCTGCGTGAGCAGAGGGTTGACGGTGACCGGCTGCACCACGTCGTTCATGAGGAAGAGCCGCTGGGCGTCCTGGAGGCTGCGCTCCGTCAGGTTCTCCCCGGGGCCTCCTTCCTCCAGCGTGCCACACTGCAGCAGGCGGGAAGGAGAGTAGAGACCTTCTTTTCAACATGAGTTTGTAAAGCAGAGTCTCTCACGTCTACTGAAACTGTGCTGTGAGAGAGAAAGGAGCTCTTCAAACGGTGCCATGCGTTACCTGAAAATTGGGTATGGGGTTGGGGGTGGAGAGCCAGGCGGTGCGGGGATTCTCCTGGTAGCGGAAAGGTCCGTTGAAGGCCTGAGTGATGGAGCTCAGGTTGAAGGCACAGACGGCAGAAGCTGATATGCTGTTCCTGGAAGAGGGAAAGAAAGAGAATAGCTAAATAATCTCAGCTGTCAACAGACAAAATAAATAAAAGATTAATAATAGATCTATAATATAAACTGTCTTTTGTTGGAGCTGTTGAAAATCTAGACACCTTTGAGAGATCTTCCACTTTTTGAAACAGCTGGACTGAACATTACTCACACATTGGTGGTGAAGATACCGTAGATCAGGTCCTGCTCCGGTAAGTAAAAGGTGCTCTGCAGCTCGTTGTAGTAAAAGGGGATTTCTCCCGAGCGCGAGCAGTTGAGTCGGGCCTTCATGAAGGTGGTCCACGTGTCCTCCAGGAGAAAGCGTCCGCCCATGTCGTTCTTGCAGACCCGCGCCACGCGGGAGAACACCATCTTCCCGCAGTCGTTCTCCACCGCGGTTTCTCTCAGGAAGAAGTAGGCGAAGCGGCCGATCTCGTACACGGAGACGAAATGAGGCTCTGAGAGGAGAAAAGACACGAAGGGTGTGAACTCCACAGAGACACGAGGATGACGGGAAAAAACAGACTAAATGTGTTTTTACCGTTGAGCCATTTGGAGTTGTACTGGGCGCTGCGCAGTGGCGGCATGTTGCCCAGGCTTCTGTAGATGACGGGGTCGCGCCCGGAGAAGTCGATCACGGTGGCGGCGTACAACTCGCCCCTCTCCGTCACCATGGCGGTGGAGTTGTGGCGCGGGTCATAGGGACAGCGGGCGACACCATTCACCGTGTCCAGCACCTGACTGATGTTACCGACCTGACAGGAAGTGGAGTTCAGAGACAAAGACAGACATTTTTAACAAATTTCAGGATCATAATCAAGAGATTAACCAATTTTTCTGACCCTGCTTTTATTTTGAAAAAAGACTCGACCTGTTGTACCAACCTGCCTGGTTATGCAGACGGGGGTAAAAGCGTTGGTGCCGCACGTGAAGAGCGTCGTGCCACTTATCAACAAAACTCGGATGTAGTTCTGACACTCCTCCTGCGGGGACACAAACAAACGTTTAATAAAACGTGAATTTTATTTGATTTCAGTTTAAGAGAGTATCGTGTGACACGGAGCACACTACCTCAGACTTGCCCTTGCTCTGACACGAGCGCTTCGTGTCTTCATCGGGCGACCATTCAGTCGCCTGCACAACGGGAAAAAAAAAGACAAAATATTTTGGTTTGTTTACAACTAAATGATGATTCGTGTAAATCGGAAAGTTAAAGACATGACACACATCGTACCTGTATGAGCGAGGCGTTGCTCAAACTCAGTCTGAAGATGAAGTTCCTATAAAAGAGATATTTTGCGTTAAAGCAGCAGAAACTTTATGATTATGTTATTGATTATTCTGAATGCTCCTTTCACGACACTGTCACATTGCTTGTTTGTCACCTTGCTCCCACGACGAGCTGGTTTCTGCTCAGGTCCAGGGCGAGCTGGGAGAAATCCTTCACTCCTATATGGGAGAACTCTGACACCCACGGCCTCAACGCTGGACAGAGGAAGAACAAAGTGTGGTTATAGTATAAAGCAGCAGCAGCAGCAGCAGCAGCAGCAGAGAGGGAGAGATTTTTAAAGTCCATTGTTTGCGTGGGAATCCGTCTCCTACCAAACGGTACCTGGCTCCAGCTGCAGCCTCGGTTAAGCCTGCAGTGTTTCTACTGATTTACTGTCACATTTCTCTCCACTGAATCACCTGATCCGACAGCCCGACACGTCCACAACCTCTCTTGAGCCTTTTCAAGCCTGATGCCTGAATAAAAGCGGCTCGCTCCGAGGCTTTCCAGTCCAGGGATGTAGATTTAGTTTTAAAAAGTTGCAGGGGCAGAGAACTAATATGAATTAGAGTGAGAAGGTCTGCCGACGGATGAATGAGCAGCTGAATGAATGACCAACACAGACGTCTAGCATTTTGTTTTTATTTATTTTTTTATATTCTTTTGAGCTTTGAACATTTGTCTGGAGACAATTCTAATTTGTCTAAAGGGGAAGGATCCCATGAGATGTTTGGTTCAACGCCACCAAACCAGAGTGAAGAGCGTGTTACAGTGAGTTAGCAACGCGTTTCTGTCTGTCTCTCTCTGAGCTGTGTGTCGCCGGGCGTGGTCACCTGCCCGATCACCTCGCCACCTGTTCCTCATCCCGGACAGGCGCCAAGCTCAGCTCAGTCTTGTTGGTAACAAACATTACGGCTAACTCTGTATTCTTGTGCTCTTATTAACCTCCGTCTCCCCTGTGCTTCGGGAAATCTCTCCGCCATCCACCAGCTGTGTCGTCTCCGGTCCTGCAACCGTCTCTATAAAATCTCCTCTTACCAATAAACTGATGGTCCATGGATGCTGTTTGCTAAATGTTCAATCTAACACGATTAAGCTTGTCATTAAGCCTGGATGGATGGATGGATGGTTTGATAGCTGGTCTCGACGCACTCACCTTGGTAGGAGACAACAGGATGCTCCTTTCTGCTACAGTCTGCTGGTGTGACGTGAGTCTGCTGGGACAGACACACAGATGAGCAGAGGACCAGCACGAGGCCGTAGAGGAAGAGCGCCCACGCCCTCCACCCTGACGTAACCATAGTTACAGCCACATCCAGTCTTCTATCAGGTCCTCGGGAAGCAGCTGAGGATCAGAGAGGAGACGTGGGTAAATTTAAGCAAGGATCAAACACCGCAGACGGACCTCGAAGTTCACGAAAACATAAATTAGTTTCGTGACAAAGCGTTTCTGCATTGCCTCTGGTAGTTGTATAGGTAATATATTTATTTCTAGACTTTGAAAATCCATCTGCATAAACAGTACTTCACACATGCACATCCCTCCCTGCTGCATGTCTGCCTGTCCATCCATCTAAATTAGTTCTGCCGGTCTCTCTCCGACCCAGCGGTCCGTTTGCAACTGGCTCTGTCTGTCTGCTCGGGGTGTCCAGCCCCTCGGTTGTCAGCGGGACTCTGTCATGGCTAATTCACCTCAAAAGGCCCCGAGCCGCCAATCTCTCTAATGCCAGCTCTCGAGCCGAGGGTGCCATCAACAGAGATCTTTATGACTGAGGAGGCCCATTCAAAGATGAGCCTGGACCCAGAGCCAAACAAGGGGAGGGGGGTGTGAACTCTGAGCCGGGAGCCGCATGAAGGGTCTTTGTGTCAACATCAAAGTCTGTTTACGTGCAGCAAATCTGCTGAAAGACGAGGCTACGTGTGCACCGGCTCTGCGGCATTTCACTCACTTGTACTTACTGAATCACGACCGTGGAAGGAGCAGCAGTGACGAGCTGAGACAGCGATCTAAGAGGCTCCGTCAGCGATGCCAAGTGACTCCAACAGTGAGACCAACAGGTCTGACAAATGCTCACCACTGTGCGCCTGCTAACACACGGACATCCAGGTCAAAGAGGTTATGCCAACTACAGCTCCAACATTTTACAGCTGCATGTTTATTTTTAGTATGAGACAGCAGAGGATGGCACGCCCAACCTCAGCTGTGTCTCTGCAGTGTGCATGCAAACCGAAGTGACTTTTAGAGATGATGCCGCTTTCTGAATTGATGCAGGTGGAAACGCTGTAAATATGAGAAACGTGTGAAATCAGCGCAAGGAATCTCAAGTTTTGAGCTTAAAGTGGATTCACGTCAAAGCTTGTTGCAGAGTAGCGCTGCGTGCGTGAAAAACAGTTGTGCACGGGCCTTTTGTGGGTTTAAGTGAGCGTCAGTTGGGACTGAAGCTTTAAAATCCCTCTGCATCTCTGCTGCAAGAAGCAACATTAAGCTGCTTCTAGTACAAGTCGAGCCAGCATGAGTCCTGTTTTTCTTTTGTGCTGTTTGAAGGCAGGTGAGTCGTCAAGCTTTAAAAAGTAGTCTGCAGAAATCTACAGCGCACTTTTCATCCTAAAAATTGCCCGTTTCGAAGGATAGAGCAGTTATACATATTATAATCTTCCACTTTCCTTCAACACTGAATTCACTGCCTCATTCTCCAGAGCACGACGGAGAATGAGGCAGTGAATCGGCGTCCACTCCTCGCCAGCAGGACTGAATGTGCAGAGGTTTTTCAGCCCGCTGGGTCCAACATTGTTGCCTAATGAAGCGACAGGAACAGAGCCTCCACCGCTGGCCTTCGCTTTTGTTACGCGGCAACGCTGCTGCTCTCACCGTGCAAAAGGCCGGCCAAGTGAGAGGCCCTGTGTTCTGGGGGTTTGTCTATTCACTCCAGCCGAGGAGGGGGGCCAGCAGCAGACGTCAGTCGGATTCTTCAGGGGCTCTTGGAAATGTACTAAAAGCCGATTCTCGCTCTTTGATCTGCCTCAGCGGAGACCGCCGACAACCAAAAATGATGCGAACATTCAGATCTGCCACCTCGGTTAAGGTTTAGTTTAGTAGTTTGGTCAAAAGGTTTTGTAGCGTTTGCTTCTGCGAGATTAAAGTGAACACGAGGGAGCTTTTTCAGAAGACTAGTGTTGGACAATCTCGCCTACTTCACCTCAAAGTCGATGCTTGGTATCATTTGCTTCATCGATCGCTTTTAATTGTTCGCAAAGTTGCTGCTCGACAAATGATTTTCTGTTGCCAGGTGTAAACAGTCAGATATAAAAGGCGTTTCAGATTTGAAGCAAACATTTCCGCCTGTTTTTTCCTGGAGCCATGAACGTGTCAGAACATCCATTCATCGCTGACCAAACATCATAAAGCCTTAACAGCCTGTGAAGAGATTAGAAACACAGAGTCTCTGATTCATGTGACCCGTGTGTGTGTTTGGACTGGGCAGGAGGAAAACCACAGGAACACGTGACCTCCACACGGAGAGGAACGCTGCCAAGATTTCAACCACCG
Source organism: Collichthys lucidus (assembly GCA_004119915.2). Classification (NCBI taxonomy): domain Eukaryota; kingdom Metazoa; phylum Chordata; class Actinopteri; family Sciaenidae; genus Collichthys; species Collichthys lucidus. The sequence goes on along the minus strand of CM014078.1, from coordinate 35,229,631 downwards.
TGCATAAAGATGTGCCGACAAACCAAACACTGCAGGTGTATCTGAACTGAGGTGCTGGTGCGTCTGCTCAAAGTTTGCAGCACACACCCTAAACAGTCCTGGAGCCTGGAGGAAGGTCTGCTTCCCATCACATCTTGAGATTTAAACTAACCCTGCAACAAAAACACTTCACTGCTGACTTCTCCTTTAAAACATATGCCCATATATGGACAGTTTACCTGCCCTCTTATAATATGCTTTGACATTTATTACCGGCGCTTAATTTGTAGGTTAGAAACACACGAGCCCTGTATGGTGCTGTATGCATTCATGAAATGCCACAGCAGAGTTTATCAACTTCACTACTGGATGTTTGCATGCTGATACTGAAATCAGAGAGAGATTAAAAGTTGGTTATTAAAAGATATGCGGCACGTTTAGCAGATAACAAACAAAGATATTTCTTGTTACTCTGTGACCTGCGACACCGATGCACATGTGAGGGTAGAAAGTCGCCTTTAAATCTGTGTTTTTCAAAAAAGCCAAAGAGAGGTAGAAAAACAAGATCTGGTTCATTGAGTCAGCAACACTTAAAGGCTCCCCGTGGAGTTTTAGACCTCTGGAAGCACTATGGAGCTGTTTGTCAATGAGCGGCGGCTCCTTGTTTTGTTTGTCTTGTGCACAGGGACGCATATGCAACGGTGTCACGGCGTTACGCTGATCAACAGGTGGTGGTAACAATCCAGCGCTGCTGTGCAATGCGCAAACAAAGACAGAGAATAAAACTACAGGATTTAAAAATACTTGTTTTAGAAGAAGTAGCTGCAGCAGCCTCCAGAGTCTCTGCTGCTTCAGTGTGCGACACATTAACAAGTGTTTGGACAGAGGAGGAGTGCTCCTGCAGCACTTCATCACAAAGTTTACACGCTGCTTTTTCCAAACTCCTCGTTTCGCTTTTCGGAAGACAAATGTGCAGTTATCTCTGGGTTGTTTTTTTTACGCTGTTACTCATCTGATCATGACAATTCAAGTATCGAGCTCGAGGCGATGAATCAACGGCATGAATAGATCCTTCCTGTCACTATAACGAGGAATCTTGAGACTTTAGAGCTTTGATTAAAGTAACGTGCGACTGGAGTATTTCTGTGAGAGTGAGTGTGTGTGTGTGTGTGTGTGTGTGTGAGGCTCCCCTTCTTTATTTCAAGAACTTTCCATTCAAGCACTCTCGGCTTTGTCTTCAGACAAACTGAAGCAGTAGAACATTTCAGTCTTTTCAGGAGCCGTAAAAAGGGACGGGCCCTCCCCGTGGTGTGTGTATCACTTCAATCCGCAGCTTATACGGTTGATTTCGACGGAGTTAGGCGTGGAAGGACCTGACTCTGTATTGGTGCCGACGCGAGGACGACCTGACTGTAAAAAGATGCTCGGGCTTTAAAAACAAGCATGCCGAGACACACATTAAAGTGAGCTTCATTAAAATCCTCTTCACTCAGCTGATATATGACAGGGAAATTAATTACACGTAATTATTCCCTCATTCAGAAGGCCCCCGCAATTTGTTCCTCCGTGGCATCAAAAATAAAAAGAGGGGGAGTCCAGCGTCTGACCCGTGTATATCAGCCCCTTGTCTAAACTCTCTTGTCCTTGGACGGCATCCAAGTATCATTAAAAAAGAAAGAGTGAATCCCTCCACCACCACCCCCTCCCCGCCCGCATGCCCTATCCTGACCTCCACCCACTGATTTGCGATTGCAAACTTTAAAATCCCTCCTCAGATCAGCTGCAGCTGCTGCTACGGCGAGCAGATCCAAAAAAAAAGCCGTTACAGCGGCAGCTACTTTGACAGTAAGCGAGACAGCCCGCGCCCATAAAGAGTAGTAATATTGATTACCAATGAAGTCACTTCATGGAGATTTGTTCGTCGGAGCAAATGGACACTGAGAGGGCATCCAAAGTCTCTCCATCAAAATATTCAGAGAGGACCATTTCCGAGGCAGTGTTCTCAGCTCCTTCCTACCGGGGTGAATGGCCTCTCTGTGCAACCTGCCAACTATCTGCCAATGGCCGCTCTCTTTTACAAGTGAATAGACTGAGTTTAGCCACAGTTAAAAAGACACACTAACGTGCCATGGCTGCGCCACAATGGCCGTTCGGGTAATTTGCCAAACCTAATGATGCCGGTTTGGCCCCGGCTAGAGGAGGTAGAGAGCAGGAATCCTAAAGAGGCACACAGCTGCAGCGCTCCCTCTCTTCCCATCTGCCCTCCCTCCTCTCTGTCTCCCTCTGTTCTCGTATCGGGAGCTCGTCTGCCTCCTGGAAAATGACACAACTAGGGCGTGCAACCAAAATGCTTAAAGGAAACCGCTCTGAAGATCACCTGCTGAGTCGAACAGGTGAATCCAGTGGATCACTGAGGAGCAGATATTTCGCTCAGGAGCTGGTGGAGACCAAAAGCAGAGCTATTAGACTTAACTTGTGCAGAACTCTGCTGCCCGATTTTTAGCGGGCACGTCCAGACACAAACACATCACCCCTGTGCTGGCGTCACTCCACCAGCACCCAGTCCGTTTTAGAATTGATTTTAAACTTCTGTTGTTTGTTTTTAACGTCATTAGTGGCTCGGCCTCCTCCTACTTGGCAGAGATTTAAAACTTTTTTCGCAAATCGTGGCAGAGCCCTGCGCTCTTCGGGCCAGCTTCTGCTGGAGGTCTCAAGGTCGAGACTTCAACAGTGGGGCGATCGTTCCCTTTGCCGTCGCTGCTCCCAGACTGTGGAACAAACTGCCCGCCGACATCCGCACCACTAGTGACCTCAGCCTTTTAAATCAAAACTTTTTTAGACTGGCGTTTTATTCCGACTAGGTGTGCTCACTCTGTTTGCTGCGTCTAATTTAATTGTATTTATTTATCTATGTACCTGTTGTATGTTTTGTTTTTACGGCTGGCTTTACCGTCTGGCTATTGTAAAGGGCTATATAAATAAACTTAATTGATTGATTAAGTTAATCAGGGTCTAAATAAATGTTCATGTTGCTCTGCCTTTGCTTTACAAAGCCCCAATAAGAGCCGAAAGATAGAAAATACCGGACGTCATATGCTGCATGTTAAATATAAATAAAACTGATGTGACAATATGTGAAATGTGTTTGTTTTTTAAGCGGCGACCTCTGTAGCTGTGAAGTGAAACAAAAACCGTAGTTTCCTCTTTCAAAAAACTGTTTTGGTCTCTGTGGCTCACTCGCCTTTTCAAATTATATTAAACCTTAAAGTTATGAATAATTAAGAGCGTGGACAATCATCACAATTCAAATTCTGAGTGAAAAGATGTATTGAAATGTAAATACACAGCAGCAATAATTTCAGCCTTGGCACGAGTCGTGATCAATAAATTAAGACACAATGCAAAGGCTGCAAATCTGCTTGGCATGGAGGGGGAGGCTTTGTATTGACAGGTTCCTCGGTAAACAACATTATCCAACACAATTGTTTGCCAGGAGTGCGTCCGCCATCTGACTCTCTGCATCAGAGGAAAGTCGACAAGATAAACCCCATGCACGATAACGTACGCTTGGACTGAGAGTCACGTGCATTTCTTACGCCACCAGTTCCAGCAGCCTCAGAAACGGATCGTACAATTAAACTCCACGCGTCTCTAATCTCGATAACTGATCCCCGCATTCCTTCACATATGAGGACCACGTCCCGGATCATCTCTGAACATCTCAAAAACCACATCCATGTTCCATTGTTAGGTCTCTTGACCGTGCACCATCCACAGAGGAAGACCTAGGTCTTGTAATTTTGAAAATATTCAAACTATTGTGTTCAAGCGCATGTCATTTTATTTGGTTATTTGCAGAATATGAATTACAGGTTTGGACTTTATTATCTCAGTATAATGAGTAGTTTAGAGTGGAGCGGTTTCCACTTCTGATTCTGCTTTTGCATGGCCGTCCAGACTAATATCATCGTTCCAGACTGTCTCCGATATGCAGCTCTTAGGTAACAGTCTAACTATTTTAATGACTAATCTATTGCGGCTAATTGATGCCGTCGTCAAGGAGAAGGATCTCATGAAATAAAGCCCTAATTACCGGAGTATATCTGTGAAAATGATCGTGATGCCAGATACTGTTTTCCACTAATAGATGTCATAATCAACAAAAGATTTGTAAGGCAACTTTGATCCTATTGCAATTTCTACATACAAATTGCCAGGTTGCTTCTCAGAGAAGGTTGCAATCAGTGCAACATGTGGCTCTTTATTAACAAAAGGCCACTTGCTCTCTATTGAATAGCCAAACAAATAAACAACAGACATCATTTCAGAATCCAGACTCAAGGCTATCGATTGTCTTTCCCTCTCCTGCACCGTCCCCGAGCCGGTTTCCAGCACTCCTGCCTCAGACAGAACAAAGAAAAATCTGCACCACACATCACCTGAAGCCCTCGGATGTTAACGCACGTCTGTGCACGGTGCACGTAGTCTCCGTGAGCGTCAGAGACAAAGCGATACGCGCTGAGGATGGGAATGAAGAGGGAGGAGGGAGGAGAGGTCGAGGGTCACGTTATCGATCGTTAAAAAGGAGAAATGAGGCGGCAGAGAGAGGACACAGAAAAACAGCAACACACACACAAAAAAGAAAGTGAGCGACTTCGACTCAAAAGAATAAGTAATTGCACTGAAACGGCCAACACGGTGCACGGACACACACAGAAACACACACGCGGGGAATAATAAACTCACTTGTTCACCGTCACCTGAACTGATTTGGGTCGAGTGGCACAGATCCCGACGCTTCACATGGTCAGAGAGAGAGAGGAAAGAGAAAGAGGCACGAGAAACAAGACAGAGAGAGAGAACTTGTTACACACCGACACTCAGCGGCACGCTGACCAGAGTGTGTGCAGGACGGTGGGGAGTGGAGACAAAGGGGGAGCAGAGCATTCCTGTTTGTGCAGAGCAAACTTTACCCTCTGAATAGAGAGGGAGTGTGTGCGTGTTGTTTTCCTTTGGGAGATTTGGGTTAAAAATAGGTTGGATCAGTGTGTTTTATCTTTATATTAGGTGTATAGTGTGTTGTTAATGCCTATAAATGCATGCATATGTAATACCCCAGATTAGTGCCAAAGCCAGTTAGGCAGTAGTTGATTAATTGCACAATGCTTCCTCCTCCTCCTCCTCCTCCTCCTCCTCCTCCTGGTGGATGCAGGTACATCTCTACAGACAAAATCAAACCCGGAGCTACTTAAAGATACCCTGCTGCTCCACTGATCAACAGGTGGCAGCAAAGAAACGCAGCCAAAATGTGCCGAACAAAAGCAACAAAGAAGAAGACCGATATATGTAAAACTCAGCTTTGCACGTGTTTGAGGGGACCGTTGAAGCTCCGTGCGTTGTAAGAATCCTAATAAACTCCCGACAACTGATGATGTATCGTCTTTAGATTTCATCCATTTCTTTTAAAATATTCTGACCCTGCCTCACACTGCAGTATTCTTGGATTGGAAAAGAACGCAGCCCTACATGCTAGAAATGGATTTGGAAGTATCACGACTTTTAGCAAACTCGAGACTCTGCCATACTTACAGGCTCACACAGAAGCCTTGCGCATGTTCTCACAGTCAGTTTGCATGTTTATTAACCCAATGATCGATCGATAAATCAGGGAAATAATCTACGGATAAAAGACGGATGAAACTCTGCATCTAAAATCATACAAAGCGGATACAGAATGAGCCTCGGCGTTGGCCGAACACAGCTGCGTTGTCGTCGACGTGCAAACGACTGAGGAGGCAGAGTCAACAGAAAATGCCATTAGCTCTGACAAACATTTTGTTTGCCTCGACAAAGAAAGCCCGTCTGGTCTGCAGAATGATGATGGCCACAGCAGAACATGTCCAAATGTTTCAACCAACAGTGACAAAACGAGAAGATAAACGGCTTTAATATGTTTTATAAAAAGCAGCTGGTGCATGACAGATGTCATGTCAGCCCGACATGCCTGCAACATGCATTGAAATCCACGATGTGAAGAGCAACAAACTGCGTCCACTCTAAATCAAACACATTCTTTTCCTCGTCCTCCCCCTAAAGGTTTTTGGTTTGTGGTATGTTTGTGATATTTGCTTTAGCGTGCAAACACAACTGGTGGCGTGCCCGAAGTTGTTTATCATCCGCGAGCGCTGGAGATTACAGGGACGGCTGACAGAAATACAAGAAAAACACTGGGTGTATCTAAATGTTTGTCTTCTATTAATACACTGGAAACACGGAGGATTAGCCTTTAATGTCCACGCTGACAGCAGAGGAGAATCTGCAGGAATATTCCTGTGATTAAATGTCAGAAACTTTTAGTTTATCACAGATACTGAGTGTGTATCCAAAGTCAAGAATGAATATGTTTCTCTCTGTCGAGTCCAGACTGGATAAATCAGATGATGGCACCTTGGCTTTTCAGCAGGAAGTGTGTGTACACATGTAGACAACAAGCAGGAAATGTGACAGGTCTTTGTACTGACAGAGACACCATGCCTGTGCAAGTGGCTGCCAATCAGAGAAGGCGAGAGGGTGACCTCCCATTCACAAATTAATGGCACCAATAAATCATATCCAATGAAAAACGACAGCATCGTTTAGCTTCCTGTGTGCCCAGCAGAGCACGACAGACAAATAACACTTCCCGGACTCATCCCCAACCTTTACAGAGCGAGACATTCATCTCTCTCAGCCTCGGTCTCGCCGCAGCAGAGCACCAAAACCCCCATCGGAGGATGAATGGCTGGTTCCTGTGCAAACTTCGGGATGACCTCCTCCGGCTCTGTTTTTACAGACCTCCTGTCACCGCTGAGGCTGAAAGATTGCAGGCACGGCGCGGCGCAGGGGAGTGCTGAGCAAAAGCCAAATCAGGATCGGTTGAAAGATGGAGAGAGCAGAAAGAACAGTGGACTTCAGGGGGGGGAGAGAGAAGAGAAAGAAGAAGGCCACCAAGCTGTCAGCTAAACAAGTGAATATGATGGTAACTTCTGTATCACCATGTATGATTAGGAAAACCTATCAGGACTTGTTAGGAGTGCATTCAGCCACCTGTGATTGCCTCTGAGTGCCCGCAGCTTTTTGAAAAACTCTAAATTATTTGTGCTGTTGTCCACCTTCCGAGCACAATGGCTCCAAATCAAGTAGCTGTTATGTACTATCCGCACGGCACAACGTTTGATTGCCTGCCCCCCTTTTTGTCGCAATCATTCCGGCCTCTGAATCAGTCTGCTAATCAACTTCCTCGACCCACCGCTGCGTTCGCTCCGTTTTCTTGTTTCTCCACTTTAAACTTCGTAACTAAACCGGCACTGATTTTTTTTTAGAGGCAGCTGAAACACATGAAGCAGCACTGACATTTATGAAGTTTCTGATTTTGAGGGAACTATCTGGCTCTTTGGCTCCGCTAAGTTCACCAACTTTGCTCATCATGATAGTTTTCTGTGGGTTTGTTACTACGAGCAACAAATTTCAATCTTACAAATATATTGATTTCTGCAGATTTAATCACACAAACATGTGTCACGATGATTTCTTTCTTTTTCCAGCTTCTTCTCAGTGACTCCAACTTCAAACTTGCTGTCATAGTGCATAATGTTTCATCGGTTTCCTCTCCAACATCTGCTCCTAAAGTGCAGTTTGTGTCTTCATGGTTATGTTCAGCACTTGGATGACCAAAACAACCAACTTCCTAAAACCTAAGCTTTACTAGTCGCTGTAATCTGGACTGGAGTTACATTTCGCAGCATGTTTCATAAGGTGTATGGCTGAACTCCAGTGATTTCCATTAATCTAAGCTGCAGCTGCAGAAGAGGCCTCCAGTGGTTACCAAACAACTCTTAACCCCCCAAAAAACCAGCACGGCCGTCAATGGATGCCTTGTCCGGGCACATAGCGCTCCACTGTGAAGAAATGTTGACTTTTAATACTTCAATCATGCAGCTCACTCCGTTTTAAACAAGCATGGCTGTGTTGGTTTTTGGAAAAAAAAAAAAGTTTACCTTTCTACTGGAGCAATAAAACACCCCGGCTTTAGTTTGGAGGTTAGACAAGCAGCCCAGTGATGAAAAAAAACACATGCATCCACATGATAAGATTAGAAATCAGATCGAAGTCTCATATTTACGCTTCACATCTTGTTTATTTGCTTGTGTGTAACTAGAAAATGTAAAAATGAGAGACGCTTTGAGCTATTTCAAGGTTCAAGCATCTCTAAACTCCTCACCGACGCTGTCACTCACTTGTTAGTGGTTTAATACCCCGATCTAGCTGAGGGTACACTCAGGGACTGCGTTCACGCAGGGTACACTGGAAGACTGTGGCTTTCCACTGAGTTTTCCGAGAAATAAACAAAGGTCAACTCAAACACAGTCTGCATTCTGGGCTGTGTTAGTGGAGAAAACCTTAACACACCCGCCCGCCTGTCCATCAGCCTCCTCGCCACTAAACTCGCTCACTCTCTCTCCTCATCCATCTTCCTCTCCTTTTCCACTTCGGCTTGACCTCATGTGAAACTGTGGAGGTCTGTGGGCAACACATTCAGCCAGGCAGTTTAATGATTTAACGCCACTTCCATTTAGGGGGTTATATATTAGCAGCAGTAAGTCTGCGTGTGTGTGTGTGTGTGTCGGTGTAGTTTCCATTCAGCTCTAAGGCAGATTTGGAGCTGATGTTAAAAAAATGAAAATAATAAATCTACTGCAGCCTACAGTCATAAGGATCATTGCACAGCCTACACCTGATATTTCATTCATGACTCCTTTTGGTTTTTATTTGGAGGTTTTTTTTGTGATGGAAGCAGGAAGAAGAATTTCAAATTAAAAGGTTTAAATACATCATGATTTAGCTATTTTCCGTCTGTCAAATGAAATCTGTGCTGAAGTAGTTCTGTCACTCGACCTGTTCTTCTCGTGTCTATATGAGCTGACGGGTTAGAGCACATCAGGACACATTTTGGTGATAAAGAGTGAGAATGGTGATCTGAATTTTATTTACTTTATTCTCACATTATCATAGAAATTGGGAATAAATCAGTATAAACAGGCAGCCTGTGCATACAGTTTATCTACTAAAGTTTGTTTGTTTATCAGCTTATACACATATACCATAAAAACTAATTATTTATGTTCTTTTTTTGGCATTTTTAATGAGAAAACTTTACCAAATGATGAAATTCACTGTAGTACCAGAGCATGCAACTAAGTCCAGGTTATCCCCACTTGAACCAGTAAGGGCTTGGTCAGAGAATAAAGACTGCTGTGCATCAGACGGATAGAAACACAATGTAGCCAAAGTTTAAATTGGTTAAAACATGCTTGCACGGCCTGCTTAAAGTCCTGCAAGGGTTCACGGCACATTTATTTTGTAAGGAAAGCAGCAAAGAACGATTTAGCGAGCACAGACTGTCGCCTTTAAGAAAGCGTTTCTGCAGCTTGCATCGAGCAGGATTTGTTTTGCAGAAATATATTTTTTACTACTGCTTGATGTGTGGTCGCCGAATCAGATTGTGGACCCAGACTTAAGGTTTCCTGCATGCTGTAAGTTCAAATGTGATTTTCCGAAAGCACAGCAACAAAAAACTTATTTTTTAAAATGGAGTTTGGTGTAAAAAGTAAAAACCAGAGCTTACCTCTCACTTGTGACCCATCACGGGGTTTCCTGCTGCAGCTTTCAGAGACAGAGAGCTGGGTGGGTGCACACATCCACGACAGTCCGCTTATCCTGAGGTCTGGACTCTGCTGCGGCTCTGCATGTGAACGGGACCAAGTCACAGGTTCAGTTCAGACCAGTAGGGGTGCTGTCAGGAGCCACAGTGGACTAAATGCATGGAAGTGATATATCTGTTAGAACAAGAGTGGAAAAAAGTTGAGCAGGCCTGATATTGTAATAGTTTTATTATGTGTGTGTGCGCTGCAAAATAAAATATCAACAATTTTACCATGAAAAATCTGAATAAATCTCAGAAACAGAGAGCCTGTGGTGCAAATAATGCAGGGACAAGATACTAAGATGAGCATGCAACACAAAAAGAGACAAACATCTCGGATACTCAACTTTTTCTCGGGTAAAAAAGCACGATCAGTCCGTCTCCTGGAGCCAAGTCTGCTGCAGCTTTTGTGTCTGTCCGACCTGCAAACCTGCTGATTTCACTTAAAAACGAAACTTTACTGCCACCTACCGGCTGACCTCTGCAGCCAGGGTCAAGCTGCACAAGTTATTTTAATCAAACCAATCACGTGAGAATAAAATAAGTGTAAATAAGAGTTTATTTGTTTGATGAAAATTTGAGATATTTCAACAGCAAAACAATATTTGAATATTTCACTAAAGGTAAACATGATGTGGATCCCATCAGGTGTTGGAACAAGCTGATAAAATAGCATATATATATATATATATATATATATATATATATATATATATATATATATATATATATATATATATATATATATATATATATATATATTAATGATATTTTCTACCATTAAATTTGCTGTTTTCTTTTGTAATTTAACAGTTACAAACAGTTAACAGTTACCATCAGCAATAAATCTCAAATAGGGAACTCCCTCTGCAAACCCAACATCTGCCTGCAGCACCACACACACCATCATCTGCACCCCCTTCTGTAATCACTTTTTAAAGTTGTTGCACATTATTTAACTGCAAATTTGATCTTTTATATAGTTTCTATATATTTTTTTGTTCCTAATAGATGGTTACTTGTTGTTTTTGTTTGTTTGTATACTGGAGTATTGTAACAAAAATAATTTCCCCCTGGGATTATTAAAGTATTTCTGATTCTGATATGTTATATTGCTATACATACACACAGTTGAGGTCAAACAGATTAGGGTGCACTGGAAAGTCTCTGATCTTAATTACAATCATTGGAAACACCTGAGTTGAGGTGATTGTTGCCGTCAGTTAAAGTTAATCAGAGTATATTCACATCTTACTCTATCATATCGTGTTTTACATGTAAAATAACTCACAACTGACTTTAAAACACTTTTGTAAGGGTGAATTTAAATTCTGTATTTCTTCACCCACAGAGGTTTTATTTAAATATTATTTATTGAAAATACAAGCGAACCCTTAACTTCATGAATTAAATATTAAAAAAAACTGTATTACTGACCTTGCCCTCCTGTAAAGTACGGCCACATTGTGTACTTTTAAAGTGAAGCTAATTATTTTATAATATATAATAATCTCATATTTAACTTAACATACGTATTATAATATATTTTATGTATAATTTAATCTGAAAAGTATTTAGCATGAAGTAGAAATACTCAAATAAAGTACACATACCTCAGAATTGTACTTAAGTACAGTACTTACGTAAAAGTACTCCGTTACTTTCCATCTATTTCGCTAACGCTGAGGAAGCAATTTCCCGCGCTTTCGCCTTTCACTGTTAGCCAATAGGAACGGCGCATTCACTTTCCGGCGCCCCCTCCACCCAATGGGCGCTGAGGACGCGTGTGGACCAATGGCGTGCGTTCATGCCGCGCGTCCGCTTCAATGAGCGGCGAGTGGAGTTGATAAATTGAGCCAATGGGGCGTCAGCGGCATTGTGTGACCGAAGCAGGGCGCTGCTGCCGGGCTACATCTCGCCGCTCCTCCACCCGGCTGCTCTCTTTTTTTTTTTTGGATCTCACTGCAATGGCGGAACAGCAGCAGTTCTACCTCTTGCTGGGCAACCTGATGAGCCCTGACAACGGCATCAGGAAACAAGCGGAGGTAAAGAGGCGCGGCGGTTATTTGTTTCTGTGGTTGTTGTTGTTGCGGTTTGTTGTTGCGGGGTGACAAGTTGAGCGTTGTGAGCTCGCGCGGGGCGGCGGTTGGTGTTAGCAAACGGCTAACTTAGCTATGCGATGTGGCCGCCGCGCGCGCAGTCAGCTCACTCGCTCGTGCTCTCTCGCTCTCTGTGTCTCGCGCGTCAGGGCTCTGTAGCCCCACGTGCGATGCGAAAGCCGCTAACACGCAGCGGCTAACGTGGATTTAACACACACACCTCGCTGCTATCGGCCCGGTTCTGTCGGTGTGTGTGCGTGGCTTCGTGTCCCGTAAAATAAACCGGTACCGAACCCCTAAAAAACCCTCCAGCTGACAGGAAGTAGCACGAAGCTAATCAGCTACTACTGCACTAGTTAGCCGCCGTGCTAGCTGCTTAACTAGCGGATTAAACGCAATAATTCAGATATCAAACACGCACACTGTGTGTTCATGTTGTGTTAGGTTACAGGGGATGTGACCACAGATTGAGCCCGGGGGTAGTTCACTCACAGGGGGCGAGGCAGACACAGGCCTGCGGTGGTTTTAAGGTGGAAATCAGCTGTTTGTAGATCACGTTATAAATCAGTGTGAGCCTCTCTGTGGTTGGTCTATTCACCTCCACCATGTTCCGCCTATTGTTGCCACCGCCGACTTTTTGGATGAGGTGGTTGAATCTTATCACACTGCCCCTCCACCACCCTCCACCTCTGTCTCTATGGCAGTCAGCGTTTCTCTTTGTAAAACACAGACTGTCTGCCCCGATGCTAAGCTCATCGGCATTCACCCTTTTTTTATGGAAACTCTTTCTCACACAGACACAATGAGGGGGGATGATCTGACTGTATTAACAGATACCAAGCACATGTGTCATAGGTGTGTGGATGAGGTCAGACACAGAAAGCAAATCAGGAGTTGTCTTTTTTTTAAACTGCATCCACTCCAGGTCCTCCCCCGTCATGCTGCTGCCACAATACTCCCAGGTGCCTTTGTCATGCGCATTCGTAAGGCGTTTCTCCATCTCCATATGGAAATCCACCAGGGTGTCTTCAAGCCTTAGATCGAATAACACAAGCAAAGTTCTCTGTATGTTGCATGCATGATGTTTCAATTCCTCCGGGGATCCATTTCTCACGTGGCTTCGATGATGCAACTCAAGAGCACGGGAGACCAAAACAAATGTTGCCAGAACAACAGCCGGTCTTTGTGTTTTTAAACTCCCGCTCCGAGGAAGAAGTGCTTGTCTTAAACAACGAAACGGGTTTCTGGACACGCCTGTGTGCTTTAAGCATCTGTTTGGCTCTGACACATGCGTGGGATTACAGGCGTGTGCTAGACGGCATAACTCTGTGACATCAAAGTGAACACGACACTCTCACTGGCAGAGATTCTCTTCATGCAGGCTTTAAGAAGTAGCTCTCATGCTTCAACACATTCATTCATTTGTTTTTTTCTCTCTGCAGGAGACCTATGACACCATCCCGGGTCCGAACAAGATCACATTCTTGCTGCAGGCCATCCGAGATGCATCTGCGGCGGAGGAGGTTTGTACATTTAACACGAAACATGAAAAGTCAGCCAGAGGTCACGTGACTTCTACGTCTACGTTACAGCAAGATGGTTGAAAAGGTGTCACGTCGATGGCATCTGGAGAATCACATGTTGGGGAACTTGCCACAGCCCAACACGCAGGCTCGTTATGCATCACAGTTTTGGCATTTGGGCTCTGTTTACTCTGATTCCAGCAGCTGCCGAGTCCCTCACGCTTCCTCTCCTTTTTCTTTACCTCAAGGCTGATATTTTTAGAGCCTTGAAACGGGAGCAGGCAGAGAGTTGCTCGGCCCAGCGAGAGTGACTCTGCCTTTCTGACGCTGCAGGTTTTTTGTCACTGGCTTTATTTTGACCACTGACTCTTTGATTAAACCAACTCGTGTTCCTGCACCGGTAGACTTCCCAAATCAATCCAAACTGGGCTCTTGTAAAAACTTTTCTGTTCCATGTTTGAGATGATGAGCTGATTCTTTTGTGCCCCTCAGGTCAAACAGATGGCGGCTGTGCTGCTGCGGCGGCTGCTGTCGTCCTCCTTCGAGGAGGTCTACCCGGGCCTGACCCTGGAGATGCAGACGGCCATCAAGACAGAGCTGCTGACCAGCATCCAGCAGGAGACCGCGCCGACCATCCGCAAGAAGGTCTGCGACATCGCGGCCGAGCTCTGCCGCAACCTCATCGGTAAAACTCTTGTTGATTTTATAAAATGTCGACGCCGTCACAGATGTGACGAACACGAATAATCTTTGATGTCTCATGTAGATGACGACGGTAACAACCAGTGGCCGGAGCTGCTCAAGTTTCTGTTTGACTCTGTGAACTCGGACAACGTCGGCCTGCGAGAAGCTGCCCTGCACATATTCTGGTGAGTTGCCGTTCACGTCGTCCTGAATCTTTTATCTGCGCTGCTCAGCTACACGATCAGCGCTGGTGGCTAACGGCTGTGTGCCTGTTTCTTTAGGAACTTCCCAGGAATCTTCGGCAACCAGCAGCAGCATTACATGGAGGTTATCAAGCGTATGCTTGTTCAGTGCATGCAGGACCAGGCAAACCCACAGGTGAGACCTTCAGATAGTCGATTCGTTGGATTTAATTCACAGATTTTATGACTGCGATGCGTTCATGTTTGACTTCCTTCGTTTAATCTTCAGATTCGCACCCTGGCGGCTCGGGCTGCAGCTTCCTTTGTCCTGTCGAATGAAAGCAACACGGCGCTGCTGAAACACTTCGCTGACCTGCTCCCAGGCATCCTGCAGGTACGTGAGCTCGGCGTGTCAGTCCACAGCTCGCCGGTAGTTCGGGATGTACGCACAAGTTGCTGCAACTTGTTGCACAGAGAGCATCATCTACAAATGACGAGCTGCTTGTTTACCTGAGAGGCGTAGCGTGTCAGCCTCCGTACAGATGCAGAGCAGGCGCTGTCGCCGCTCCACCAAGCACTAATTATCTAATCTAAGTTAACAGCCGGTTCCTCGAAGCACGATAATCATCTAGATTACGCTGATTGTGTCGAACATGCCGACTCATGTTGTCATTCCACGACAGCTGTAAACGTGTCGGCGCCCTTGCTGTTTTCCCGTCAGTGACTCGCGGTTGAATGTATGCGTGTGTTTTTAACCAGGCCGTGAATGAGTCGTGCTACCAGGGAGACGACTCCGTGCTGAAGTCCTTGGTGGAGATCGCAGACACTGCGCCCAAATACCTGAGACCCAACCTGGAGGCCACTCTGCAGCTGTGTCTGAAGGTGAGTCAGCCGAATATAACGTTACCGTTTATCGATGGACGGATGAAACCCAAAACTCTGAGCGTCATCACTTCTGTGTTTTGTTGAAATGTCATTTTGAATTAAATATTCGTGTTGGCTGATTTTTATTAGTTTGTTTGTTTGACCGACGCGTTTCCGTGTCTCTGCAGCTGTGTGCCGACACCAACCTGACAAACATGCAGCGGCAGTTGGCGCTGGAGGTCATCGTCACCTTATCAGAGACAGCAGCGGCCATGCTGAGGAAACACACGGCCATCGTGGCTCAGAGTGGTGAGGATGTGATCCACATTTATCTGTTCACCTTTTTTTTTCACGTTTTGGCCGCTGACACTGTTTCATGCCGTCTTCAGTGCCTCAGATGCTGGCGATGATGGTGGACCTCGAGGACGACGACGAGTGGGCCATGGCTGACGAGCTGGAGGACGATGACTTCGACAGGTGAGGACCACAGTGCCCCGACGAATGTGTCCGTACGCTCGTTGGGAGAGTGTGCTGATTTGTTTTCCTGTCGCCATCAGTAACGCCGTGGCTGGGGAGAGCGCTCTGGACAGAATCGCCTGTGGTCTGGGAGGAAAGATCATCTTGCCCATGATCAAACAGCACATCATGCAGATGCTGCAGAACCGTGAGTCCAACTCGCTGATAATTTAAGCTCTGACGGTCGTCGGTATGAACATGAGATCCAACCCAGTTGTTTTTTCTCTCTAGCTGACTGGAAGTACCGCCACGCCGGGCTGATGGCGCTGTCCGCCATCGGTGAGGGCTGCCACCAGCAGATGGAGGCCATCCTCCAAGAGATCGTCAGCTTCGTCCTCCTCTTCTGCTCTGATCCGGTAAGAAACCTCCTGCTAGACTGAGCTTGTGATGACTGGTAGATTTTTTTTTTTCTTTTTACTGACGTACCTTTGTTTTCCCTCAGCATCCGAGGGTACGCTACGCTGCCTGCAACGCTATCGGACAAATGGCCACAGACTTCGCTCCGACCTTCCAAAAGAAATTCCACGATAAGGTGAGTCTCGTGAAATGATCCCGATGACAACACGCTCATGTCACGCAGTCCTGAAAAGATGGTATACAGACGGTTATACGGTCTGTCCTCGTCTCTTCCAGGTAATTTCAGCCCTGCTGCAGACCATGGAGGACCAAAGCAACCCTCGAGTGCAGGCTCACGCTGCCGCCGCACTCATCAACTTCACAGAGGACTGTCCCAAATCCCTGCTGATCCCTTATCTGGACAGCTTGGTGCAGCACCTTCACGTCATCATGGTGGCCAAGCTGCAAGAGGTACGAACCGCTCCATCTGTCTGACGGCCACTGTCCCTGTCACGAGTCTAACGTCTGTCCTCTTCCCTCCTCCCAGCTGATCCAGAAGGGAACCAAACTGGTTCTGGAGCAGGTGGTGACCTCCATCGCCTCCGTGGCCGACACGGCCGAGGAGAAGTTTGTGCCATACTACGACCTGTTCATGCCCTCGCTCAAACACATAGTGGAGAACGCCGTGCAGAAGGAGCTGCGGCTGCTTCGCGGAAAGACCATCGAGTGCATCAGCCTGATCGGGCTGGCTGTCGGCAAAGAGAAGGTACGTCCTCACAGGTGTGGTCACCGAGGCGACTTGTTCCGCTGCACGTTCAGGCTTCATCTCTCCTCTCTGTTCTGTCACCAGTTCATGCCGGACGCCTCTGCCGTCATGCAGCTGCTCCTCAAAACCCAGACGGACTTCAACGACCTGGAAGACGACGATCCTCAGGTTGGAAGCGACCCCTAAGCATCCTTGACATTAACGTTGCAGCACAGTCAACCAATCATCGCCTTTTTGTTTGTTTAGATCTCGTACATGATCTCCGCTTGGGCCAGGATGTGCAAGATCCTCGGGAAGGAGTTTCAGCAGTACCTGCCGGTGGTGATGGGCCCGCTGATGAAGACGGCCTCGATCAAGCCGGAGGTGGCTCTGCTCGACAGTAAGTTTACAAGCCGCGGTTTGCTGATGGCTTCACGGTATTTTGTTTCTTATATTAACTGTTTGTCTACCTTTGTAGCCCAGGATATGGAGAACATATCCGAGGACGACGGCTGGGAGTTTGTCAACCTGGGAGACCAGCAGAGTTTCGGTATCAAGACGGCCGGACTGGAGGAGAAGGCCACCGCCTGCCAGATGCTGGTGAGTCACGGCGAGATGATCCGGCAGATTTATGTACACATTGAGCTCCCTGCTGGTGTTAATGAGTGTTTGTTTTCCAGGTGTGTTATGCCAAAGAGCTGAAGGAGGGTTTTGTGGAGTACACGGAGCAGGTGGTGAAGCTGATGGTCCCTCTACTCAAGTTCTACTTCCATGATGATATCCTTTTTGTCGAGATTTGATTTTTTAAAGTTTGCTTTGTGAGTCTCAATGATTATGATGGTGCTTTGCCTTAACCGCCTCACGTGTTCGGGTGGCGGCCGCTGAGTCCATGCCCCTGCTGCTGGAGTGCGCAAGGGTCCGAGGACCCGAGTACCTCACCCAGATGTGGCACTTCATGTGCGACGCCCTCATCAAGTCCATCGGTACAGAGCCGGACTCCGACGTCCTGTCAGAGATCATGCACTCTTTCGCCAAGGTAGCGTCACGCTTCGATTCTCCAGTAAACACTTTGGATGCAGGAACCCGGTGCAGGTTTTGACGGGCGTTTGTGTTTCAGTGCATCGAGTTGATGGGCGACGGCTGCTTGAACAACGAGCACTTCGAGGAGCTGGGTGGCATCTTGAAGGGAAAACTGGAGGAGCATTTTAAGAACCAGGAGCTCAGACAGGGTGAGACTTGACTGCAACCATAAAATAACCTTCAACACAACACGAGGCTCGGTTTATACAACACTCCTCTGTCCTCCACAGCTAAGAGACAGGATGAAGACTACGACGAGCAGGTGGAAGAATCATTACAAGATGAGGTAAATATTTGTCCCTTGAGTCTGCTGAGCTGGAAAACCCTGAAGTTCTTGTCTGGTAAATGTTAACAAGTTTTTTTTGCCCCCTACAGGATGAGAATGACGTGTACATCCTGACCAAAGTGTCCGACATCCTGCACTCAGTGTTCAGCAGTTACAAAGAGAAGGTGCTGCCTTGGTTTGAACAGCTGCTGCAGCTCATCGTCCAGCTAATAGTAAGTAGCCGAGTCCACTATGTTGTTGATTTGTCCCTCAATCCAACCGTATCTAAACCCGCCCTGCTCGTCCTCAGTGTCCCAACAGGCCGTGGGCCGACAGGCAGTGGGGTCTGTGCATCTTCGATGACGTGGTGGAGCACTGCAGCCCCTCCTCCTTCAAATACGCAGAGTACTTCCTGCGACCGATGGTGCAGTCACTTGGCGACACGAGCCCCGAGGTTAGGCAGGCGGCCGCCTACGGCGTCGGCGTCATGGCTCAGTATGGAGGAGAGAGCTACCGCCCGTTCTGCACAGGTACGTCCGGGAGTCTTTACCGAGACGCAGTCATTGGTGGCTTTTAGTTGACATCTAATGACTGTCTGGTTCCTCGGTGCAGAGGCCATCCCCATGCTGGTCCGAGTCATCCAGGTGGCCGACTCTCGCTCGAAGGAGAACGTCAACGCCACAGAGAACTGCATCTCTGCCGTCGGAAAGGTCATGAGGTTCCGACCAGAGTGCGTGAACGTCAACGAGATCCTCCCCCACTGGCTCAGCTGGCTGCCGCTCAACGAGGACAAAGAGGAGGCTGTCCACACGTTTGACTTCCTGTGCGACCTCATCGAAAGGTACCTCCACCCAACAGCGTGCCTCTGAACTTTATCTTTTTAAAACCAGTCGACAAACAAAAACCCGCTGACTCTTTTTGCCTTCTCTCGCTCTCCTTACAGCAACAACCCCATCGTCCTTGGACCGGACAATGCCAACCTTCCTAAAATCTTCCTAATCATCGCGGACGGGGTCGCAAACGAATCGGTCAAGAGCGAGGACGCGTGCCGCATACGGCTGGCCAACGTCATCCGTCAAGTACAGGTGAGCAACTGTTGAAACACAAACAGGTTCGAACACAACATGTGTGTGGCCGAAAATCAAGCATGACCTTTTTGTTTCGTGTCCCGCAGGTGTCGGCAGGATTATGGACACAGTGTGTATCGACGCTGAACGAGACGCAGCAGAAAGCCATACAGGACCTACTGAATACTGCCTGAGCCTCGAACCCCCGGTCACCTCCCCGCTCTTAAAAAAAAGCCCATGAAGAAAAGTTGAGCTCCTGGATCTTCTCCATACACCCCCCTCCCCTTTTGTTCCTCCTGCTCTGATCTGTAGTGCGTATGGACGCCGGCTTCACCCCCACACACACAACGGAGGACATTGGCCATCCACCTCAAAGACTTTCACCCGCCCCTCGTCCGAAGGAAGTGGAGAATAGTGTCAAGTCATCCCCGTCTTATCCACGTTACATGTCTTCTATCTGGACGTTTCCAACCATTCCCCGATGTTTGACTGAGGGACTCATTCTCCACGTCGCCCAACACAAACTCATTGGTCAGGCTCAGTGGGGCTGTAGTAAGGGGTGGGGGGGGGCAGGACATTGTAGCGGACTGAGCAATTGAACGAGGTGGAAATGCACACTGGGCGACCACTGCCTGTCTCCTGTGAAGTTTATTTTTTTTATTTTTTTTCTTGTTCAGTGTTCCCAGTGTTACCTGGGGAGGAAACGGCCTCTGTCACAGCTCAGAGCGCACGTTTCACAACCGTAACATGTTAAGTGGCTAACTCTAGAAAATTGTTAGGAAAATTTACATCTTGGGAAGAGTCGACCTTTTTGATTTAAAGAAAAGCAGCTTTTCCCTCCATAGCCTTCCAGATAGCTGTGGGGTGAAGATGAAACGGTTAACAGCAGAAGAAAAGAAGCGGCAGCGTTGACGGGCTCTCAGAGAAGAAGAGCAATAATTTGTAGTTGGTCACGGCGACGTAGCGAGTGACAAGTTTGGAGGCACCGTCGAGGAAAAGTGAATTGTAGAGTATTTGTAAAATGCGTGCTCCCATACTCTAACGTTATGGTTTTTGACCCTCTGCAGTCCCGCAGGTATGTGACGGAAAAACACCAACAATAAAATTCCATTTGAGAATTCTGAGAAATTGTTTTCATTTGATTTATTCACTCGAAAGGTCGAAGAGTTTGTCGCTTTAATAACTTTACTGTTGGTGTAGATGTTGTAATAATAAAGCATCGCTGCTCTGATCACACTTCGGTTCAACCCACATTCAGAGAGACCCACAAACATACATACGTGCTTGACCCGCACTTGCTCGAAAGGTAGAGGAGTTTGTTGGTTCTCAGGCTACAGCGCAAGATCCACTCGAGTCACTGGAAGAACATCTATGATTGGAAAAGTCAGTTTTAATGTTAGAAATCAAGGTGCTTCACAATTAAACACCGTGGGTTGAATATGAAAAATAACTTAACATGAAGGTTGTAGTCCACAGTTATTCCCTGCAGTCTGTGTTTGGTTTAAACACGCGGCCCAGACGTTCGTTGTTTGAAAGCTTAAATAACTTTGCTGTAGGTGTAGATGTCATAATAATAAAGCATGGTTGCTCTGATCAGACACTTCGGTTTAACCCACATTCAGAGAAACAAACATGCATACGCGTGTCCCACACTCGCTTGAAAGGCAGGAGTTTGTCGTTGTTTCTCAGACTACAGCACAAGATCCACTCGAGTCACTGGAAAAACGTTGATTGGAAAAGTCAGTTTTAATGTTAGAAATCAAAGTGCTTCACAATTAAACACACCGTGGGTTGAATATGAAAAATAACTTAACATGAAGGTTGTAGTCCACCTTTATTACCTGCAGTCTGTGTTTGGTTAAAACACGCAGTTCATTGTTTGAAAGCTTTAATAACTTTGCTGTTGGTGTAGATGTCATGATGATAATAAAGCATGGCTGCGCTGATCAGACACTCCGGTTCAACCCACTTTCAGAGAAACCCACAAACATACATGTGCGTGTCCCACACTCACTTGAAAGGTAGAGGAGTTTGTTGTTGGTTCTCAGGCTACAGCACAAGATCTACTCGAGTCACTGGAAGAACGTTGATGATTGGAAAAGTCAGTTTTAATGTTAGAAATCAAAGTGCTTCACAATTAAACACACATCGTGGCTTGAATATGAAAATCAAATAACTTACATGAAGGTTGTAGTCCACCTTTATTACCTGCAGTCTGTGTTTGGTTTAAACACTCGGCCCAGACGTTCATATTTGAAAGCTTTAATAACTTTGCTGTTGGTGTAGATGTCATAATAATAAAGCATGGCTGCTCTGATCAGACACTCCGGTTCAACCCACATTCAGAGAAACCCTCCACAAACATACAGTTGCCAGTCTGTCTTCATGAAGGTTCAAACTTTAAAGTTTACAACACGCTGCTGTCTTGCTTTTAGCTCTGTATGATTATAAACTGTCAAAACTTGCTTCATCACGTTAAGTGTTCTCGTTAATTCTACCGGGGCCGTGTGCCGACCCTGAAGTCGTCAGTTTAAATCCCCCCCAGACCAGCTGGGTCTAAAGCCCGGCTTGTCAATTTTTTTAAAGCAACTCTTAACTTCTTTCGATACACAGCGGTGACACATAACATTTGCAAAAGGACTAGAACTGGAAGGCGACATGCAGTTTATTTTATTTTTTAAAAGCCCGTCGTGATCTTTCACCTTCAGCTCGGATATGATCAGAAAAGAAACCTTCAGTAGTGTTGAGCGGGGGAGGGGAGCGAACTCTATCGTGAGTCTGTCATCGTTGATTTTGTGCCACACAGAAAATAAACATTGTGTTCAGACTGAATTAACACCATCAGAGCAGACGAGGAGGTCGTACAGTATTTACAGAGGAGAGGACGGGCGAGGTGAACGTGCCGGGCAGAAACGAGGAGCTTCACATTAAAACATGTCAGTCCACAGCTCGCCGGTAGTTCGGGATGTACGCACAAGTTGCTGCAACTTGTTGCACAGAGAGCATCATCTACAAATGACGAGCTGCTTGTTTACCTGAGAGGCGTAGCGTGTCAGCCTCCGTACAGATGCAGAGCAGGCGCTGTCGCCGCTCCACCAAGCACTAATTATCTAATCTAAGTTAACAGCCGGTTCCTCGAAGCACGATAATCATCTAGATTACGCTGATTGTGTCGAACATGCCGACTCATGTTGTCATTCCACGACAGCTGTAAACGTGTCGGCGCCCTTGCTGTTTTCCCGTCAGTGACTCGCGGTTGAATGTATGCGTGTGTTTTTAACCAGGCCGTGAATGAGTCGTGCTACCAGGGAGACGACTCCGTGCTGAAGTCCTTGGTGGAGATCGCAGACACTGCGCCCAAATACCTGAGACCCAACCTGGAGGCCACTCTGCAGCTGTGTCTGAAGGTGAGTCAGCCGAATATAACGTTACCGTTTATCGATGGACGGATGAAACCCAAAACTCTGAGCGTCATCACTTCTGTGTTTTGTTGAAATGTCATTTTGAATTAAATATTCGTGTTGGCTGATTTTTATTAGTTTGTTTGTTTGACCGACGCGTTTCCGTGTCTCTGCAGCTGTGTGCCGACACCAACCTGACAAACATGCAGCGGCAGTTGGCGCTGGAGGTCATCGTCACCTTATCAGAGACAGCAGCGGCCATGCTGAGGAAACACACGGCCATCGTGGCTCAGAGTGGTGAGGATGTGATCCACATTTATCTGTTCACCTTTTTTTTTCACGTTTTGGCCGCTGACACTGTTTCATGCCGTCTTCAGTGCCTCAGATGCTGGCGATGATGGTGGACCTCGAGGACGACGACGAGTGGGCCATGGCTGACGAGCTGGAGGACGATGACTTCGACAGGTGAGGACCACAGTGCCCCGACGAATGTGTCCGTACGCTCGTTGGGAGAGTGTGCTGATTTGTTTTCCTGTCGCCATCAGTAACGCCGTGGCTGGGGAGAGCGCTCTGGACAGAATCGCCTGTGGTCTGGGAGGAAAGATCATCTTGCCCATGATCAAACAGCACATCATGCAGATGCTGCAGAACCGTGAGTCCAACTCGCTGATAATTTAAGCTCTGACGGTCGTCGGTATGAACATGAGATCCAACCCAGTTGTTTTTTCTCTCTAGCTGACTGGAAGTACCGCCACGCCGGGCTGATGGCGCTGTCCGCCATCGGTGAGGGCTGCCACCAGCAGATGGAGGCCATCCTCCAAGAGATCGTCAGCTTCGTCCTCCTCTTCTGCTCTGATCCGGTAAGAAACCTCCTGCTAGACTGAGCTTGTGATGACTGGTAGATTTTTTTTTTCTTTTTACTGACGTACCTTTGTTTTCCCTCAGCATCCGAGGGTACGCTACGCTGCCTGCAACGCTATCGGACAAATGGCCACAGACTTCGCTCCGACCTTCCAAAAGAAATTCCACGATAAGGTGAGTCTCGTGAAATGATCCCGATGACAACACGCTCATGTCACGCAGTCCTGAAAAGATGGTATACAGACGGTTATACGGTCTGTCCTCGTCTCTTCCAGGTAATTTCAGCCCTGCTGCAGACCATGGAGGACCAAAGCAACCCTCGAGTGCAGGCTCACGCTGCCGCCGCACTCATCAACTTCACAGAGGACTGTCCCAAATCCCTGCTGATCCCTTATCTGGACAGCTTGGTGCAGCACCTTCACGTCATCATGGTGGCCAAGCTGCAAGAGGTACGAACCGCTCCATCTGTCTGACGGCCACTGTCCCTGTCACGAGTCTAACGTCTGTCCTCTTCCCTCCTCCCAGCTGATCCAGAAGGGAACCAAACTGGTTCTGGAGCAGGTGGTGACCTCCATCGCCTCCGTGGCCGACACGGCCGAGGAGAAGTTTGTGCCATACTACGACCTGTTCATGCCCTCGCTCAAACACATAGTGGAGAACGCCGTGCAGAAGGAGCTGCGGCTGCTTCGCGGAAAGACCATCGAGTGCATCAGCCTGATCGGGCTGGCTGTCGGCAAAGAGAAGGTACGTCCTCACAGGTGTGGTCACCGAGGCGACTTGTTCCGCTGCACGTTCAGGCTTCATCTCTCCTCTCTGTTCTGTCACCAGTTCATGCCGGACGCCTCTGCCGTCATGCAGCTGCTCCTCAAAACCCAGACGGACTTCAACGACCTGGAAGACGACGATCCTCAGGTTGGAAGCGACCCCTAAGCATCCTTGACATTAACGTTGCAGCACAGTCAACCAATCATCGCCTTTTTGTTTGTTTAGATCTCGTACATGATCTCCGCTTGGGCCAGGATGTGCAAGATCCTCGGGAAGGAGTTTCAGCAGTACCTGCCGGTGGTGATGGGCCCGCTGATGAAGACGGCCTCGATCAAGCCGGAGGTGGCTCTGCTCGACAGTAAGTTTACAAGCCGCGGTTTGCTGATGGCTTCACGGTATTTTGTTTCTTATATTAACTGTTTGTCTACCTTTGTAGCCCAGGATATGGAGAACATATCCGAGGACGACGGCTGGGAGTTTGTCAACCTGGGAGACCAGCAGAGTTTCGGTATCAAGACGGCCGGACTGGAGGAGAAGGCCACCGCCTGCCAGATGCTGGTGAGTCACGGCGAGATGATCCGGCAGATTTATGTACACATTGAGCTCCCTGCTGGTGTTAATGAGTGTTTGTTTTCCAGGTGTGTTATGCCAAAGAGCTGAAGGAGGGTTTTGTGGAGTACACGGAGCAGGTGGTGAAGCTGATGGTCCCTCTACTCAAGTTCTACTTCCATGATGATATCCTTTTTGTCGAGATTTGATTTTTTAAAGTTTGCTTTGTGAGTCTCAATGATTATGATGGTGCTTTGCCTTAACCGCCTCACGTGTTCGGGTGGCGGCCGCTGAGTCCATGCCCCTGCTGCTGGAGTGCGCAAGGGTCCGAGGACCCGAGTACCTCACCCAGATGTGGCACTTCATGTGCGACGCCCTCATCAAGTCCATCGGTACAGAGCCGGACTCCGACGTCCTGTCAGAGATCATGCACTCTTTCGCCAAGGTAGCGTCACGCTTCGATTCTCCAGTAAACACTTTGGATGCAGGAACCCGGTGCAGGTTTTGACGGGCGTTTGTGTTTCAGTGCATCGAGTTGATGGGCGACGGCTGCTTGAACAACGAGCACTTCGAGGAGCTGGGTGGCATCTTGAAGGGAAAACTGGAGGAGCATTTTAAGAACCAGGAGCTCAGACAGGGTGAGACTTGACTGCAACCATAAAATAACCTTCAACACAACACGAGGCTCGGTTTATACAACACTCCTCTGTCCTCCACAGCTAAGAGACAGGATGAAGACTACGACGAGCAGGTGGAAGAATCATTACAAGATGAGGTAAATATTTGTCCCTTGAGTCTGCTGAGCTGGAAAACCCTGAAGTTCTTGTCTGGTAAATGTTAACAAGTTTTTTTTGCCCCCTACAGGATGAGAATGACGTGTACATCCTGACCAAAGTGTCCGACATCCTGCACTCAGTGTTCAGCAGTTACAAAGAGAAGGTGCTGCCTTGGTTTGAACAGCTGCTGCAGCTCATCGTCCAGCTAATAGTAAGTAGCCGAGTCCACTATGTTGTTGATTTGTCCCTCAATCCAACCGTATCTAAACCCGCCCTGCTCGTCCTCAGTGTCCCAACAGGCCGTGGGCCGACAGGCAGTGGGGTCTGTGCATCTTCGATGACGTGGTGGAGCACTGCAGCCCCTCCTCCTTCAAATACGCAGAGTACTTCCTGCGACCGATGGTGCAGTCACTTGGCGACACGAGCCCCGAGGTTAGGCAGGCGGCCGCCTACGGCGTCGGCGTCATGGCTCAGTATGGAGGAGAGAGCTACCGCCCGTTCTGCACAGGTACGTCCGGGAGTCTTTACCGAGACGCAGTCATTGGTGGCTTTTAGTTGACATCTAATGACTGTCTGGTTCCTCGGTGCAGAGGCCATCCCCATGCTGGTCCGAGTCATCCAGGTGGCCGACTCTCGCTCGAAGGAGAACGTCAACGCCACAGAGAACTGCATCTCTGCCGTCGGAAAGGTCATGAGGTTCCGACCAGAGTGCGTGAACGTCAACGAGATCCTCCCCCACTGGCTCAGCTGGCTGCCGCTCAACGAGGACAAAGAGGAGGCTGTCCACACGTTTGACTTCCTGTGCGACCTCATCGAAAGGTACCTCCACCCAACAGCGTGCCTCTGAACTTTATCTTTTTAAAACCAGTCGACAAACAAAAACCCGCTGACTCTTTTTGCCTTCTCTCGCTCTCCTTACAGCAACAACCCCATCGTCCTTGGACCGGACAATGCCAACCTTCCTAAAATCTTCCTAATCATCGCGGACGGGGTCGCAAACGAATCGGTCAAGAGCGAGGACGCGTGCCGCATACGGCTGGCCAACGTCATCCGTCAAGTACAGGTGAGCAACTGTTGAAACACAAACAGGTTCGAACACAACATGTGTGTGGCCGAAAATCAAGCATGACCTTTTTGTTTCGTGTCCCGCAGGTGTCGGCAGGATTATGGACACAGTGTGTATCGACGCTGAACGAGACGCAGCAGAAAGCCATACAGGACCTACTGAATACTGCCTGAGCCTCGAACCCCCGGTCACCTCCCCGCTCTTAAAAAAAAGCCCATGAAGAAAAGTTGAGCTCCTGGATCTTCTCCATACACCCCCCTCCCCTTTTGTTCCTCCTGCTCTGATCTGTAGTGCGTATGGACGCCGGCTTCACCCCCACACACACAACGGAGGACATTGGCCATCCACCTCAAAGACTTTCACCCGCCCCTCGTCCGAAGGAAGTGGAGAATAGTGTCAAGTCATCCCCGTCTTATCCACGTTACATGTCTTCTATCTGGACGTTTCCAACCATTCCCCGATGTTTGACTGAGGGACTCATTCTCCACGTCGCCCAACACAAACTCATTGGTCAGGCTCAGTGGGGCTGTAGTAAGGGGTGGGGGGGGGCAGGACATTGTAGCGGACTGAGCAATTGAACGAGGTGGAAATGCACACTGGGCGACCACTGCCTGTCTCCTGTGAAGTTTATTTTTTTTTATTTTTTTTCTTGTTCAGTGTTCCCAGTGTTACCTGGGGAGGAAACGGCCTCTGTCACAGCTCAGAGCGCACGTTTCACAACCGTAACATGTTAAGTGGCTAACTCTAGAAAATTGTTAGGAAAATTTACATCTTGGGAAGAGTCGACCTTTTTGATTTAAAGAAAAGCAGCTTTTCCCTCCATAGCCTTCCAGATAGCTGTGGGGTGAAGATGAAACGGTTAACAGCAGAAGAAAAGAAGCGGCAGCGTTGACGGGCTCTCAGAGAAGAAGAGCAATAATTTGTAGTTGGTCACGGCGACGTAGCGAGTGACAAGTTTGGAGGCACCGTCGAGGAAAAGTGAATTGTAGAGTATTTGTAAAATGCGTGCTCCCATACTCTAACGTTATGGTTTTTGACCCTCTGCAGTCCCGCAGGTATGTGACGGAAAAACACCAACAATAAAATTCCATTTGAGAATTCTGAGAAATTGTTTTCATTTGATTTATTCACTCGAAAGGTCGAAGAGTTTGTCGCTTTAATAACTTTACTGTTGGTGTAGATGTTGTAATAATAAAGCATCGCTGCTCTGATCACACTTCGGTTCAACCCACATTCAGAGAGACCCACAAACATACATACGTGCTTGACCCGCACTTGCTCGAAAGGTAGAGGAGTTTGTTGGTTCTCAGGCTACAGCGCAAGATCCACTCGAGTCACTGGAAGAACATCTATGATTGGAAAAGTCAGTTTTATTGTTAGAAATCAAGGTGCTTCACAATTAAACACCGTGGGTTGAATATGAAAAATAACTTAACATGAAGGTTGTAGTCCACAGTTATTCCCTGCAGTCTGTGTTTGGTTTAAACACGCGGCCCAGACGTTCGTTGTTTGAAAGCTTAAATAACTTTGCTGTAGGTGTAGATGTCATAATAATAAAGCATGGTTGCTCTGATCAGACACTTCGGTTTAACCCACATTCAGAGAAACAAACATGCATACGCGTGTCCCACACTCGCTTGAAAGGCAGGAGTTTGTCGTTGTTTCTCAGACTACAGCACAAGATCCACTCGAGTCACTGGAAAAACGTTGATTGGAAAAGTCAGTTTTAATGTTAGAAATCAAAGTGCTTCACAATTAAACACACCGTGGGTTGAATATGAAAAATAACTTAACATGAAGGTTGTAGTCCACCTTTATTACCTGCAGTCTGTGTTTGGTTAAAACACGCAGTTCATTGTTTGAAAGCTTTAATAACTTTGCTGTTGGTGTAGATGTCATGATGATAATAAAGCATGGCTGCGCTGATCAGACACTCCGGTTCAACCCACTTTCAGAGAAACCCACAAACATACATGTGCGTGTCCCACACTCACTTGAAAGGTAGAGGAGTTTGTTGTTGGTTCTCAGGCTACAGCACAAGATCTACTCGAGTCACTGGAAGAACGTTGATGATTGGAAAAGTCAGTTTTAATGTTAGAAATCAAAGTGCTTCACAATTAAACACACATCGTGGCTTGAATATGAAAATCAAATAACTTACATGAAGGTTGTAGTCCACCTTTATTACCTGCAGTCTGTGTTTGGTTTAAACACTCGGCCCAGACGTTCATATTTGAAAGCTTTAATAACTTTGCTGTTGGTGTAGATGTCATAATAATAAAGCATGGCTGCTCTGATCAGACACTCCGGTTCAACCCACATTCAGAGAAACCCTCCACAAACATACAGTTGCCAGTCTGTCTTCATGAAGGTTCAAACTTTAAAGTTTACAACACGCTGCTGTCTTGCTTTTAGCTCTGTATGATTATAAACTGTCAAAACTTGCTTCATCACGTTAAGTGTTCTCGTTAATTCTACCGGGGCCGTGTGCCGACCCTGAAGTCGTCAGTTTAAATCCCCCCCAGACCAGCTGGGTCTAAAGCCCGGCTTGTCAATTTTTTTAAAGCAACTCTTAACTTCTTTCGATACACAGCGGTGACACATAACATTTGCAAAAGGACTAGAACTGGAAGGCGACATGCAGTTTATTTTATTTTTTAAAAGCCCGTCGTGATCTTTCACCTTCAGCTCGGATATGATCAGAAAAGAAACCTTCAGTAGTGTTGAGCGGGGGAGGGGAGCGAACTCTATCGTGAGTCTGTCATCGTTGATTTTGTGCCACACAGAAAATAAACATTGTGTTCAGACTGAATTAACACCATCAGAGCAGACGAGGAGGTCGTACAGTATTTACAGAGGAGAGGACGGGCGAGGTGAACGTGCCGGGCAGAAACGAGGAGCTTCACATTAAAACATGGAGAGATTCTCACAGAACAAACAACTACAGAGCGTCCGGGCTGCTTCTCCCTTTTTTTTTTTTTTACCCCCCTCCCATCATCCACTTTGTCTTTTCCTCACACGTAGTCTTTCTCCTCTATTGGAGCATGTCCACAAACGCGTCAAACTCGTCGATGTTTTTCTCGTAGACGGCCAGTTTCTCCGGCAGCGAGTCCTGCAGACAGAGAAGAGATCACGGTTAATACGTTAACATTAGTTTTTTGTTGTCGACCATCATGATTAACGAGAAGAAGAAGAAACTCGTTACCAGGTCGTCGGCCATCGACTGGGAGCTGATGTGTAGTGACAGGCTGGCCAGCTGAGGAGGGTTTTGAAACTCTCTGTAGAAAGTGCCCAGATCCATCGGCAGCAAGTCGTCTTTAGAGAAGGCCGGCCGCTGCACGCAGAGGCAGAGAGGCGAGGTTTAAACTTTAAAAAAAGATTTAAAACACTCTAGTGTCGATAAAAGACAGAGCAGAGGAATCATCACGTACAAAGTCGACCATGACAAAGTCATCCTGTGGCCCCGAGCCCTCCGAGCCCTGAGAGTGGAGGCTGGCCTGCAGGGGGGACGGGCAGGGAGGAGAGTCTGGAGGCTGAACCTGAACACACACACACACACACACACACACACACACACACACACACACACACACACACACACACACACACACTTAGAAAATATCCTAGCTGTAGAAAACTTGTCAACCTTAATGAGGTCTTTGTGCCATCGTCGTAAATCTTTACGTACCATGGGATCGTTCTCTTCAGAGTCGAGGCCTCGAGGAGCAAAAGCAGCGAACGGCAGGTCCAGACTGGCTGCTGTTATCTACACACACACACACACACAGACACACACAGACACACACACGACAGAAGTCAGCGACACAGAGACAAACACAGCTCAGCAGGTCTCAGGTGAGGATGTGTGTGTGTATATGTGTGTGTTACCTGTGTGTTGGGTTTATTCACAAAGGCTCCGATCTTCCTCGTAAAAGCGTTCAGAGACTCGATGGGGTCGGATGGAGAAGCGCTCCTCCTCCCTTCATCCCTCCGTCCGTCTCCACTTTGTGACAGGCCGTCGTCGTCACCGCTGCAAACAGAGACGAGACACCGTTAACCAACTACAGGGAAAACAAACAAACCGGTCGCACGGCGAGTTTGCACGTTGCAAAACGTCACCTGCTGCCTGGCGTGTTGGGGGCGTGCTCTGCTGTCAGATGGGCATCGGCGCCGTGAGCGGGCTGGGCGGGAACCAACACGACTCCGCCTTCCTTCCCAGCATGCATCTAAAAAGGAGAAAGGGTGCTGAGTTACTGATGTTTTTAAATCTGACGACACAGTCTGTTCTGTCTGCTCTCGGGTGGACAAACTGTTCTGATCGGTTCGGGTAACGTGAGCTGTGAGATCATATGAACGTGCTGTGGGTCTGGAACAGACTGGTGCATCACCTGGTTTGGATTGGCGGCGGGGTGACACAGCTCGGCAGCTCCTGCCAGAGCCGGAGGCTGGTACGCTAACCTGGAAGCGTACAGCTGCAGAGAGGAGACAGAGCGTTACACAGGAAACACGGCGCATGTCGTCAGTGATTAACAGGGTTCACTACAGTGGTGCATGTTATGAAGAGGATGAGAGTGTGTCTGCGGCAAACAGGAGTGAGGCAGCTCACACACACACACACACGCCAAAACAAATGAGAAGTGCGAGTGGTGAACGGTGTCGTCGAGTCAAAGTGTCTCACGCACGCTCTCTCACGCTCGCAGTGGCCAGAAAAGACTCACAGTGTGAGTGACAAGTCCGGGAGCCACAGGAAGCTGCAGACTGTCCATGGGGACGGGCTTAGACAGTTTAGAGGGCGACGGACTCAGTGTGCACACACACTGAGAGACACACACACACACACACACACACACATAAAAAAACACACAATAAAAAAAGGACAACAGGAAAGGAAACAAGGACAAGGAGAGAAAAGAGAACGTGAAATAAAAAAAATAGGTGTGAAAATGAAAAAGAAGAAAAGAAAGAGGTGGCACAGAGGAGCCGCTGAGTGCGTCCGAGTACCTGAGAGGGAGGGGAGGTGGAGAAGGAGGTGGTGCAGACCTCCTGTGAGTCCTGAACGCCGGCGTACGGGCCTCCGTCATCCTCATCCGGAGCTCTGCACACAAACAAACGCACGCTGCAGTTTAGATCGCTGCGTTTCCTCTGATGTCTCGGCATCAGCTCTCTCTGATTTACAGAGCCTCCTGATGGACAGTGAAGTAAACTGCTGCTGCCAGCTGTAGCTGCTGTTAGCTATTGTTGGCTCAGTTTGTTAGCCGGGCTGCACAGAGTCTTAGTGTTTGTACCACGGATGTTTTGGGACACCGGGAAGAAGAAGAGGAGGTTTTCAGGCGAATGCTGATTCGTTACGAGTCGTAAGCAGAGGTCAAACGTTATGAAGACAGCTGTGGATCAAGGATTTCCCTTTCTCCATCAAATCACCTCTGTCTCTATATTTTAACTTCTGTCACTGTTGGCACTGGAGCTTAATATTTTCATACTCGGAGTGAAAGTTTTTAAGAAACCGTCCCGACCCTCCTGTCTCTCTACAGCTGTCACAATCAAAACAAAAGTCCAAAAAGCCCACAAAAAATAAAAGTTTGATTTGACTGATTATCTGGTGGGATGTTGAAAAGTTAGAAACTGTTAAAGAACTGACCCCTACATGTTGTCTTTTAAACTGACAAACATAAATAACAGAGAGCTGAAGCGCCACGTGTGAATCATATCCCCTAAAATCTCTAATTTGTTTGCGCTGAAGCTCAGCTGCGTCTTTCTGTGTGTGCTCGGTGGTTGTTAAACTCAGCGTGGTCGTTGCTCTCTGTGTGGGACACCTGTAGTTGCAGGGCTGGCCCATGGCTGCGGGACGCTGGCTCATGCAGGGAGGATCCACAAAGTGATCCACAATGATCCCCATGATGGGAGCCGACCGCTCGAACTGTCTGCGGACAGACGTTTATGACATGTCACGTGGAGCGCCGACATTAAAAACACATGTGAAAATAAGCAGCGTGTGTCAGATACCTGTTAGACATGAACGCCAGGTTGGTGCGGTAAGCACAGGAAAGTGTGACCGTGCCGACCGGGGTGCCGACGACGCCGACGCGCACCGTCTGAAAACCTGAAAAAACGAGCGGGAAAACTTTAAAAATGTATTTGTCACACCACAGTGACATCTGCAGAAAAACAGACTTCAGTTACCTTCTCCTAATCCGCTCAGCTGGACTTCCCCGAAGTAAATCCTACAAGCAGGAACAGCACAGATGAAACCAGCTCGGCTGTTTGCACGCACAGTAAACCACGCAGCGAGCGTCCACTCACCTGTACAATATGACGTAGTCGTGTCCCTGCTTTCTAGACAGTTTATAGGCCGGCGTCACTCTGGTGATGGCCAGCAGAGACTTCAGAAGGACAGACAGGCGGTTGTAGACCGTGTACGACACCTTGATGTCCTTATCGCACCTACGGGAGACAAAGAAATGTCGACTAAAAATAGGGCAGAGTGGAAACGCTTTGGCAGACAGAGAGAGGAGGTGATGCAGCAAAATGTTTGTAGACGTAGAAACAGACTGAGCTCACTTTTCATTCATCTCCAGGCACCAGGTCTCCAACTCCATCGAGTCACCCTGAGGGAGAAAAAGACAAAAAGACGAGAGGTCTGTGTTTTAGATCTCAGCGACTTCTCAGAGTTTCTGAAGGTTTGTTTTGTTTCCACGGAGCTTATGTTAAAGTTCCACACTGTTTGAGGTCACGTCACGAAATAAGCAAACGGACAGCAGGAGATTTTTTACCTCTGATGTCTTCAGAGAGATCTCGACACACATGGAGCGTCCGATGCCTGGAAGTTGTCCGGCGAGTGCTTTCTTGGCTTCATGGGTCACCTCTGGGATGTCTTTGATGGCCAAATTAAACTAGAAGAAAGAACAATAATGAAAAATTTAATTCGATCAATCACTACAGCAGCTAAAAAGGCAGAAGAATTATTTTTACCCAATCAGAGCCGGTGGGCGACGAGGACGAGCGAGTGCAGATCTTCTCTCCGAGGCGAGCTTGGACGATCACCTGGACGGTCTGCAGACAGACAAACGAGCGCGCGTTGACAACACAAGCAAAACTATCTGCATGAGTCGACACCACCTTGAGATAAGAAAGCGATGACAGATGCTACATCCTGTGCCCGGAGACAAGATCATCACTCCGGCTTCTTCTTACCTTCAAGGCGAAGAACTTAATGAACTTGTCCAAGTCTTTTTTATCCTGGGGACTCAGGCCGCTGTCCATGTTGTCACAACCCTGCAGTTAGAAGAAGAGGAGACACTTTTATTTTTATTTTCTGTCTTACATGCATTCACATTACATAAAAAACAAGAAAACAGTGATTTTAATCCACTTTCAGCTGCTCTGAATGTTTTTAACATTTAGCTGATGTTATTATGGATCCTGACGAGTTAGACTGCTTATTCAATGATTTTAACAAGTCATAAACACATATAGGAGAATAACATAGTATATATTTCACTGTTACGGTTTTAATCTACTGTTACTGACTCTATTTAACTGTTACTTATTTCAAAAACTAAATCATCTCATATCTCACTGTTACTTGTTTTTTTTTTGTTTTTTTTTACTGTTACTGTCACTGCTTCTATTTAACTGTTATTTATACATGTGTATATATTGTTTAAAATAGGATATTGTATAGGGTATATTGTTAAAGTTTTGTTTTCTTACTATTGTTTTTCTTGCTATCACTTACCGTTTGGGAGCTGTGGTAACAAAAACAATTTCCCTGCGGGGATTATTAAAGTACTTCTAATTCTGATATTATTAGATAGACAGACTTTATTTATCCTAAACTGGGAAATTACAGTGCAGCAGCAGCAGCATTACACACAGTGACGCTAGACAACATAAGAATAAAAATATAAAGAACAATACACAATAAAATTTAAAATAGCAGTAGTAAATAAAATACTTTGTACACAAGTATATACAGCAAATTGGCAGTGTGTATATTTATATAGGTTAATAAAGTAAAATAAAAGTTATTATAGGCCCTGTTCTGTTTGTCTCTCGTCTTTTGAGCTGAAAAAGGTTGAAGAGTCCTGATATACACACACACACACACACACACTCGCATATATAAATATATACACTGCCAATTTGCTGTATATACTTGTGTACAATGTATTTTATTTACTATTGTTATTTTGATATTTTATTGTGTATAGTTTGTTCTTTAAATTTTATGGTTCTTTTTTATTTTACTTTATTTTGACTTTTATTTTAACGTGCCCTTGAATGACAGGAAGGCGCCTATGAAATAAAATGTATTATTATTGTTGTTGTTGTTATGATTATTATTATCATCTATAGGCATTTGTGACTGGGTGTAACGAGGTAATGAATACGGTTATATCCACATATATATTGTGATTTGACAGACAGTAATTTAACGTTTTAATGTGTAATAAAGAGAAATCACAGTTCATAATAAATGCTGTTTGTTTTTAAACCCTCGGTGGATAATAGTTAGCATGCGAGGCCTCCACGTTGACACCAAACTGACGTCGGAGAAACAAACCACAAACAGCGGCAGCCAGCTGAGACTGCACAGCACACACCTGAGTTAGTTTTACAAACGTGACACCGAGTTTTCATTGATAAATAATCAACGTTTACGGCTGAAACGTCACGGAGCTGACTCAGAGAGCAGCCGCCGCGTTAGCCGATGTGGCTAACAGCTAACCTGACACGCACTTTCATTTTAAACGTTAAACAGAAACACTCACATGAGTTTGTCTCCCTGCAGACGACGTGGGTTCAATAAAACACGCGTTAAATTAACGAGTGTGACCCGCAGCTGCCGTGTCCGTGGATGTTTACACGACAAATTCAGACGAACATAACGTCAACAACAGAGACTCTGTTTATCCTCTCCATGTCGACTGGGGATGGGCCGTCCGTGGACGAGCCGGTTCAAAGAGAGCTCACTCACTATGGTCGAATGAGAGTAGTGACTCAAAATAACGAACACGACTGTAGGAGCCATGAAGGCATATATATGATGTGTACATAGATAATTGTGTAGTTTATATTTGGGTTATTTTGGTTGTTATATTTTGTTTGTTTGTTTGCCTCTGCCCAAAACAATGTCCAACAAGAGTAGTGGCTCAAAATAATGAACACGACAGTTTCTATCTGCTTTGTGTAAGCAGAGTGGTTCTACAAGCACATTAGCACATTCATTATTTGTTGCGTTATTATTGATATCATAGTATGTTTTATCAGAATCAGAAATACTTTATTAATCCCCACAGGGAAATTGTGTTCGTTACAGCAGCTCCCAAACGGTAAGTTAGATAGTAGTAATAGCAAGAAAAACATTTGAACACTATAGAGGTTGGATAGTAAAATCCCAAGAAAAAACTTTAACACTATACAGTTATAAGATATCTATTTTAACACAATATACACAGGTATAAATAACAGTTAAATAAAACCAGTAACAAGTAAGTAAGTATCATGGTTACTTTTACCTTCAGTACTTGTTTTGTTTTTTGCACATTGTCTGTTGTTTGTGGGTTGTTTTTGTTCTTTTGTTTTATTGTGTAGGTTATATGATACTTCTGTCTGTTTGATGTGTTTTTTTTCTACTTTAATTCTGTAGTGTTTATTACACTCTGCTGCTGTAATAAAGTAAATTTCCCCATTGTGGGATGAATAAAGTACAATCTAATCTAACTGGTCGGTTCCAGAGAGTTAGTTAAACGCAATGAAAATTTATTGATATTAGAAAATATTGTTTTTTTTACTTTTGAATGCTTCAGTACAAAGGGTGTATTGAATATATACAAAATATATGTGTACACATAAGTTTATTTGGCTGGATTATAAAAGGTATAACTGGTAAAATGAAGAGCTTTTTCGGAGTCAAATGATCCGACTCCCTAAAAAAAAACCGAACTTCTCATCGCTAATGCCGACGTGTTATGATAACAGCGCGTTCACAGCGGCACTTTCGTTCATTTCAAACTCACGTACATCTGTAAAACAGATGCAGTCTAAACAAACAGCGCAGTTCGTCAGACTTTATATAACGCAGCATCATTATTATTGTTATAAAATGTGCATAAATAAAAAACATTGCGGCACTTCTTCTGCATGTGTCGAATCTGCGCATGCGCGTAGCCAGCTGCGTCCTCCTGTTGTTTGTTTTGGTTGCTGCACTGCTGCTGCAAAGGTAAAGCGTTTTATTTATGTATATATACACATTAATTAACGCGCTATAAATTAATCTGCTTTAATAAAACACATACAGCTGTTCAGGTGTTTGTAGCTCTCTCTCTCTCTCTGTCTCTTTCAGCGTGCACGCAGTTATAGAAAGGAAATGCTCAAATGCTAAAACCAGCGAGCAGCATGCCGAGCTGAGATGCACAGTGCTGCATATGCATGCAGACAGAGCTGCAAAGTTCTGATTTATTATAATGTTTCTACTGTAAACTCAACAAATATGATGTTTTTTTAGCAGCATGCATGATTTATTGGGCTTAAACAGACGTGCACTATATGCAGGCATGTCCAGAGTAATGTCTTATTTATTAAATATGACTTTCTGAATGAAGAGTGACTCGTTTTAAATGCATTACTCCTAATAAGTCATGTTTAAAATGGACACGAGCTTCAGATTTGTATCAAACTTTGTGCATTTGTATGTAACTTTTATTGTTTTTCATTTTTTAAATGTTTGTATCAGCCCCTGGGTATCTTCACGTTGTCAGATCTGGCCCCGTTTTTAAAAAGAGGTTTGGACACCCCTGCACTACATACAGGCATGAGATGCAAAATTTGGTGACAGCAGTATAAATAGAAACTGGAGCTGACTGAAACTGCACTGTTGTTCGAAGAGGAGGTCAAACAACAGTTATTGTCCATGATCCAGAGAAGTTTGTGGAGCGTCCCCTGTGTCTCTGATGCTGCTGCAAAGAAGACTGCACTTGCATCTGCAACATATTACTGCACACGTTAAAGGACTAGAGTCTGCAGCTGTTACCAGGGATGCTGATTAAAGGCCCCGTTCCATTCAGGTCAAACAGAGTCAGGGATGCTGCTGTGGTGCATGTCGGCCTCACTGGAAAGGCTCTGCTGCAATAAATGGGACCGAACCTTAATGATTGTTGTTATGAATATGTGTGACAGATGACTGTGCCTGTGTAATGCGTGTCTGTGTTGTTGCCGACAGAATGGCGATCCCTATAGCGATCCTGGACTGCGATCTACTCCTACACGGTCGAGGCCATAAGACCCTGGACCGCTTTGACCTGGACTCTGTCTCAGACCACTTCCTCCTCACGCAGTTCGGCTTCCCCAGAGAGTTCATCCTGTATCTTGTTGAGTTACTCCGAGAGGTGAGAGCCGATCCTGTGTTTGAGTAATCACACTGCAGGTGCCGGTCTGGACTGTGTGTTTCTGTGTTGTCAGGCTCTCTGTAGACGCACCCAGCGGTCCAGAGCCATCAGTCCCGAGGTCCAGGTGTTGGCCGCTTTGGGTTTCTACACATCTGGCTCGTTCCAGACATCCATGGGAGATACTATCGGGATCAGCCAGGCGTCCATGTCGAGATGTGTGTCCAACGTGACCAGAGCCCTGGTGGAGAAAGCTTCCCAGTTCATCACGTTCAACATGTATGACCCCGTGCTGCTCTGCTGAATTACACATGTGTGTGTAGTCGGTGCAGTAACAGCGATGTTCCCCACACAGAGATCCGTCCAGCAGGGAGCAGTCCTTCCAGGAGTTTCAGAGAGTGGCAGGATTCCCGGGAGTTCTGGGGGTGCTGGACTGTGTTCAGGTTTATTTATCAGCTTTTATCGTCTTTTCAAACACTTTGTACGAAGGCGACAGCGTAACCAATCTCTTCATCTACAGGTCACCATCAAAGCTCCAAACAGCGAAGACTCGTCGTACGTGAACAAGAAGGGCTTTCACTCTGTGGGCTGTCAGCTGGTCTGCAACGCCAGAGGCTTGTTACTGAGCGCAGAGACGCACTGGCCGGGCGGACTCAAAGACACGGATGTTCTAGAGAGATCCGCTGTCCACAAACAGCTGCAGGACGCAGAGGAGGGCTGGCTGCTGGGTGAGATCTCAGCATCGTCCCGCATCATCCCGCAGAAGCTCCGCGATGCTCACAAAGCTCTGATTTCTGTTTCCTAGGCGACAGTCGCTACCCTCTGAGGAAGTGGTTGATGACGCCGGTCGACTGCCCCGAATCCCCGGCGGAGTTTCGGTACAATCTGGCTCACGCTGCTACACATGAGATCGTGGACAGGACCTTCAGAGCCATCCAGACCAGATTCAGATGTTTGGATGGAGCCAAAGGATACCTGCAGGTCTGTCTTTGGTTTGATTCTGTTATATCCTACTCTCATGTCATGCTTTCACCGTGGATTCACCTTCAGATGAAGCTGCATAAAACGGCCAGTACAAGATAAATAAGGACGTTTCTGGCTCACTATACCTCTCTGCTCTGCAGTATTCTCCAGAGAGGAGTTCGTCCATCCTGCTGGCCTGCTGCGTCCTCCACAACGCCTCCCTGCAGTCCGGATTAGACGCGTGGACCCTGGAGAGGACGGACCCTCTGGAGCAGCCCGAGAGCCTGGAACAGAGACCCGAGGACCGCGACAGCCAGGCGGAGGAGCTCCGAACCCAGCTCATAGTCAAACACTTCAGCTGAACGAACCAAATCAAGCGCACAGACACGGTGTTGCTGATGCAGTTTTTTAATATTTTGCTGGTTTCTACTCTACTGACTACACTAAGATAACATGGTTATTATATATGGAGGAACATGCAAGACGCTATACAACAAACCAAGACAACGTTACACCCAAACACATTCCAAATAAGTGTTTGATTAATCTCCACATATTCATAACCAAGTATTCAAACTGTGTGCAGCTGCTGTTATCGAGGTTTCTTTACAAGTTTTCATTCCCTCCCCACTTTACATCTTCCTTCCCCTCCCAAAAAAAAAAAAAACATCTGCTGGTTATCTCCCTTTTTTCTTTTGTTTGATTCCACAGGTTAAAATCTTGGGACTATATCACAATACAAAAAAAAACAAGGCCCTTATTTACAACAACTGCACATTTTGGTTGTTATTGTTTATGTACACTGGTGCATTAAGACTGTTAACGGGTTGAGAATGATTTTTTTTTTTTTGTGTGCGCGCTTACAATAAAGGGGACACAAAATAAGACGGATGCGTTCATTGTAAAGTTTTGGGGATCAAAACAGGAGCTCCTGTTATTTCCTCAAGGATTTCAAGACAGTGAAGTGTCTGCGTTCAATTTGAAGCTTTTAATTTGAAGGAACGCCACGACGTCGAAACAAGCCGTTTCTCACGTCGTCATGGATTAGTGGTGAAGGAAATAAAAGTCGCGGCGTTGCTTCAAACTGTGACGATAACAAAGCTAGTGGTGTTTTTTATTTTCTTCTTCCTGGAATGTATCAGTCCCCTGATCGGCTTCATCAATATATACACACTTTCTACAAACAGGAATAAATACAACATACACTGCTGTCGCACGGGCACATTTAAAATATCCAGAGATGTTTCCTCTCCTGCTGGGTTTGAGTTCACAGGATGCGTTTGAGACAAGACAAATATCTACATGAAACATTTTCAGATGTTTTCATCGTTTAAACTTTTGACTTTTGGGGTAAAAAAACAAACAAAAAACAACTTTGAAAAAGTGAGCGGAGGTCGTCATGCGACAGCAGTGAAGACATAAACACTGTATTACAGTTAAAGACACAAACGGATGATGTGGAAACTTTTTTCCACGTCATCCTAAATGCCGAAAACACAACATACGATTCCCTTTGTTTTTTTTTGTCTGCATAAAATAAATATGCTCTTTTTTTGATGCTCGGAATATATTATAAGTTGTATTTTTGAGTTTTTTATCTTTTGTAAACATTTTAGAAAAAAACGAGACATTAAGATAAACTAATCTTAAAAACAAAGTTCAGTATTTAGTTTTTTTTGTTGCATAAATTAAATATGCTCTTTTTTTCGATGCTGCAAATATATTACATATACAACTTTTAATTCCATAAAAATACTTTTTTATGTTCATGTCTCCCACCCTCTGTCAGGACCCCTTGATATGAAAATATGGTCCCCCCCCTCCCGCCTTCCCCGGAAAAATGATTTTTGGTTTTCTAACCCAGAATTTCAAAGTAAAAAACTTTAACTTTAACGGACACGTCTCAAACTAAAGGCTGCGTTTCACTGCTCAGTACATCCACAGGCACGTTACGATCGTGAACATAGTTTACGATTTGTCAGAGAAGTAGAGAGATGATTTAAATTAGCTACATTTCATGCAGGGGGGTGTTCAGACTGAGTGGGAAATCTAGTTTCCGGGTTTGTAGGTGCACGTGTGGCTTCAGGTGTAAAGGCCGAGTCGGTCAATGGAAGGCACTTTAAATATGGCACAGTTCCCTTTTTTTAAACACCTCTGTGTCGTAGGTGTGTGTGTAGGTGGCTGATCTGATAGATTTCATCTTGTGTAGTAAAATACAAGCACCGTGTGCTAACGTCAGCTAAGTTCCTACAGTGGAGGTCCGTTAGTTGTTTGTCTAAATGAAGCTTTAGATTTAATGTATTAATTTAAGTTATTCAAGGATTTAAAACTAAATATTCTCTGTGATCGTTTGCTAAATATTAATAGTTAGTTAAAAATGGGAATTCCAATAAGGTGGTCCCTTTAAAATCAAGTATATTCAGGTGAGTCTGTTTGAGCTGAAGCACCACGTGCAGGCAGGACGGAGACGACTGAAGCTCGCTGAAAGACGTGATGATGATGGCGATGATGAAGGAAGGTTAATGTAGATTTTGGTCCGGTTGGATGTTGATGTGAAGCCGTTTTCTTTCTTTATTTTTTTGAGGGGGGTCAGAGGTGAGAAGTCATGGGAGGAGGAGGAGGAGGATGAAGGGTCAGGCTGTGTCAGAAAAACTCTGAGACTCCGTCTGGTTTTGTTTCTCTGAGGAGAGGAGAGACACTCGGTCAGTGCTGAGAGGACAATGCACGTGTCCGTGTGTGTGTGTGTGTGTGTGTGTGTGTGTTCCTCTACCTCCGGTCTAACTTGGGCTCTGTCGTCTGGTTGCTGTGTGCGTCGGCTGTGTACCGGCTCGTCTGGACGTGGGAGTGTCCGTCTGACTGTAGCCTCTCCCCTTCTGACGGCACTAAACTCTCCTCCAGCGGAGCCCCCTCGTTGTAGAAAAGGAGGCTGCGGGAGCGGACTGCAACACACACACACACACACACACACACACAGTAAATATTAGGGCAGCTTTGGTGGAAGTATTGCCATCGGGCACTCGAGATCAGAGCCTGGTCTCATCGCTCGGTTTGATTTATTTCTTCATCTGTAAATCCGGCTGAGACCACATCAGACCTTTGTACTTAGGAAGGATACTCAGAGATAAGCTCTGTGTCTTTCAGGCCTCGAGCTGGGCTCTGACGTCGCACTGCAGGGCAAACACTGCCAGTTCCAGCCCCCGATGGTTTAGAGTCTCGCAGACTTTTTCCCATACCATTCAAAGAGGACGGCTGCTGGCAGAAAGGAGTGGTGCTTAACGTGATGACAGCCTAACCTCTGGTTTCAGAAGGGCTCTCCTAAGAGAGTGAAGTTAAAAGGGAAATGGAATGCAGCGAGGCTTGATCCCCTTTACTAGACCTACACTTGTTGTTTTTTCCCTCCATCCCTGCGAGCCGGCCACAATTTGATGATTTCTCAATGGGTTCATGTGCTTTTATTTTGAAATCACGTAGAGAAAAGCACAATATGCCATGTTTTAATAGTTAACATGTTTGTAGACCTACCCTGGCTGGTGGTGTAGAGGTCCGCTGATGGGAGAGGAGGAGAGGAGGAAGAGGAGGAGGAGGACAAAGAGGAGGTGTCGGCGAGGAAGGAGAGGGGAGAGAGGCAGGGGGTGAAGGAGCCCAACACGAGGACGAAGCAGACAGCCATCATCTGCACGGAGAGAGAGAGGAAATACAGTCAGAGGTGACGGTGACATCCAGACGTTTGCAGAGCTTCACAATAATAGGATGTGTATTTACCATGAGGCATGTCCCTGTCTGAGTTGAGGCCATTTTACATGAGCGGGGCACGACCTTCCCTGAAATCAGTGACTGAAGCTTCTGCAGCTGCTGTAGGAGAGACCTGAGAAGAGGAGGAAAGAGGAGACGCAGGATTAACCCACCTGCCTCGGATTGTACATTAAAGTCATTTACCTCGTTCACTGTTTTCTGTCTATGAGTAAACAGAGCTGCTTTTACTGGAGTACACTAGAACAGGAGATGTGAGTGGGATCTGGAGAGCAGGGTTCTGATGGTATGAGCTGTGAGGCCGCGCTCTCACCACTAAGTGGAGACAGAGGGCCGGTTGCTGCCGAACCGGCCTCCAGAGAGCCGCTCACTCTTTGGAGAAACTGAAACCAGACGATGAAAGCGGTCCATCGGCGGAGGGCGCAGATATTCAGGTGGTGGAACTGTTTGAATTTCCACGCTGGTGTCTGTCGCGTGTCGCCGGCTGTAATAAACCGGTCTGGGATGACACTGACCGGCTGATGTCAAACCGCAGTGAAGTTATTGCTGCTGCTTTAAATACACTCCCAGAGGTCGCGCCGGTCGAGCGGCTGGGTGAGCGGCTTGTGTGTGTGTAAACATCCAGGACGAGGACGGAACATTTTAAATGAATGGATTAAAAAGTGAGGTGTGGTTTTTATTACCAGGCTTCTCTTTCATCCCAGTGGACACTCGGGGGTGATCAATCTGAGTCAGACGGAGGCGGCTAATGAGCATATCTGGAAAGTTTTTGTTCATCTAATAAAGCGGCGGCACTAACTCACGTCGGTGCGAGCTGAAGTGGACGTGCAGCGCAGAGGAGAACAAAATGACCACTAATAACTGCATCTGTGACGTTTTTAGAAACCGGGAGCTTAAATTTAGTTCATTCGTTTAAAACCCCTTTTTTCTCTCTCTCTGCTCTTTGTGTGTGCTGACTCATGTTTGCCAGTTTGTGCCAACTCATTGTTCCTCTGCGCGGCGGTTTAACATATTCATCAGCGCATGGTGTGTGCGGTGGGAAGGGAAGGGGAGGGAGGCGGGGGTTGCCTTCCATGATGAAAGCTACTGTTAAGCTGCAGCTTTAATGACAGGCCGAGGCCGCCACAGACAGACAGACATAGAGACAGACCCCCCCTCAACCCGCAGCCCTTCTATCCCACCACACCCACCCACCCATCTACACC
This sequence comes from Collichthys lucidus, assembly GCA_004119915.2. NCBI lineage: Eukaryota > Metazoa > Chordata > Actinopteri > Sciaenidae > Collichthys > Collichthys lucidus. The sequence continues at coordinate 35,185,829 of CM014078.1, read as the reverse complement.
CACTCCGGGATAATAGCACATTGGTTTCATATTGTTGTAATAACAGAGGAGGCGAGCGGTGAAGGGTGAGTCCACACTTTGCTCATGGAGAAGACAAATTTCGTTTGCAGCACGCTGCGTATAAACTGTGCAAGTTTTACATGCAGAGCAGAAGCACCAGAATGGAGAAGCTATAGTTGGCTGCATCCAAGAAAGATGAAATTATTCGCTCTTTGCCGTCCTGTTCTAAGTGAGCACAATCCAAGCATCATCACGAGGACGCTGGGTTATTAGTGTTTGTAAGTGTGTGTGTGTGTCTGTGTGTGTGTGTGTGTGTGTGTGAGCCTCACCTGTTGGCGGTCTCCAGGTTTTCTACTTTCCTCCACAGGTCGCTGTTTTCTGACGTGTAGCTCTCCACCCTGAGGCACACACACAGACACAATTCTGTCAATGCGAATGTTCCTTTAGAGTCTGTGTGAAGTCAGAATAAAATAAATGTGTTCCGAGTTTGTCAGACCAAATAAGAAAGTGTCATTAACCACCCAGCTGAATTTAAACGATTAAAAATAAAGACAAGTTTATAAAATCAGGCGTCAAAATCAGGTAAAAATCATTTCTCATCTCTGGGACTTTGGGGGCGTGTCTGCTGGAGCCACGCCCACTTTTGGGAGGAGTCAAGCAGCCAGTTTGAAGCGAGTGAAACGTGTCAGATGAGTTCAGAAAATGAACATGACCAACTTTGAAACACTCTGAGCTGAGATTAATTCATCCATGTCTCTCTGCTCAGGGTGGCCTCAGCGTGTCATCGAGACACCCTTTAAGGACCGCCCACAAAAATCCTGAGACTGAAACCTGGTGAAAAACTGTTTGAACCTCCACTTTTCAGTAATATATCATTCAAAGTCTTTTCAGCAACTATTTTCCAACAATGTATTTGGAAAGAATAGACACAGATCTTAATGATATACTCTGATTATTGGACATAATAATCACTCATCAAGGCTAAATCAGAAGTCCCAAAAGACTTGACCTCACTGAGTGTTAATTAGTCCTCCATGTATGCAAATGACAGCCTAGGTCAGGAGCACTGGCAGATTTATGGGCCGCTGGGCGTTTAATGAAGCTCACAGATGTAGTCTGCTGTCACCACTGGACTCAAAAACAAATATTTCTTTGGTCCCTTTGGTCCAAGCCTTCTGACTCTTTCATATTCTCTCCAGCCGTCCCTCTAATTTCTTGTGAAGGACAGGAATCCACACACAAACAGGGAAACAATAGTCATGTTTCTTGTGGCCGGTTTGACTGAATTTGAATGAGACATCAGTTTCAGAGTGCTGATTTGTGTTTGTGTGTTATTAAATAGACAGAGATATTTTCCACAGCTAATATGAGTCATGTCTAATACTCCCCATGCTTTGCAGATAGATAATCAATCCAGATTCCAAAAATATTTAATGATCAAACAGATTCAGACTTTTTGGCCAATAAAGCAAAGCAAGGACGGAAAAAAACATCTGTAACCTTCTGCGGGTAAATATTGGGTATGAAAGGATGGAGCGAGGTTCACCAGTTTACAGTTGAAGAATGTTTTTCAGTGCACGATGGCAATGAGATTGGGGATTTCACCGTCTACAGTCCATGAAATCAGTAACAGCTTCAGAGAATCCAGAGAAATCTCTGCACGTAAAGGACGAGACGAGAACCCAACACTGACAGGCGATGACTTTCGATCCCCTCGGGCGGCACTGCATGCAACTCTTCAGAAAGCTGTTGTCAGTAAACACTGTTTGTCTCCGCATCTATGAATGCAAGTTAAGACTCAAGCAGACAAAAAGAAAGACAGAAATCGACTTCTCTGGGACTTCTCGGACTGACTGTAAGTGGAAAAGTGTGTTGTGGTCTGACGGGTAAACATTCTCAGATCTGTCGACAAAGCTTTGACGTACTTGCCCTCGTCAGTTTCAGAGACATTTTAATAAATTCTCCTAAAGATTATTTCTGCACTAAATACTCTTGTCTAATCTTCCCCTCATCTTTTTCCTGTTATCAGCTGCACATCTTAATCTTGCACTGTTGCTCATAATCCTCCATGCTCTCCTCCTGGGTTCGCTTTGAATGCGGCCCTTTCATTGTGCATTGCTCTCGGCGAGTCGCCCCGCTGTTTTTCTCTCTGATGGATCCACCAATAATCCGGTCCTCATGTCCAAAAAAGAAACATGAACACAAAGAGGACATAAAGTGAAGGATGTCTGTTTTTATGCACCTCCTCTCGCGTCTCTCGGGCATTGATTCGGTTAGAAGGACTCGCATGAGGACACCAGTCTAATGGGATTAAGAGGATATTTTGTTGACGCCCGTATGAGCCACTCTGCTATCTGCTATGAAGGAGACATGAAAGCAGCTCTCCCTGTCAGAGACTCTTTGATTCATTTGTTCGGCAGGTTGCTGGAGTCAAGAACCAGCCAAGATAAGGAAGAAAAGAGGAAGGAGTTTCTTTTAACTTTCGGTGATGAAATAAGCTCTGTGAGTATGATGAGTTCATCTGGGCGTCTTTTCTTTATGTGACCCCACGAGGACCCGGGACTCTGCTGGCGCTGGCTTGGTGCTCTGCCTCCGGCTGTTACCACACTCAGCTCCAAAGCAGTTTCTCTAAATACAAAAACTGCCTTTTAACTAAAAACTCCGGCTGCCAAGTTCACATTACACAACTCTATCTTTCCCCTCGTTTGCCAGCTGCATTTTTTCATGTTTCTTCTGTGCCAGCGATGCACATAAAGAGCACAATTATGTATAAAAAGGCCTATGGTTAGGTTCAACTCGGGGGAAACCTCACTAGCCAACATGGCTGCTTCTTGGACCCAATACAACACTCATTGTTAGACAGCTTTGGAGAAGCAGAAGAAAAGGTTTATTTAATCTTTGCACAGATAGTGTAAGCAGCTATTTAAGCGTTTCCAACAGCTGGACTGGTATGAATGTGGAAATAACAGCTTAATGAGTAATTGCTTTTTTTTAAAAGTCAACAAATCCCATTAAGAGAGGAAAACCAACAATGAGCCGACCTCGCTGACAAGTGAAACCTGCACATGCATCATTCTGCTGCTGCTGGAAACCAAGCCAAAGCCAAAAAAACTGCAGTTCGTCAAACGTCCACTAGGCTGGCTCCAGAAGTGAGTCAGTCTCCATAAGTCCCCATGTTTCACAGCAGAAATAAACATGTTTACAGCCTGGTACAAAAAACTGTTTTGGTCTCTGTAGCTAATTTACCCGTTCATGACAACTGTACTGAGGGTGAATTTATATACAACTCACCTGTTCACATTATATTAAGACTTAAAGTTATGCAGGGTTAAGAGCTTAGACGCTTTGATTGACAGGTAGGTGCCATTACGGGTGGCTTGTTTGAGCAACCGGGCGTCTTTCAGCCGCTTTGTGTCTGCCAATGATCCCAAGTTTTAGATTAGCCAGGAGGTAGAAGACGTCACAGATACACTGTCCATTCTTCAAACTGTCAGTGCTGATCGAAGCACTAAATATGTATCAATCCACATCTTAAAATAGTCCCCAAACAAATGCATTATTTACATTAAGCAAGCATTAAACTATACACAAGAGTTGTGGAACGAGTGTAAACCACAAACAGAAAACCAAAAGAAATGCAAGTTTAAGAGGTTCTGGATTATATTATTATATGTGTATTATTAACATGACAGTAGTATTTATTTATTTAACCAACACCCCTAATAGAGAGATGGACTCTTGCCTTGGTATGCATCATAGAAAGTGCTTGCAGATCGCCTAACAGATTCTTAAACCCCCTGTCCGACGTTGGAATTGCGGTTGGATGACATACGGCCAAAATTGTTGCTACAGTAGCATACTGAGGCCTTGACACTGTTGGTTTTGGTCTCGCGATGAGATTTGTCGACAGGAAGAAAAACACAGAATAACACCAGGCTTATCCTTCAAAAAAAAAACAAAAAAAAAAACGCTGTCACGGTGCCACTAACAGCAGGATCAGGCCTTTTCAAAGCCAGAGGTTCATCGCTGCAGGAGCGCTCCAACGGATTCAGGAATCGATCTTTGATTAACTTGTGATCGATTCAGCAACGGCAATGGTGTAAAGTTTCTTTCACTCCAGATTGAAACAATTAGGTATGCTGAATAATCTGGTAATCTGGTTTGACAGCTCTGGCTAAACTATTCTGATATTAGGGCCTCTTATATGCTCTATAGTTACTTTATGCTGTTTGAGGAGACTGTAATGAGAAAAAAGGGTTTGGAAATAGAGACAGAGACAAAGGTAAACCAAAAGGAGTGGGAAAAAATGGAAAAAACGGGGACAAAGACTTTTTCCAAGCCTTACTTTTTCTCCAGACATTCCACATACTCTTTCTTCTTCCTCCGACTCTCCTGAGCTGAGATCTGGGTAGATAAACAGAAAAATATTAGTGAGATGCAAAGACTTCATTTGGACGTTTTCTGTTCTGATTTGCATTTTGCTAAACACTTCTTAGGCGTTCGTGCATCATTTAGTGCAGAATTTTGCAGTGCTAATTTGCAGCTGTTTGTTCATCAATGATAGTGACATTTTTGTTTCTGCACGGCTTCGATTGATGCCAGAAAAATGCAAGCTCATTCTTTCAGAGAGTCGCAGTTGACGGTTGCAGGGTTAACCTTATTTTTGATCTTTCGTCGGACTCTCTTCAGTGCCTTCTCCTCGCTCTTGGTGAGAGGAAGTTTGTTTGGTACTGGATAACCCTCAGCAACCAGGGTCCTCTTCTCTTCTTCTGTCAGCATGAGCGGTCCCGAACCCTGCAGCTTCTATGAAGCACGATGAAACAAACAACTCTGTCAATATACGTGCAAAACGAACCTGGAAAAGTTGAAACTTATTCACCAAACTCACTCAAAAAGTTCAGCGTGCGAGCGCGTGAGCATGCTTTTACTGTGAAAAATAGTTATTTTACATCTTTACACAATCAAAATTTTTGCTGACATTGCACGATTCCGTATAAACATTTGGTCAAACTACAGCATGAGTGCAAATGTGATTCATTTGTTCGGGGAAAAGCTGCTGACACAGACGATGGCCAGATGCCGAATTATTGAATTTCATTGAATAGGCTCTATTTTGTCAGCAAATTATAGGAAGGATTTAACCTCGTGATGACAGCTTGTTCACACACCAAACGTCCTCACTGTTCATCATTACCAGGCGGGTAAACACAAGCTATAAACACACTGAAGTGAGTTAAGAGAGGCCGAAAAGAGGCGGGGTGGCGTTCTTGTACTCACGTGTGGCGCAGTGAGGAGGGGTGAAGAAGAGATGGCAGAGGAAGAGGAGGACGAGGAGGAAGAGGAGGAGGAGGCACGACCTACTGGCCTCTGTTGTGGCTGAGGGGAAGACGGTGGCAGGGGGAGGTGTGGGGAGGAGGGAGGCAGGGAGCCGTCGCTGTCGCCGTGGTTACTGCTGGGCGGGGTGGGCGGGAGCTGGAGAGCGTCGTCTGAGGGAGAGGAGGGTGGCGAGTGAGGACTTTAAACTTCTCTGCTTTACAACTGTGTGTGTGTGTGTGTGTGTGTGTGTGTGTGTGTGTGTACCGCTGGGCAGGCTGAGGTACTGTCCAATCTCTCTGGGTTCATCTTTTATGGCGACCGGCTTCACCTCGTCCTGACTGTGCTCCTGCAGAAACACACAAACAAACAAACGCGATGAGCGTCAACGCACGCGTTCACAATCGGCGACGACCTGTGGTTTGCATTCGCAGCGGGTCGCCAACCGTGTGTCTCCATGGCGATCCTCTGTGTGGGGGGGCGGGGCTCAAAATGAGAGATGGGCCTTCCAGGAGCTGAGGGTCTAACCGCTGACCCACGTCGGGCTCTTCCTGTTTCACCAAGATGGCTGAAAGGTCCTGACTGAAGTTCCACTCGAATTCTGGAAGGGAACAGACAAGATCAACGCGTCAACATTAAACTATCAACGTAGAGATGTGTTGTCATCCTCAAAGGTTCTCGTCCAGCTACACCAGAGGCATCGACTGTTGCCATAGAGGCTAAATCGTCATCAGACAACAACCGATTGTCCCAAAAATACGTAATAATATTGAAATACCTGTGAGAGCACGCGTACTTTGTGAAGACCGTTACTAAAACAAACTCAAACGGAAGTTTGTCCACTTTTTGTTCAGCGGACAGACGGTCGGACAGTGAAAAACTGGTCCCAACTCTTTCAACTGTCTAAGGCATGTCCTGATGACGTCTGTGTGATATGGTGTAAAAACTATTTAGCAGTCCTTGAGTTGAGATAGTTTTTTAAGCCAAAACTACTACTTACACGGTCAGGAATAAACTCTGAAAAGATGGAAATGGTGATAACTTGGCTAAGAAAGCCTCAAAAAGCCGAATCGACCTCAAAGTTCGGAGAAACTTGTAACCCTAACTGCGTCCCTCTTCAGGGAGGCTTTGCTGTAGGTCTTCCGATGGGAAGTAACTGGTCGCTTATAAATCACACTTTCAAAGAGCTTCCCCAAAACATTTGAGCACTTCCTGACGAAGCCGGTCATTATAGGACTGCTGGACGACGTCGCTCTGGCAACTGTGGTGCATAATTTGTCTCCAGCGAGTTTGTATCTACCCTTAAATAAAAGATGGGCTGAACCAGCAACTCGTCTTCGGTACGATCCCTGGGAAAAGAAACGGCCCGCCGCCTTTAAACACTGCAGGGGAATATGCATAATTGAGTGAGGTAGGAGTACAATTTTAAAAGGAGTTTCACCAAAACACAATGAGGATTTATGAGAATGAGGATTTCACAGGTACTCGATTGTTTAGTCTACTGCGAGCGGCGCAAAGTATTTTTAGGGAGATAAGTGCTACTGCAGGGCTGCAGGGGAGTTAGTCACTTGCACTTCTGGTATATTTGGTGTCCTAGTGGGCAAGATGATGAAGAGATGAACCTCCTGAAATAACCCCGTGGCAAACCAGAGCCGACAGCGATGGAAGTTTATTGCGTGGCAATCATCGGTGACATTAAACGAGAAGTCCATGGTGACGGCATGTGCGACGACTCCAAAGGAGCTGGAAGATGATCCGATTTTCGCACCATAAAAGTCACTAATGGAGTCAATAGAAACGGTGGAATAAGGGCAGGGCTGACACCTTTGAGACAAATGTCTGTCTAAATAAAACAAAACTGACAGACGGCATCGCCCTCATTCATTTCAATAAACGTGCGTTGGTCAATTTCGGAATGAATGCGGTAATAAAAGATAAAATAAGTGCCTTCCTGATGACTTTCCAGCGCTCTGGAGCGTGATTCATGAGGTTATCGTGAATTTATTTATCATTACTCAAAAACTGACCTTCCAGGTTCATAAGTCATCGTTTCACTGCTACTTAAAACCACGCGACCCCACCAAAGTAGCGTGTTTTTTTTTCCGAATCCTGAGGTTCTCAAAAAAAAAAAAACCTTGAGGATTACTAACTTAGAGTTATTTGGATGAGTGCTGTGAATAAAACCATTAAGAGACAGTTACTAATCCAGGTTTTTACTCGACAAACTATAAAACTAACTTCAATCCTCTCAGCGAGACAGAATCCAGATGCTGCGATCAGGTGCTCTCTGACATCGAGCGTCTCTTTAAAAAAGGAGCACTGCACCAATTTGAAACAGGAAGATCGGTTCGTCTGTCATTAGAAGCACTACTTAGCCCGTGAAGGCAGGTGTTTAATGTCTTGTGTGACTCTGGGTGGCCCTAAAGACTGTTCATTTATAAACAGAAAGCCTGGATTACAACCTGACGACGGAGAGAGTTTGAAAAATGTCGGGTTTTACAAGACAGGCTGGTTCTAATGAAACATGCGGTCTTAGCTTGACAAATACTTGGGACTGAAAAATCTGGCACATTTCAGATTACGCTGCGTTCGTTTTTTTTAAAAGCTGGAGCGCTGCTGTGAGATTAGAAGAAACAGTCATCACAGAGCGAGTTGGCGATGACAGCTCCGAGAGTTGACGCTCGACTACGTGTGCTTTCAATTAAAGCTGAGCGGATTAGGCGCCGCTCCAAAGGAAGTCCACCTTTAACTCACTTTCCTCGACGTTCAGCTTTAAATTGAAAGTAAAACCACTCTCCGAGCCGTGACATAACCTCTTTCAGCTGCAGGTAGAGAGGGAGGAGTGTGTGATGTTTCATCCAGTCAGCTTTTTTTCCCATAAACACCCGGACCCATGCTTTGATGTCACACACACCTCGTACCGACAGAGCTCCCACGGCGTATGGAAAGAGCACAGTAGCAGTTTAACAACACAAGGCTCACTGTGTGTGTTTGTGTGTGTGTACATCATTTTAATCACCTCCTGGTTTCCTAGCAACGTTCTGCTGGTAAAATGCTCTGAAGTTTACAAGCAGTGTGTGCTGGGTGGAAACAGGAGGCGGTGGAGTCCGTCACTACAGCGGGGGTCAGCACAGAGAGTCCATCCTAAAAAAACTAAACGTCCGTGGCTTCGAGTGCTGAAATCTGTGGTAGCAGAAATCCGAACACGTTAGCCCAGTGGATTAGTAGAGAAGCGTGAGGCGACGTTGGCTGGAGCTGGAGTTACGGTCTGAATAACTGAAATCATCGTTATTCGTGGCGGTTGCTGCAGCTCAGTTCTCAGATCAGTAGTTCAGACGAGGCGCTGATTAATTTGGCGAACGTTGGAGTGCTAATGAGTCAATTACTCCTCCAAATCACACCAACATGTCCTGGAGTTAGTTCAGCTCTAGTGCAGTTATATTTCTGATGAATCAATCAATAAATTAGTCAGAAAAAAGCAGATATGAGCTTCAAATGTCTTGTTTTAACTCAAACAAGAAGCTCTACTGAACAATGCAGGACACGGAGGAAGGCTGTGAACGTTCTCTGACTCCAAACCGAACCCTGATTGAAACACGGTGATGGAAACGCCACTTCAGCATCCTCGAGCAGCCACCAGCAGTGTGGTATTAACTGAAGCAGCTCATCAGTGCTGTAATGTTCTGCAGCGGCCCGGTTTGGATGTTTTCATAGACTGATTAAACTTACTCCTTACAGCTCCGTTCACTGCTGCCTCATCGGCACGGTGAAATCCTCCAAGCTGCATGTTGAAGAGAAATCAGGAGCAGCATGAGAATTGAGTTTTGGGGTGGACGCGTTTGTTTTTGAGAATGAGCAAGACCCTCGAGAAGCCTCGTCTAATGAGGCCCGTCCTGCTGCTAGCCCGAGCCTTGTTAAGCCTGCTGCCCTTGTTAAGCCGGGGCCTTGATTGGAAGCCCTCCACCATCTTTTAATGAATACCAGAAGCTAGCCGGTGACATAGGAAGGCTGACCTGTACATGTGTAGCTACTCTGCTGGGCTTCATCAAAGAAACAGTGACACGTCTTCTGGCGGTTTGATTAAAAATAACACGCTTTGATTATTTTCTGCATTCTTTTACGGTTGTTCATGACCGTCGACTGTTTCCTTCCAGTCTTTTGTCCCTTTTTTTCCACACTTGAAGTTCATTATATCACCATTATGGACTTCTGGTGACAGAGGATCTCTGCTTTGCTTCGACTTTTATTTTTGCACACTAATACTCCACAAATGTGCGTCAGTGAGGCATCCTGACCAGTTGGAGGACATTTTCCAAAATAATAAGGGGACCGTTAAGACACGTGCATACCTCGCAAATACAACTCGAATGTGCATTTGTAACAGCTGAATCAATGAAATCTGTTTAAGACTCGAGAGCTCGACAGGAAAGCTACGAGCAAAGTGCTTCTGTTATCCATCTGGACGTCTGGCTGACTCTTGCATTCCACAAACATAATAATAATCACTTATGCGATCACTAAACATAATTTAAGACATGTTTTGTCTTCTGCAGTGTGACATTGATGTAAAATATGCTGCGGATATACAGTGAAAACCCGATCCTCTCCTCTCCACATGCTGTTAAGACAGAGAGTCTGCCTGTGTGGCTAGTAAACTCCATCACAGAGTAATGACCAAAGGCTGCTGGCAGTCATCACTGGAGGGGTTTTAAACAGGGGCGAGGTGGTGACTGTGTTTGATCTCAGCGGGACAGGCAGCGGTATTAAAACGATGGATGGAGCTGCACGGTAGGACACGCAGTAAAACACAAGAAAACAGCTTCGCTTTTTAAACGGTTAAGAGCGACATGAACCGAGACCACAGGCTGAGAGACGGAGCGAGCGAGTATCAATAATTTGCAAACAACAAACATATGTTGTAATAAAACATGGCTGAAGATGATCCCTATACTGATTTTGATAGGCAGCTGTTGCCCCGTTTGTCACCGACAAAGCATGTTAAATTCGATTTTTGATAACTTTTTATTACGTTATGTCACTTTCTGGCCTCCATAGATATCTTGAAATGTCTTATTGTGTTCAGCCAACAGCGTTAAACTACAGAAACATTGAATTTAAGATTATAGAAAACAGATAAAAGCAGTAAATTCTTATTCTTATTCATTCGTATGTGTTTCCTTTGCCACTGTCACCCAGTGTTTGCTCATGGTGGGAATTGTTGAGTCTAGACCCGCTCTACATGGGAAGCATCATGAGATAACTTCTGTTATGACTTTATGCACTTCTCGTGGTATAGTTGCTGATTGCAACCGCCTCGCCTCACCCTCCGTCCACGTGTGAAGGAGAAACTACTCCTGTGCGAAAAACATTAAAAGCCCAGTAGAGAGCCGATGTTTGGTTTGTCCGATGTGAGCTGCTGGCTCATTCCAAAGCAATAAAAACACAATTAATCCCAATTTCGGGTGATTATGGACTAATAAAAACAGAGTTATGAAAATAGAGGAAATGGAGCCTCACGTTGGACGTCTAAAGCGCTGAGGTGAAATGTATGTTTTGCTGTAGTTTCCCGTTAAAACATTTAGTGACCTTTCCTAATTGATATGTGATCGGAAAATCCGATGCTTAACACGCCGTCTTATAATTCAGCTTGGAGAGGATTTTAAAATTCTGTCCACGTTGTTGTCCGAGAGAACAAATTCCTCCGTTCAGACTGGCTTTCTATAAAAAAGTCAACAGCTACTTCAGACATCCCTGGGAGGTTAATTAACCTGACTCATCAAGACAAACGAGCTGCTCCTATTGTGATGCTCTCACCAGATGCCTGGAAGGCCTTTGAAAAGGCACAAGGATCCCCTTCAAACCTGGACCACGCTTCACTTGAGACTAAGGTTGAGTACCAGACACTGCCATCGCAGTATTCATGTGCAACTCTTTGCCAGAGCTCACCATCTTTTCAGCATGTGTGCCTGTTTGTTAGCATAGATGTACTGAAACATTCTCCAAACCTCATTAACGCTGCGATGCAAATATTATCACTAAAAAGTCCGACCTTGAAAAAGCCGTTATTAGGCTGCGGCTGGATTCGGCTCCTCGGCTGCAGCAGCCTTGTCAGAAATACTTTTGAATGCGAGCGCCGTCCAGCTGTGTGACAAAATATTTCTCGGGGAGAAATGTGAACAAAGTGCTAAATCTGAAAATGAAAAGTATGCGGCAGGTGTTCCAACAAGTGGCTTAATAAGACGTGCAATCCTCCTTTCTCCTCGTTCCATCCGGAAAGAGCGGAGAATGGAGTGCACGGCGGCGTGGAGTATCAGCTGATGGAGCATCGGTGCGGAAGGTCACCTGAGTGTAACTAATGAAGTCCAGGGACATGAGCACTTTAAAAAAAACATTCTGTAAAGACGGAGTATTCAAAACATTCGAATATAGACTATTTTATTTTATTTTTTTATTATCTGCTGCTTTTGTGTCTTATTTATGTTGATAAATCTAAAGATATGAGTGATATCTTCCCATAATAGTATAGTCAACCCTACTGCAGACCTCACAACTGTACGCTGTGTATCGGTTTGGCATCGATATGCAATTAGAAAAGGTCGTCATATAACAACATCGCTGCCAACTCTCTCTAATGTGACCATAGCTCATAAAGCTGCATGTCTGTGCGATACATGTATAGAAATATAATGGCCCATTTGTGCAGGGGTGCACAGTGCAGTAAGGTGGTGGAAAGTAAGTGTGCCAAGGTTTATAGTCAGGCTTCATGGAGCAGATTCAGGCTGTAAAATGCATTTTGGATAAAGTTCAATATCAAATAGGCTGGAATAGATGTGATGTGTAGTGTGTGCATGCGCTCCATATGTGAGCTATGTGAGACTACTAGGCGGAGGCAGAGGATGATAAAAATATATAGAAACTAACCGAAAATCAAAGAGTTTTTTTAAAACTTGGTAATATATTATGTCGATAGAGCATCCTGTTTGCTTTGGCGGCAGCGTGCATGTGCAGGACTATCTCACAATGACTCATTCAGTCCCATTTATCCTCTGAAAATGCGACGTAAATAAACATCGCAGTACGCGGCATTGAACTGAAAATAATGCGCAAGGCAGGAAGTTTTTTTTTTTTTTTGGTTTTGTTTGTTTGAGGTGCTTATTTTAGCTTATGTGGTATGTTGGCAACAAAGGTGGTGTGATATTAAGAAAGACAGAGACGGACAGATGATAGGAGTAAAAGAGAGAGAGAGAGAGAGAAAACCTGACAGAGGAGGGAGAGAGTGAGAGAGAGAGATAACCTGACAGAGGAGGGAGAGAGAGAGAGAGAGAGAGAGAGAGAGAGAGAGAGAGAGAGAGAGAGAGAGAGAGAGAGAGAGAGAGAGAGAGAGAGAGAGAGAGAGAGAGAGAGCGAGAGAGAGAGAGAGAGAGAGAGAGAGAGAGAGAGAGAGAGAGAGAGAGGTTTCCGCTGGCTTTGGCTAAAGCTGCAGACTCAAAACCATATGCTTGTCATAGTGTTGTGTGAGTCTTTGTGTGTGTGTGTGTGTGTGTGTGTGTGTGTGTGTGTGTGTGTGTGTGTGTGTGTGTGTGTGTGTGTGTTAGGTGGGCAGGGCTTAGCTGGAGGAAAACTGCTCAGACCGGGATCCTGCTGCTCAGACAGCAGGATCCCCGGGACAAACGGTGAACGGACAGACAGAGGGAGAAAGAAGACAGGTACAGACAGAGACGCGGACACAAGACGATAATGAGGAAGATTAGTCAGAGAGAGAGAGACACGGCAGGGAGTTTTTATATCACGCGGCAGCACACACTTGCTCCTCTTGCATACGGTTTAATAGACACCAGACTTGTCAGTCTCGGAGTAACCCGCCCACAGTTTATATGAAGCATGCAAACCTCACTGTCAGTCAACGTATCGATACCCCTCGTGCTTCTAAGCAAGTCATGCTTGCAGAGAACTTCTCTTTATTGTTATCCAACTCACATGTGAGCACCAAAGTTGGTCAACCTACTGGTAGAAAGCGTCAGGATTGTAATAAAATGCATATTTTAACATTTAAATACTGCACACAGTCATTCATTTGTTGTTCCGAAATGGAAAATGTGCATATTTGTGTCTTTTCAGGCCAATTCATCACACTTATTGCGTGACAGACGGTGGATTCGGCCAATCAAAGTTTACACTATTTGATCGACAGCAGGCAGAGTCAGACTGCATGACAAATGTTACAGTTTTCAGACAGGAAACGTTGCCAACCAGATAACGAGAGGACAGCCAGCTTGATGAATACCCAGACTTAACATCAGCAGAGCTGTTTTGGTTGGCCGGACATTTTCTCCAGGACGCCAAAGCGAGATAGCAAACGTCAGGAGAAGATGAATCTGAAAATTTAGCGAAGTCTTCTGATGGTTGGGATGACTTACCAGACTCTTGGTCCATTTTGATTGACAGGGCTGGGCTCTGGGGGGCGGAGTCTTCACTCAAAGAGTAGCTGTGCTCTGCTTGAATATCTGTGAAAAAAAAAGGCATTTTCAGACGTGGAAAATATAACATTGCTCTCTTTTCATCATCCTGTTAAAGCGATCACAGACAGTGATGGTGAGTGATGATATTCACTTGGCCTGAATGAAAACGGAAAGCAGCTTATAGAGACGGTGTGAGAGGAGAGAGGGGGGGGGGGGGGGGGGGGGGGGGTTGTTTGCCTCTTTTAAAATCTTCTCAACTTAAAAAGCAACAGCGTGTCGGATTTAGCGGCATCTAGTCGTGTGGTTGCAACCCTTTCACCTCACCCTCTCTTTGCTCAGGTGAAGGAGAAACTACGGTGGCGAAAAATGCAAGAGTCCCTATCTAGAGCCGGTTTGTCCGTTCTAGGCTACCGTACAAACATTGGCGGACTCCTTAAAAGGGGACCCACGGTGTCTGTAAATAGAAAACTCGACAATTCAGATTTTTAGGTGGTTGTACACTGACGAAACTAAATCTGACACACTGGACCTTTAAAATCATTTCATCACAACTGTTTTCCCTATCATAACTGAGTGATGAATGTATTGCAGTGCTCTTACTGTTTTCATTGGAATGTCTTGAAATTGTTAGGAAGGTGTAATTAAGTCCAACCTAATCAGATGTATTATGATTCATTATCCCCCGAGATGCCTTCCTCCAATCATTTTCCTAAAGTCTTAGTGACCATGGCAACGCCTATCGGGGATACCAATTTGTCTCGAGTGATGAGCGTGACGAGTAGCGCAGCGAGTTTATCCTCCTGACAGAACCTGCAGGAAACTAACTCTGAATGACGCCCGACCATGAAGCTCTGGCACAGCTGCAGCCTGAACCTGAATGCGGTGCCTCCTGTTCACTCTTCTAGCACCTGCTAGGTGAGGAGCAGAGGTCTCGTGTGCTTTCTCATGGTTTGAAGCAGGAGATTTGGAAGTTAACAGGCTTCAGCAACAAAAACTGGCTCTTGCATGGAGGAATTTAACCTCCCTTGGGAGCCGGGGTTGATGTCAGCGGTTGGGAAGTTACAACTTGATACAGTTGGTCTTCCATGCTGAGTTTTTGGCTTTCGAATCAACCCAAATAATGGGATTGGGGTCTTTTCTACTCAGACATTAAGCTGAGGAGTGGAACAACTGGCTGCTGCGCTGCTGGACGCTACCGGAGTAAATGAGAAGGTCATTTAAATGTCACTGTTAGCTGCACGCAGAAAAACTTTTGCTGTTTTTGGGGGCCTGAAAGCATCTCAAGGCAAACATCTTCGAGGCAGTGGTTGGGCATCGAGGAAGGGTTCCACCAACCGACTTCAGCTACCTGCTGGGAGATTTGAATCGCTTCACTGGAAATAACTGGGAACAACCACTAACTCGTTCCATATACCCGTTCTTTATGCAGTTCTTGCAGTGTGTGTTTAAGGCTGACCTGGGCTGCTGTCTATGTCCATATGTAAAAGTGAAGGTCTGTCCGCCATTAGGGGGCGCTCTAATAGGTGGTCGTCGAAGAAGCTGCTGAATAATTCACTGCTGAAGTCGTCCATTTGGTCACCTGAGAAAGGCTGGAACACATAAAGAGAGAAACACGGAGACAGAAAACAGTTAAAAAACATATCGGGGTCACGAGGGGCTGGTTTCTTAGAGGTGGGGTACACACTGGAGAAGTCACCAGTTCATCACGAGGCTAAGCGTGTTTCATCAATTAGTTCAGCTGTGTTTTAATGCGAACATGCCGCAGCATTTCTGGGACTGGTGTGCCGCTGTTGGAAATACAGAAGATACTCTGCAACCAATTATTGTTTCCAGATTAAATGATCTATCAGCTGGGAGTTATTTGTCCATAGAAATATCAAAAACTGACAAAAAGAAATGCACAGTTTCCCAGAGCCCAAGGCGACCTCTTACTGATGTTGATTAAACACTGTGCTGATAGCGGCCTGAGGAGGAGAAACAGCAGCGACAGATTCATCTGGATGAATGAGTCACGGAGCTAAGAGACGATGTTCTGGAAGCCTGGGACTGCATGGTGCTCTGATTTCACTGGTACACACACACACAATATGAGTCATCCTGGTCTTGAGCAAACATACAAAAATAAATAAAAAAAATAAAATACAAAAGCACATAGACAAGATGAATTTGTTGGAACAAGTCATCTGCGCAAGCCAACCCCGCTTGGAGGCTCCTCAGACAGACAGCGACAGAAATAACTCGATTTAATTAACAGCAAGTACAAAACACTGATTTACACGTTTTATTCCTGGTAATCAGCTTAACGTGGTCCATCCAAAAACTGCCAGGAATGTCGCGGCGAATTAAATCACGGTACGAGTGATTTTTAAATAAACAATGGGAGGAATGAGGAGGGGGAAAAAGAAGTCTCACCAAAACTCTGAAGCCCCACGGAGTTTTAAACGGTTTTAAAGATTTAAAGTGTGTTAAGATTTAAGGTCAGCCCTACTGCTGTCAGACGCTTGCAACTTTAGACTTAGACCATGAGCTCGTCAGGTCGCACAAATAGGATTGGACTTGCTCAAACAATGTGTGTTTGACACTTTTTTAATTATATGCACATATCAAAGCTTCCATGGGTGCAGAGGGAGGTGTAGGGATGAAAAGAGTGCACACAGGCTGAGTTGTAGGTATATACAGGACTTTGCTATAGGTGTGAGTCACTGTTGGTGTGCAAATAACTCTGGGATACATGCAGCTGTTCGACCGAAACATGTGGAGTAAGCACACACACACACACGTGCACAGAGCGTCTACATACATATGGTGGGTGCATGCGTCTGTTGAGTTTTGGAAAAAAAAGAATGTTGATTTAAAACATTTTCATGAAATCAAACAGTTTTTGATGCTATTTACGGCTGCAGCGTGCTTCCATTCTGTAATTAAATCTCCGTCGAGTAGTTTCTCATCTTCATTCATGTGCTGAATTCATATTTCTCACATGCGCACAAGTGATTGGCCTGGAAACGAGGCATGTGTGTGCGTTAATGTTTCTAATTTCACCACATTGACACTGCGTCAGAGCCGTGTCAAGTTATCACTCATGCAAAGCTGAGTCGCCCAAGTTGAAGTCGGTTCACTTGTCGCCGCAAACAGAGATACAAAGCGATCGCTCAAGGAACCGGATCAGAATTTGTATTTGAGCGCAGGGTGCGTACACACACTCGCTCTTTCGCGCACAATTGAACTGTTCATCTACTCTTAAACAAACACACCCAGTATAAAGAAATAATACGACTGACAGAGCGGCATTGTTCTCCTGCTGCACTTCACACTGCTCCTTTAACTCCTTTAGCCCCTTTGGGGAATACAGATCACATTTAAGCCGAGCGACTCTCCCAAAATAAACAGAGAGTGTATTCCCAGATGGAGAAATGGGTGAGATTGGTGCTGGGAGAAGGTGCAGGGACGGAGAAGAAGCAGAGGAAAATACATAATTGAAACAATTTAGTCGGGCCTAAAATTAGCCCTGCTCGCTGCATTAGATTAACGGTGTTAGCCTTTATGTTGCTCTCTGCCAACAGTGCTGACATTTAACCTCTGGAGCTCCAGAAGTGGATCTTTAATTCAGATTTAACTAGACACCAGATTATCCACTGCAGCCCTGTTTGAGGCTCTTCTTCTGCACCACCTGTTTTTTTCCTCCACCTGCCCTGATACCTGTCGTGGGATCTCTCGCAATAACTCTTTCAATTTCCACGAGTCCAACCACGCGCGGAGAAGCTCCCAACATTCCCGATGACTTATAATAATTATAATAATAAGCGTCATTCATCTGTCACACAACTATGCACAACAGGTGCAATAATGAAGACTGCTTGTGCCGCATGGAAAACAAAAGGAGGCTTCTTGAAATTCCAGCGTGCCATATTTAACAGAGAATATGGCAGACTGCGATTTTGTGACAGTATAATCGCCTGATCCTTTGTTTCTTACACGCCTCGCTGCAGCCGCAGTCCCTTCTTCAAAGTAGGAAGGAGAGAGCGATGCGAGGGGGGTGCAATCACTCCACACTGCTCCCTTAAATAAAACTAAATAATACTTTAAATCGATGGAATTGAAGCGGTTCTCTAAAAAAAGGCATTTTGGCGTGAAACAGGGCAAACACAGGTGATGCCAATGATACTAATTAAGACACCTTAATTAGTATCATTGGAAACACCTGCGGGGACCCGGTGATTTCATGTCAAACAGCTGCTGCTGTGCAAAAAGCTCCATTAAGGCTGTGAGAACAGAATATTACGAGGACTGAAGCGGAAATTAACGACGTGAAACAGTGGCTGTGTCAGCTGCGCTTTTAATTCCGCAGGCAGATGGTGAATCTGAGCCTGATTGTGTAGGTGCATAACATAATTTTTTGGACTAATGCTGTAGTTGTAGATATGATATGAGGACAGGAAGCCGGTTCAGTGTTAGGGGGACAGCTGCAGCCGGTGTGAACAGAGCACCACAAGGTCTGGACCTTTCATTACCTGCACCCTCCTCTGCTGGGAAAGGAATCGCACAAAAAAAAAACAAAGCGTTAAAAAGCAGTTGACAGTTTTTATAGCTTATTGCAGTGGCAGTGTGTCATTAGGGGAGGGAGGGGGGGATGGGGGCTGAGATGTAAACCACACTAGAAACAGAGCTGGGAAAAGACAGACGCAAGGAGTAATTATAAAAAAAAAAAAAAGCAGAGCGACTCGGTTATGCCTGTAATTAACAGTGTTGAGTCTCAACATATCTACTCTCCTCGCCTTTCATTTGGATGCCTCGCCGGTTCAGGTGAAACACGCAGAAAAAAAGCCCGGCGTGCGTCAATCAATCAGCCGCCTCCTGCACCGTGACAATCGTGCAGCGGATGAATCATGCCCGCAGTCCATTAAGAGTTTTCCCTGTTACAGCGAGGAAGGAAAGCGCACAGCCAGGCCAAAGAGATTTCATGTCATTATGGCCAGAACAGTGCAGTGGAAACAATCGTGTACAGGCCAAAGGGAATTGTCCAAAAAAAATGTCTAGTGTGTCAGATTTAGGGGGCTCTGTTTACAGAATATGGAAAGTCATATTCATGGGTATGTTTTCGTTTGTGTGTAAAGTAAGAATGCTTGTGTCAGAATAAAGGCTTTGGCTCGGACAGGTGAGTGTGTGGTGCCGCCCCTGTCAGGTACGTCACTGCTGAACTCACACTGAACTATGAGTCCTGAAGCGGGGTATGAAACGAACTGTGACTTATGTGTGCCGTTACACCTCTAATCCAGACCTCACTTCATTTCACGCACATTTCTTAATGGACCACACAAGTCAAGAGGTCGCCGTGTACTCAGCATGACCAAAAATGCATTTTCAACAGATTGTTCTGCTGCATACCCGGGCTTTCATGTAGGTTTATGGTGGCGTAGAATATAAAAAGCATGATATGTCGTGACTCCTATAGGCCCAACAAGATGGTACGGTATCTGAAGGAGAATGCATGAAACTTTTATAGTGCACATCTAAAAAGTACAGATTAGAAAATGATCAGAGAGCTGCAACAACTGACAGAAAAGTGTCAATTAAACAATATTTTTTACGCTTTGTTGGTTCCAGCTCCTCGAATGGACGAGATATCTTACTTTGAAACAATTTTCAGACATAATTTATAGACATGAGCTATATTGAGTTATCTGAACTCTTGCAGGATGCATTGGAAAATGTGTAAGCGTCAATAAAAGACTTTTTTTGTGCAGTGTCAAATGAAATTGCAGTTGTGAGCGACCTGAAAACATCGTGTCATTATGCTATAAACGTGCCCCGCCGCAAGATAAGAAAATGGCAATGTTCTCTACTGTATTTTGGCCTCGTGTGGACGACGTGTGGCTGCAGTGGGTTGGCTGTGTTTGGCTTCACTTGAACAACCTTAAAGAGTGCGAGAGGAGGGAGCTGAGGCTACTCTGTGTGTGTGTGTGTGTGTGTGTGTGTGTGTGTGTGTGTGTGTGTGTGTGTGTGTGTGTGTGTGTGTGTGTGTGTGTGTGGAGACAGAAGTGAACTCCGCTTTGGTTCTCAGTTAAACAGTAGAGGAGTATTTTTCCTTCACATTTAAACTCACACACACACACTCTCACACACACACTCACACACTCACACACACTGCTTGCATGCCTGCTCGCATTCCTTCTGGCAGCTCGGCGGCCAACCGGCTGCGAGCATGCAGATGAGATGGGCGTGTCTTTTTCCAAAGCTGGAGTACAGGGTCTGAACGGAGAGTAGAATAGAATAGAGTAGAACAGAGTAGAATATGGCAGAGGATGTATGAGGAGGGAAAGAACAGAGGGTACAAGTGTGGAGGACAACACGATGTTAGATCGCAGTGTGAGTCCAAATATCCAAAGAGATTTTTCCTCAACTTGCTCTCATCTGCGGCGTCCTCGCTTGACCTCCCTTCATACATGTGCTCGTCTGTAAATAATAATTCTAGGCGTGTTTTTGCTTTGATATGAAACAGAGAGAGAGCAGGAAACGCTCACATACGGAAGGCTGGATCTAGAGGACGCCAATTACTTTAAAGTGATTAATGTAGCGTTTGGTTGCCATGGAATTTGCCTCTGCGTTTGTTCGCAGTGACACACGATTAATCCGAGTTTGTGGGCCGTGTATTCATCAAACATCTCTGATAAAGAAAGGCTGTGGAGCATCCTGATCAAATTTTTTTAAAGAAAATTTATATCAATAAACGATTCATTAAAATAACCATTAGCTGCAGCTCTTAGTCATCTCTCCTCCAGGATTTAGGAGGTAGGTGGTAAATGACGTTATCCATGCGTGGTCCGTGAAATTGGGCTAAAATGAAACAGTGCACATGACGCATGGACACAGCTGGGCAATAACAGATAATAGGATAGGACAGCAGTCATTCTCAAATGAACTATCTGTCTACAGTGAGAGCGAGAACTTAATGCTTGGATAGTTTCTAGCCTGTGGCCCCTCTGAAAATGGACTTCACCCTATCGGCTCTTCCTACCGGGTACCAACAGAGGAAATGTGTGAATCCCTGCTGTTCTGCACAAAACACACCAACGAGCTGAAGCCTCTCTGTGTCCATTCATTAGTTTTTAGTGTCCACACTGGTAATGGTGCTCTTAATCCCCAAAGTTTAACCTAAATTGCAGATACACATAGGCCAGATTTCTCCATGCATCTCTTCTCCCAACATCAAAACTCTTAGAATTGCAGCTCTTTGGATCTTTGTGGCGTCTTTCAGCTCCTTGTTTTGGTTTTATGCCGTGCACAGCTTCGCGCTCATTTCTAAAATAGCTTTCGAGCAATTCGCAGCTACTGAGTCCGGTTGGTGGAGACCAAAAAAGGAGCGTAAATACTGGATTCATAACAAGCGAGCAGTCCCAAAACACACGACCACCAATCTAGCTCCACACCTGATGCAAACTGATTTTAAAAACTAACTTTTGCTGACACTAACTTCGAAAAAGTTCATGCAGGTCGACTAACTACCCTACGTGCAACATTGTGGCTGCAGGTAAAGAAAAACTTATTATTTCTGCAGCTACACTAACGTGCAGGAGTTTTATCTTATCAACTGCAATCGGAAAGTGAAAGCACATCACACCCCTGCTCTCCTTCAAACATCTGCCGTGAGCACTTCAGATGTAGAGAAAGAGAAATCCACAGATCATGACGCTGACTTTTTTTTCTCCCCTTTAGAGGGGCGGCCTCTGGTTGCGGTGACTCATCACCTGTGCACACAACACAAACTGCAGATTATAGATTGAAACCCCCGCTCGCCGTGCGCTCTTCAAGGATGTGCGAGCATCCTGCAGCACGGCTCATCAGCCGTCATCCTTTCCCATATCCCACAGTGGTACAGCCCAGCCTGGTGGCTCCACGGCGGAGTGGACTACTTTATTTAGAACAGGGATTTAGTGGTGGTGGTGGAGAGGAGGGGTACAAACCACGAGCAGACTGCTCGGGTGACTCACTGACAAGAATAGAGGTCTACGCTGCTTAAAAAAAAAGAATAGAGGGGATGACAGAGTGGAAAACGAAGAGACAGCTAGTGATGGAGGTGAAGTGAAGAGAGAGCGTCAGTCCATCCATCCTGGCTCTGTGAAATAAGAGACATTAAGTCTTCAAACCAACATATGATTACTGATAAAGCAGCACAGGTCTGAGATGAAAGGCTCATACAGATGATGCATGCAGCTGTCGACCCCCCTTAACCTGTTGTTTTTGGACGAGGAAACAGGGAGAGAGGATCAGAGCGATGACAAGTGGAGGGGAGGAGAGGAGACAGAGATTTAAACATTAATAAATAACACTCGAGCCAATCCAGCGCCAAATATTATGAAAAATCACTTTAATTAACCAAGTGCTTGCTGATTAATTTTGCTGTTAGGATGACTAATGGACTGAATTAACTAAAACACTTGGGTTACAGTGATCAATTCAGCCAACTGGGAGCAGGAAACACGCTTTAATTGAGGTTTAAATATGGGGAAAGGCTCAAAGAGTTAATTGAAAAGTAATGCACACACACACACACACACACACACACACACACACACACACACACACACACACACACACACACACACACACACAGATCCTCAATAATAGCCAGGTGTGCTCCTGAGGACTGCAACACCTGTCTGCTGAACACACACACACACACCTGAAGTTAACCAGTAACTCACACAGCTTGTCAGGCTCTCACACACACACACACACACACACACACACACGCACACACACACGCACACACACACACACGCACACTTAAAGACAGTATACAAGCCCCGGATGTCAGTCAGGATCTACACCGCCCTCCTGAGGTCCGGCTCCGGGGCGGAGCAGGCATTTGAGGTGCGTTTGATTTATAAAACACTAATGAAATTAAATGTAACACGAGCAATAACTCACCACATTAGTGAGGAAATCACCGTCGCTGAGTTCCTCCAGGTCCAACAGGTTGGTGCCTCCGGACGGATAGAGTTTCTCTGCTGTCAAACTGTCTAGAATAGACTCCATCATGATTGTCTGTGTGTGTGTACAGCTCACTGGACGGATGCTCAGTAGCTATTTGGACCGTTGGCCGTGAACGCAACTCATTTAAAACGGAGCGGTTTGTTTTCTAACGGCCGCCGCGTGCTGCTGTTTAGCGTCCGTTAATTACGCCACCTGTGCCTGTTAGCGCGTGAGTCCAGCTGCTGCCTGCTTTTCTTTTCTTTCTTTTTTCTTTTTGTGGTGGCAAACTTGGTAAAATGTCGATAATTCACATCCTTCTCCAGCTGTGGCGGAGACGTTACTATCCATCCAGCTGTGCGAGCGCGGCTCTGACTCCCTGCTCGCGTGCGCTGGCTCTGCCTCGCGCTCATGAATATTCAGTAGAGCCCCGCCCACCGTGGCTTCAAATGACGGACACGCCCCCTAAAAAAACACAAAAAACAGCTGATTTACTGTTAAATCTTTTACAATAAAATTTAATGTATGTAACTAAGTACATTCAAAGCAATACTGTGTAACTTTTCTACCAATACAAACTAATTTTGATGCTGCATTGACATATTATCGAGCTGGTGTCGTGCCAGAACAGGAGCTTTTACAATAAAATGTTATGTATGTAACTAAGTACATTCAAAGCGACACGGTGTAACTTTTCTACCGTTGAAAACAGATTTAAACTGATTTTGATGCTACACTGACATATAATCGAGCTGGTGTCGTGCCAGAACAGGAGCTTTTACAATAAAATGTTATGTATGTAACTAAGTACATTTAAAGCGACACGGTGTAACTTTTCTACCATTGAAAACGGATTTAAACTGATTTTGATGCTACACTGACATATAATCGAGCTGGTGTCGTGCCAGAACAGGAGCTTTTACAATAAAATTCAATGTATGTAACTAAGTACGTTTAAAGCAAGACTGTGTAACTTTTCTACCATTAAAAACAGATTTTATCTAATTTTAATGCTACATTGACATATATTTGGGCTGGTGTTATGCCATAACAGTAGCTTTTACAATAAAATTTTATGTATGTAACTAAATATGTTCAAAGCAAGACTGTGTAACTTTTCTACCATTAAAAACAGATTTTAACTAATTTTGATGCTACATTCACATATAATCGAGCTGGTGTCGTGCCAGAACAGGAGCTTCTACAATAAAAATGTATGTAGGTACCTAAGTACGTTTAAAGCAACACTGTGTATCTTTTCTACCATTGAAAACAGATTTTAAACTCATCTTGATGCTACACTGACATATGATGATGAAATATAATCGAGCTGGTGTTGTGCCAGAACAGGAGCTGGGCAAGCTCAGCAGCCACTATGGTCATAATAAAAGAGGTGATAAAACTGAAGGGGACGTTGACGGAAGAAGCTAAGAAGAGAAAAATAATAGGGTAACGAGCAAGAGGAAGTTGTCGACTCACCAGTTTTTGATCATATGTAATATAATCATAACAAATACATGTGTACTGTACTGCAAAAAATACCAATTTCTGCGCAATGTTATTGCTTATTCAGTCCAGTACAAAGGTACTTTTACATTACATTTATTTGAAAGCTTCTTACTTACACATTAAGATTTTGCGAGGACTGAAATGCAGCACCTCAACAAACTACCACAGTAAAATGCTGCTGACACGTGTCATGCATTGGTAACCCTACTTATGGAATAAAGACATGACATAGTACAGATTTATATTAACAAGCAATAAATAACAGAGGTGATTTTATTTACTTTGGCTGACTTGATGCCCTGTCATGACAGTGTAGGCATGTACAGACTGACTGATCTCAATTGCTCATAGCCTGGGGGGACAAATGTATCATCTTTATCAGTACAAGATGACATGACATGTAGTGCAACTTTAACTCGAACAGAAGTCTGATCAGTCAGAATAAGTGAAGATACTACAGGTTTTTCACCTGAGATGCAGGGAGTGTGATATCACCTCATTTAGGTCACAGGGAAACATTGCAAATGTAAATTTACTGTACTATCTTAAAATATCTTAAAAGAATGTGTGTGTATGTGAAAGAAAAACAGGAGTAAGACAAGCAACACCCCCAGATACTGCCTGCAGCTACAACACACACACTGCAAAGTGGGAACGAAACAGATATTTCTTTCTCTTCCGTGATTGCTCAGACTCGCCCGTCTCATTCCTTCTGCCCCAGATTGTTTCTCCTCTGAGAGGCAGAGATAGAGAGATTGAAACTCAGAGGAGCGAGAGAAACACTGTGCATTGTTGTTGCAGGTATCAGAGGTGCTTGTGTGTGTACTGCTGCTCTGACCTGTTACATAATATGGATAGATTTCAGGGAAAGAGGCATGAAAAAAAGGGGCATTTTATTTACAGAATTAAATATCTCAAATATCTTAACAATTCATGGTTCCAGGAGGATAAACCCTCATGACTTTTGTGATTCCTTCACTTTTCTTGCACCACCATGAGTTTGAAAGTTGTAGTTTTGAATGAAATGTCTAATCTACTCAACTGTTAGATGGATTGCAATGAAATTTTGTACACACATCAGTCAGGTACTTATTATTCCTGTATATTTGTTCCAATTCAAATAAGAGTTACTAACTGTTATATAATGATCTCCTGTTACTCCACAACCTCTTTCCACCTCCCTTCTTCTCATCCCCTTTTCTTCCTTTTTTCCCTTATCGCCCTTTCCTCCTATCTCTGCTCCCACCCCTCTTCTTTTCTCTGTATCCTTTCTCCTCTCAGATATCAGTTTACGGAGGTGTCGCACCCGGAGGGACAGGGTGTCTCTGTTTTCTCTCACACACATGGGTGTTGTATAACTGTGGTGACCTTCCACAGACTACACAGTGAGTCTCTAATAAATCTAGCTGAATCGAGTTTAAATTTAAAGGTACCCCCGTGGAGCTTTTGACCACTGGTGGCACTTTGGAGAAATGTTTTGATGAGATGACGGGTGGTAATTCAAATGGCTAGTTGGATGAGGAGACAAAGGGTTTTTGGGTTACTTGGGAGCATTGAAACGAGCTGTAGCCACTATATTAGCATATTATAAAGTTATTGTGAGGAATATTTCAGCAAACAGTTGCTGATTCAGCTAAAAATGGCATTAATTGGAATGTTAAGTCAAATATTCCCTCTCCTTTTTGTTCTGTTTTGGTCTCCACCAAGGCATCTGGATTCACTGTATCCATCCAACTTCAGCGTGAAGTGTGTGGTGTGATGTGTAATTGTTGTCAATTATCCCCCTTGTATTACTAAAGAAATCAATAATTTGTGTAAAATATTGATTTAAAATGTACTTTATTTCTTCCTCAGTATTAATAATAGACTGTTAAACGCTTTATTGACCAATCAGAATTGAGTATTTGACAAAGCCGTGTGATTAATAGAAACAAACGACTGTCTGCATGGTAGAAGAACCTCAATTCAAAACTGTTTTCGATCAGCAGTCATATTTTATGGAGTGTCCACCTCCGCCTGGATACAGCACACACAGTGAGAGCAGGAGTGAGACTATACGAAGGAGACAACATTCATCTATTGTTACAAGTTTAATGTTAATCTCACTTTGATTGCCAACTCCAAATAATGCCTCAGTGGGGATTATTATTTCAGATGTTTCTCATCTGTTGATGCAGATTGTGACAGGCAGCTCTCTGATTGGCCCTCGGTGTAATGATGCAAGCATGACTCATCCTCTATTCCGAGCCGGTCGACTTGAGGTTTTGACCTTTTGTCTCCTTGGTGACCGCTGTGATGTCATCACCCCTCCAACACACTCACTGTTGCCATCATCCTCTTCTGTCTCTTGTCTATCGAGGTCTGTTGGCATCGCAAAGCACTCAGCTGGAGAAACACAGTTTATATGTGTCATCGCCGAGACGGCTTCTACCAGACAATTACTATTAGTCCTCACGTCCTCATCTATCCTCCTCACTCGCTGTGCAGACCCGGTTAAAAGGCTTGAGCGTATTCACTGCAGCACACACTCATGTTCGAGAATATAAAATCATACTTTGATATTAATTGCTTTGTTTCCAAGCAGTCTGATAACATGAAATCAGTGGTCAGGGCCGGCACAAGGCTTTTTCGGGCTCCTTCAAAACCACCACCACCACCACCACCACACCCATCCAACTTATTTAACTGGAATAAGAACAGCACATAAAGTTTTAACCAAGTCCTAAACAAACTGCAGTGCCTGATCAAATAACAGTTTTATTGTAAAAGACTGAACACATTGTTCTCGAGGGCAACTATAAACATTTCTGAGAACTTGTTTAAAATATTCTAATCTGTAAAAATGTTAAGTCATATCTTGTTTTTGTTTTTTTTAGCTCTTTCCCTTTGCTTCAAATTTCACCTTTTTAAAGGTCCAGTGTGTAGGATTTAGTGCCCCTAATGGTTAAGTTGCAGATTACAACCAAATAAATACTTCACCCTCTCAAAAACTCAACAATAAAAACACAACAATTCTTATTTTCAAGTGATTATACACTAATGGTAACACACTAATGAATGTTGTACTTCCTGCCGATTAAAAAATAATAATTACACACTGGACCTTTAAATTAACTTTACAATCTTGAAGATGTTTGTAATTTGGCGACCCCTGTGGTGACTAACAGTAACAGCAGGTCTCCCCACATGTGTTCAAGATGATGCTGCCTTGAGCAGCTACTCTGTCAAAAAACAAAAGCAACAGACGAAACAAATTGTGGGCTTAGACATTTCTTTGTCTTCCAGATGCCCAGCAGCGTTGGCGCACGTGCATGCATCATTTCCACCTTGAATCTAGCGTGGGAAAGGTGGATAACAAAGAAAACTAATATATCGAGATCACAGGTCATGAATACGTTGAAAGGCTTGTGCTTAAATGAAATGCAGAACGTAAACAGTGTCAGAAATGAAAATCTATAACTATCTGCACATTTTTCAAATCCTCTGTGTTTGGGCATGAAGCTCAGCGGGGTTCTGTGGTCGGTGGTAGCTGGGTGGAGTAGTCCATGTGTAGTAAACTGTCGTGGGGGTGGACAGAGTGGTGGGATGGAGAGTAAGCACACAGTCAATTTTCCCATAATGCTTTTACGAGTGGCTGGAGATGTATAAATGGTGCAGTCAGACTGAAGTGTGGCTGCAACCGAGCAGCTCTCTTGTTTCCTCTCTCAGACAAATAAGATGCCAAAAGGAGCCCAGTGTTTTCCTTCTGTCTTATTTTCTGCTACTCGCTGAGTTGCTTTTTCCTGTCTCTTCTGTTTTTTTTCCTCTTCCTGATCACAAAGTTCAGGAGTTCAGAGTGAGCGATGAGGAGAGGGAGATACATGGAAAAGGAATACAGAGACCAAGAGAGGAAATAATGCCAAGACTGTAATCAAAGCCAGCCTCATTCTTTACACATTGTTACATCATCTACACTCCTTCAACAAGTTTCACTGTTTGACCCATCGACTGATGCACTGACTGGTCAGATTATACATGAACTTTGAAGCCTTCAATTCAAAAAACCCATGGGCATTAAATCTGCTGCTGCCACAGCCTCCACTGCTCCAGGAGGTCCTTTCACATGGACCTCATGGACGACCTGGCTCGCAGTCAGCGGTCTAACATGTCCCGCAGGTGTTCGATGGGGGCTGGAGTCTGGTCTCTGTGCAACTTCTTCCACCCCAGACTAGACAGGCTGTTTATATACCTTTTAACCAAGTATAGTAAAGTGTATTTGACATGCAGGGTGAATTAGATCAAATGACTGCACCGCCCTCTACGGGAAAACAGGACACATTACACGTGGAAAATTTGATGTGATGGAGAATAAAATAAAAATTATATATATTTTGTGGCAAGCAGCTCACAGCAGTATCAGCCCTTTAATGATATTCAACACTGAAAGCAGAAATGAGGATGCATTATTGTTCTGTTAGGTCGTAAAGCAGACTGCGACTGTTGACAAACTAAAGCCAGAACTGAATAAATTGTTCTGGATCACAGTATGGTGCATGACCCTGCTCCTGAGGCAAGGTACCAAACCCCTAACTATTCCCAGGGTGCCGCTAACGTGGCCTGCCACCATCTCTGCACATTTGCAGGATCTTTTTTTGGGGTGTGTTGTTATATATCAGGTAAGGGATCAATAAAGTAAATCTTCTTCTTCTAGTCCCTAAACAGTTTCAGGTAGAGGAGTGTGTAGGGTTGCCTCACACACCTGGATTAAACAGATGCATGTTGAGAGTGAGTTTTCTCCATCTGATTAACTCATCCATAGTCATTTTTCGTGACATTGTACTCTTTTTTCCTGCACAATGCAGCCAGCCAGAAGCTTCAGCGCCGTACTAAAACTCTAAAACAGGTCCCAGACCTGTGGAGCTTCCTCCACACTTGCAGAATGAGAAAAGATTTCAACACATCTGTATATAAATCAGCCTGCAACACACAGTTTCCTTTGAAAAGTCCCCACTGTGATCACCACTGCATGGTCTTAGAACGGGTCAGTTTCCTGGTCAGGGCGTGGCGGACAGTCAGCATGTAGGAGCGGCGGTCGGGCAGGGGACGCTGCTGATCCAACACCAGCCTGTCGGACACAAGACGCACACGTTTAAACAACACGTGTAACAGCTGTGCAGGGTGGCAGAGGCAGCAGAGGCTCAGCTGACTGATATGCATACTAAACTAGGAGAACAGTATGCATCAACAGTGTTTATGCACACACAGGCAGTTGTGAGTGTGACTAATAATGTTTTATTCAAATGAGTGGGGGAACAGCCAAACCAAACCTGATGAGCTGAAACACTGCAGCCTCCACAGCGAGGACAGCTTCTGCCACGGACAGCTCCTTGAAAGTGCAACTATGAAAACACACACACAGCATCAGTGTTACGCTTTATTATTCCGTACTGTGGAGGGTATGTGGCAGTATACAAACAGATTTTATTTTGAAAATTCCTAAAACTAAAAGACTAAATGTGACAAAAATGTAAACATAACATCTCTGTCACATGTCATCAAAACTGAGGGTCTGATTTCTCACTTTTCACTCGGTCTTTGACATTAACTGTCTTTTTTTTTTTTTTTACGTTTATTAGGGACCATGTACATTTAAAACATAAATGTTGCCATTTCATGCATTGTACCAGAGTTAGCCTCAGGCTAATTTACATCTGCAGTCCCTGGCAGGACATAAAACATCAAAAAACATATGAACATACACATAAATTCAATAGACAAGTCACTCATGAGTGTCCAAACCGCCATTTGCCAGGTTATATTTAATTTTTTTTGTCTTTTTTTTTAATGTGCTTTTTGAAGTTGAGGTTAGAATCCAGTGTAACACCAAGATATTTTAATTCGGGAACTATATCAATGGATTCATGTCTACTTCTTAGTTTTGTTGGTCAGTAGATCACGAATCAACCGGGAGCGCCTGTAGATTGCAGTTTCCACGGCGACCTTAATAAGTATCAGTTGAGTCATGTGATGTCAGGTAAGACAGATTCAGCTTTTCATTCATGACTCATTCACCGATTCATTTCTGCCGGTACAGAAATCAGCTGGATTTAAAAAGCGGACATGTCCTGACTGTGCTGTGCTTTCTATACTGTATTTCATATCATAAATCTGAAGGTACAGCCAGATACAACACAGTCCCAGCAGCTTCACAACACGCCGTACAAACCTTAACTCCTTGGCCAGCCTTTGTCCTTCTTCTGTTGTCACCTCCCTGCCGATTTCCAAGTCTGCCTTATTGGCTATCAGCACTGTCGGAAAAACTGACACACACACACATAAAGAAAGTGACAATAAACCGGCAGCATGATGCTGTGGCACGCAGAGTTTGGAGTTTGTGTTGTTAACACGACGGCCTACCGAGTAAGGAATGTGTGTAAAAGTGACAATAGACAGACGTCGGGCCGAGTTAGAACAGAGACTGAAAGAGCAAACAGCAGTGAACACTCTGTTCCTGTTGGTTCTCTCAGCAGCTGGTATGTTAGTCGTCTGTTTCATGACCCTGACGTGATGCTGACATCTTCCTCGCTCAGATTTAAGCCTCTGTGTGCAGTGACTCAACATGTTGTGCTCCCTTACCCAGGCTCTGTTTGGTCTGGTCGATGAGTTTCTTGAGTTGAGGGACCTCCAGGAAGCTGAGGCGCTGCGTGATGGAGTAGAGCAGCAGGAAACCATCTGCCCAGCGGATGGAAGATTCCAGAGAAGCCACAGAGCTCTCCTGGAGGCGATAGTGTCACACGTTATGAAGGCTGCCAGGTCGGAAACGCAGATCCACGTCTGATGACTTATTGAAAGCCCCCGCGGGATTTAACGGCGCAAACAAATAAGTGGTTCGGAAAATTGGCTTATGCTTTACTTCCTGAGAATTAGACCGGAAAACTAGAAGAAGCTAGAGCCAGCAAGACTGGAAACAACAAGCCTGGTCCAAAGTTTTAGGTTTAGGCACAGAATTAATTGATTGATGGATTAAAATAACTATGGTCATCGAACCAGTGATCTAATGCTCCGCTTGGTGCCAGTTCCATTGAAGCGAATAAAATTCAGTTTAGTTGTATTTATACAGCGCCAGATAATAAGAGAAGTGATGAAAAACCTGCACCGTCCAACACCCATACTGCACACCAAGTTTGGCGCCAACGTGACGTCACAAAGCTTTCCTTCTTTATTAGTTACTCCAAGAGTCTTTCTTGAGCAAATCCACCTCCCAGCACGCATAAATCTGACCGATTAACACCTACACCTTTAATTTGTAACATTCAGAGGTGCCGTGTTGGTGTTTCCACCTGCTTTCCAGTCTTCTAGCCTCATATTTGGTGTAGAATCCTAAAAATTGTATCAATCTTCTCATTTAACTACGCCGGATTTTAAGATTAAGGAAGCTAGAACAAGTAAATATACTAATGTAATGTAATGTGGAAATTTACCTTACAAGCTATATCCAAAATCTCCAGATCGACAGCCTCCTGGTCGACCACCCGACTGCATCTATAGGTCACCTCTGTTGTAAGACACAGGCAGTCAGTCGATAATAAAGGGGCAGTAATCATCTTACATATGAATATTATACATATTCACTGACGTCTTACCCTTTTTGTGGTCGTATTCACCAATGAAGCGCTTGGTGATGAAACGGACACAAAGTGCTGGAAACACAGAACAGACAGCAGAGAGTGAACACACACACACACTGACTCTATATTTCTCTCACATAATGTGCATTCACACACACATTTTTCACATCAGCGTTCCTGTGTCGTGCCGTCATCGTCACTTTGAGAATTATCCTCTTAGTAATGTCGAGTTCTTTTTTTTTTGTCTAAACAGATGTGACAAGTGCTTCTCTCTGTGTTCTCTGTTTGGCGGCTCACCGTACTCATGTAGGGCAAATTCAAAAGGTTATTACTGAAGGTTATATGAGAAAAAATCAGGAATTAAATCTTCTTCTTCTATCTCACTGTGCAGATATACAGAGGATAGGTTCTGGTTACTCAGGATAATCCACAGAGAGAACTGAATTTCATAGGTGATGGGGAAACAGTTAAATCCTGCATTCAAAACCTCATAATGTCACAGGTAGAACACCATGAGTCACTGTTTGTGTGATGAAGCCATGCTCTCATGCACAAGTCTCTCACGCCATGAACAGATTTGACAAAAGCCATGAGGTGACACTGCAGCAGGAGGGGAGTCACGGCATGTTTACACTCCGGCGCTCAGGAAGAGAGGTCAACGTTAGGCATGCGGGAGGTTTTCCATATTTAGAATAAATCTCTCGTCACCCTAAACCTCTTTAACTTTTGTCGTTTTGTTTTGTTTCACATAATGACAACACATTGTCCAACACTCTACCTGTTTTCCCAGTGTTCTGCGCTCCAAGAACGAGAAGTTTAACCGGAACCATTGTCCTGCTGGGTCCAGTATCAGTGTCCTTCTGTGTGTCCCTGCATGGAAACCTGTACAGAGCAGAAGAGAGGAGGCAGAGGGAACAATGAAGTAGAACTGAAGTATAAAAGTAGTACTACTACTACTACTACACTATAATCTGTAATAATACTGACCTTTAAGTCGAAATAAATTCCAGATATGGAGAGAAGGATAAAATAATGAAGTGTTCAGCCTCGAACACTGAGCAGACAAGGAATGGAGAGATGGGACTGTCTTCTCTCCTTTTCTGAGAGTGTGTGTGTTTCTGTTTGGTTATAAGAGCTCTCTCTCTCTCTCTCTCTCTCTCTCTCTCTCTCTCTCTCTCTGGGAACAGTATATGACAAGAACCATTCGTCTGGAGGAACCGAGTCCAAGTCCAGACACCAGTATCCCATCGTGGATCTACTCAGCACATGTAAACACTCGGTTTAGGAGACTCAGTGGAGCGTCTCAGTTCAGTTTTAAAGTGTCGAGTGAGCTGGAAGAGTCGGTGCTTTAAGTAAAAGGTCAATGTGAAGCTTAGACATAAAGACTGTAAACAGAAGGAAAACAGCTAGACCAGCACTGCTGCCCAAAGATAAATAAATCAACGCCGGGGCCAAGAAATAGTCCCACACATATCACCCAGTATAATCCAGGCTAATAAACAAAATAAACGAGATGTCACATGTTCATTATGGAGTTTGAGTTGTTGCTACAGGTTGATGTCTTTTATGTTCAATTCAATTTTAATGTCTGAGGTGTAGCACTTTGTTTAGGTAAGACTTTTTAGATGTCACAACTTTGAAGTGTTTATATGTTTGACACATGAAACTATGATTTTTTTTTGGTCTTTATTGAGTACAGCTGAAGGTAGACGGGTAGCAGGGGGCAGAGATTCGCAGTAAATTAGCCGTCCGATGCGGTTTTCGAACCGGGGCCAGCTGCAGCGAGGACTACAGCCTCCACACACGGGGCGGCTGCTTAACCCACTACGCTACCCAACTATGATGTTTGACAAAAGACACAAGTGAGGAGCTGACTTTCAACCAAGGATGAAATAAAAAAACGACTCAAACTGGAGTAAAGACATTCTTAAGATTTTATTTATTTATATTTCACACGTTTCTCAGCTTTTTATTCAACAAACATCGTCCTCGGGAGTGAAAACGATTTAACTGTGTACAACGAGCATCAAGGACGACTTTAAATTAAAAGGAGCGACAGCGTATCCTTCCGGAGAAGTGCGTGTTGTTTTCGTCAGAGAGTTTATTGTTAGGTGTGTGTGTGTGTGTGTGTGTGTGTGAGATCGGGCGCTCAGCACACTGAAGGCTCGTCGACGGCAGCTGCTCCTTCCGTCACGGCTTTGACGCACTTGGCCATCGTTTGGGACGCTCTGCTGATGGAGTCTGATCAAAGAGACAGAGACGGAGCCAGGTTAAGGAAGATTCATTTACATTTTTCCACTTGTTTTTTTCCTTTTGCCTCTTAATCCCCACTTTAAAAAAGACACACACACACTCACCTGTCATGTAGAAGTCCTTTGCTGTGAGCTGAGGAGGTACCAGAGGAGCTGCGAGGAGGTCCTGGTTCACAGCCTGACAGGAGCAGAAAGACAGATTATTTTCAAAGTCTTTGCAGCTGTGGCGTCGTTACAGTCCAAATTCTGACTCTGGATGTGTGTGTGTGTGTGTGTGTACCTGTGCGAGTTCGTTAGCCTGTTTGAAGTAGTTCGCCTCCTCTACGTCGTCGTATCGGACCAGATTAGGAGAGACCTCAGCCAGTCTGGATCGGACCTCTTCCACAGAGTCATAGGGCAGCGCCACGCCGGCCAGCTGCGAACACACAAAACATTACTTCCAACGGCTGCACGTTAAATTTTATATGTGTGTGTGCTGACAGGAGGGAGTCCCTGCTTACCTCAGACACGGCCCTGATGATCTTCCAGTCCTCTCTGGCCATTCCAGGTGGAGTGACAGCCACCCGGGTGTGCTGGCTCCGGCCTTCAGTGTTGACGTAGGTGGCGTTTTTCTCCGTGTACGCAGCGCTAGGTAGGATGATGTCTGCCATCGGTGCTCCTGCGTCACCATGGTGACCTGGACGGGGTGAAAATGTCTCAGAAATGAGTAACACTGATTGTTTTCCCTGTCGTGTGTGTGTCTGTGTGTGTGTGTGTGTGTGTGTGTACCCTGGTAGATGATTAGGCTGTCTTTAGGCAGGTCGGCTCTGGTGATGCAGCCGGCGTCCGCTCCCAGCAGGAACAGGACTTTGGGAGGATTGTTCCTGATGGCATCCACGCCGGCTTTGTAGCCCAGGTCCAACGCAGCCACCTGACTGGCCACTCTGTCCACACACAAACACAAAGTAAGATCACACGCACGCACACACACGACTAGAAATCTGCAAAAGCGCCTAAGAGAAGTTGTCGTCGTACCTGTGCAGGACGTTGAGCACCTTCCAGCCCTCTTCCACTCCGCTGCTGGTTCTGGCGTTCTGAGCGATGGCGGACACGGCGCTCAAAATGCCGGCACCGTCGTCTCTCTGCAGAGCGCTGCTGCCCACGACCACCACAGGACGCTTAGCAGCTGAAAGAACCTGAGGACACATGAGGGGAAAAAGTTCATGTTGCCAGAAATTCAGCTGCCAAAAAAAAAGAGATAAGCCGAAAATCACGTTCATAAATCAGCAGCGGTGCTCCGTCCAAACGTCTTCGTTACCTGGCAGAAGGGATGCGTGCCGTTCGCCAGCTCCTTCAGCACCGCCGTCTCCTCTCCCAGATGGTCGTACGTGTAGCTCAGGTCCACGTTGTGACCCACCATGGCGACGCGCAGCTCGTTGTGGAGCCAGCTGACGGAGGAAGAGGCGAGTTAGATACGAGACAAACTCTCAAAGTATTGCTACTTGCTGTGGGCTGCTCTGTTTCTAGGGTTGCTCCCTTTCTTTTAGTCGTCGCCGGTTGATGTAAAAACCTTTGCAACAGCATTGCGTAACCTCATTTGTCGCAAGGCTTGAATGTAAATTTACCTCTTGCGGATCCGGGCATTGAAGAGCGGGGCTTCGTAGCGCGGGTTGGTTCCTACGAGCAGCAGCAGGTCGCTCTCCTCGATGCCGGCGATGCGAGAGTTCAACAGGTAGTTGGAGCGCAGGTCAGAGCTGAGGAAAGAGAGAGGACAGTGTGAGCTGGGGACGAGGCAGTGTGAAGCTTGTACGTTATATATAAACACACACAGTCTTACCCTGCTCCGGACATCGGGAAGAGCTCCTCGGTGCAAAGGCTTTCTGAGTTGAGTCTGTTGAGGAGGTCTTTGAGGGACACCAGAGCTTCAGCGTCGGCCATCCCTCCAGCAATGGCTGCTACCTCACTGCCCTGCACGCTCTGCAGCTACACACACACACACACACACATATTTATGTACACACACTCAAACAAGACACAAGTATCACCTGAAGCAAAACACACACTTACTGCTCCAGCGACACGAGTGAGAGCGTCCTCCCAGGTGGTCACGGTCAGCTGACCAGAATCGTCCTTCACCATCGGTACGGTCAACCTCTGCCGCTTCAGGCCGTCGTACGCAAACCTGAACACACACACACACACACACACACACACACACACACACACACACACACACACACACACACTCTCTTTAATCAAATTATAAAAGCGGCCAACTACTAAAGCCGTTTCTTCCGCCGCTGCTCCGTTCGCTTACCTCGTCTTGTCAGAGATCCATTCCTCGTTGACGTCTTCGTTCAGCCTGGGCATCACCCTCATCACCTCGCCGCCTCTGGTGCTCACCAGGATGTTACTGCCCACAGCGTCCAACACGTCAATCGACTCGGTTTTCCTGGAAAGAAGAAGAAAAGGTGAACGCGGGCCTCTGCGCTGCGAGGCTGGGGAAGACGGCTTCGGGCTCGGATCCTTTCCTTACCTGGTCTCCCACGGCCGTGCGGTGAAGGCGTACGGTTTGGAGGTGAGCGCTCCCACGGGACAGACGTCGATCACGTTGCCCGACAGCTCCGACATGAACATCTTCTCCACGTAGGTGCCGATCTGCAGGTTGTTTCCTCTCCCTGTCGTTCCCAGATCTTCGACGCCTGCGATCTCACTGGCGAAACTACAAAACACACACACACACACAGAGGAACGCACCATTGAGCGTATTATCTAATTATTACTGACAGGTAGGAAGTGTGGGTGTTTGCGGCGCGCTCACCGGACGCAGCGTGTGCACTGGATGCAGCGGGTCATGATGGTTTTGATGAGCGGCCCGATGTTTTTGTCCTCTACCGCTCGCTTCCCTTCGGAGAAACGACTGCGGTCTGAACCGAACTGCATGGACTGATCCTGAACGCAGCACAGAGAACACCAGTCACGTGTGTGTGTGTGATAAACCGACTCTTTAACCTCCATGCACTCGTCGTTTGGTTACCTGCAGGTCACACTCTCCTCCCTGATCACAGATGGGGCAGTCCAGTGGGTGGTTGGCTAACAGGAACTCCATCACTCCCTCTCTGATGACACACACACACAGTTTATTAACTTCAGTGACATTTTAAAACTTTGAATCATATTTGAATATTTGAAATCCGTACCTGGCTTTGCGTGTCTTCTCCGAGTTGGTGAGGATGTTCCAACCCTTCATTACGGGCATGGCGCAAGCTGCCACCGGCTGAGGACACACACACACACACACACACACACACACACACACACACACACACACACACACACACACACACACACACACACACACACACACACATGCATAAATTAAGACTGTATTACTCCAAGAATTCCTATGCAAAGATATCCGGATTTTACCTTTGGAGCTTTCTCAATCTCCACCAGACACATACGACAGTTTCCCGCCACCGAGAGGCGCTCGTGGTAACAGAACCTGGGGATCTGGATTCCTGCCTTCTCACAGGCCTGAAAGGGAACATACGTGTGTTTAAAATGATGAGACGCTTTTTTTCCACTGCAGACAGACAAGACAGAAAACACAGAACAGGCTCAGATCATCATCTGTGTCCACATTTTTGGAGTAAATCACAATCAGAACAACAGAAATATGGCAAGAAAGGGCTGACTGGTAACTACGTAGATAAATAAAAATGATTTGTCAGCGTCTTACCTGCAGCACAGTCGTGCCGGGCTCCACCTCCACTGGTTTCCCGTCCACAAACACTTCCACCATGTTGCTGGCAGCGCGCACTGGAGTACGCACTGAAACACAACGATCAGATCAGAGCATGAGACAGAAACATCTTTGAGTAACTGAGCTACTGAACTTAAATTAAAGGGAAACTATGCAGTGACTGAGGAGACTTGGTTGCATTGACCTTGACACACACACACACACACACACACACAGATCATACCCGTGCTGGAGGCAGCCAGGCTGCTCTTGGCGGCTCCGGCCAGAGCTCGGCCGACGGTCGGCAGTCGCAACATGACGCTGTGAGAAAACAACGAGAGAGAGAGAAAGCAGGCGACATGTGAGCCGATCTTACTGTGATTAACAGATGTCATCGTTTCAGCTCTGCGTTAAAGGGTAAACGTCAGATTTTTGATGGTGGAGGCATGTTTTATTTTTTATTTGAAACGCTTTTCTCTAAAGGAAGAAGACAGATTATTCACATGTTACTGCCCTGTAATGTCCATCTCATCTAAGACGCGCCTTATTGTGATTGGTTAGTTTTGCACCTGTATTATAATCTTGTTGTAGTGTGTAGTGTTTATTCTGAAAATGAATAAACACACTCGTTTAAGTCTGCGTGCTCTTGAAGGGTTTTGCACATCTGTTGAGGTTTGGCACAATTTGTTGTCGTATAAGATTAAGCATGCAAAGCTAAGTAACTTAACAATTAATAATCATGTTACTATAAATCAACATTATTCCACATTTCATGCAGGTTTTCCAACATTAAAGTTTACTGTGTTAACTCTTCACAGCCCAAAGCATGACCACAGTAAATGTAAATAATAAAAATCTATAATAAAGACAAATTAATAACCAAAACATCACATTTGTGCATGATATTTTCAGCCTTTACATAGATTTAGCACAGAGCATCTTCCACAGAGACACGCTGATTTAAAGCTTTACAATCGGACTGAATAAGTCCAGAACTGAATGATTAAATATAAAATATAGTTAATAAGCAGCATGAAGCTTCAGTGAGGACTCTCTGCTTGCAGGCTAACAGCGCTAGCCCGGAGTCCTACTCAAGGACACAGACACACGGGCAGTTACAGCGGGTACCGAGGTCAAACCCGCCGCTGTCCTCCGTCCTCCCGGTTCAACAGCAAACACACTCAATGTTTATAAACCGGGACTCGTGTCTGTCTCTTACCTTTTCGCTATTTGGCCTTCTGGACCAGAACAGCGTGATCTGACTTTAAACACCAACTAGCTCTAGCGTTGTTAGCGGAAATAGAATAATAACACCACTTCCGTTTGGAATCACGGTGGCGGATTTCACAATAAAATAAAGGCTGATGTTGTTGTAGATAGATAGATAGATAGATAGATAGATAGATAGATAGATAGATAGATAGATAGATAGATAGATAGATAGATAGATAGATAGATAGATAGATAGATAGATAGATAGATAGATAGATAGATAGATAGATAGATAATATAATCTATCTTGATATTTTTAGATCCCTATCCTTTCTTCTTTTTATGTTATATTTTATTTTATTTTTTGTTTTTTATTCCTTTACAGTTCTATCTCATATTTTTATTTCCACAGTCACTTTCTATTTTTTATCTATAGTTTTTGAATAGTTATTTAGCACGGGTTAACTTCTTAACACAGTTATATATTTATTTTCTATGCAAAATCTATCTATCTATCTATCTATCTATCTATCTATCTATCTATCTATCTATCTATCTATCTATCTATCTATCTATCTATCTATCTATCTATCTATCTATCTATCTATCTATGGGCTTTCACCTGCGCACTACATTTCCCATGATGCCCCGACGGTCACCGGAAGTCGCTACGTGTTCGTTTTCGCGACAGTCCAGGAAGCGTCTGCGAGCAGAGAGAGGGACAGAGACAGTTTGGAGTTTGCAGCTTTGTCCCGGACAGCAGGGACAGCAGAGACAGGTGAGTGTCCTCCTGGGGACAGGTGTGTCCTCAGGTTTAGCTCGTGACAAACATTCACCGCAGCGTTCACGCGGAGTTTGACAGATATCGAGCTGTCAAGGCCTGTTAGCACGAAGCTAACAAACACAGCGCCAGATAGAGACGCTCACTGAGGCTCAAACCAGCAGGTAAACACTGACTTATATATTTATATACTAAGAGTGAGGTCCCTGTGTCTCTGTGCTGTCTTCTTAAAGCAGCTGATCTGCGTGTGTGTTCACTGACAGCTCGATATGGGTCAAAATGTGAGAAAATGACACGTGTCAGAGGTTTGTTTTGGAAATGTGAACATAGACAGAAGCTGAACTTAATCCTACACGTGCCAGTACATTTACATGTACATATCTACATCATGTGACCTTTAAATCCTGTGAATTATTAATTATTTATCCATTGTTTACACTTAGAGATGTATATACTGTCTGTAGAAACCATATTTATTATATTTATTCCACCACCTGCCACTTTATAAATGTCTATAGATGGATACATGACCTGGCTCTGAGAGTCATGTCCACACCCTGTGCATTTGTTTAAACGATCCTTTATTCAATCGAATTGAACACTCCTAAAGGATTTGGAGTGTGTAGGAGCGGTGGTGTCAGTGGTGCAAGGGTGTGCATGAGTGAGAAGTGTGAGTGTGCAAAAGCAAAGGACTAAAGTATCAAACTAAACTAGGAGAGAGAGATCAGAGGAGAGAGCGAGCACCTGTCTGCAGTGGCATAAATCCTCTAATCCAAAGTAACATAATAGAAAACACTTGCGAACAGAAAACACAATCAGGATGCCACATAGGGCATCGCAGTATATGTCAATATGTATTCAAATATATATACACCTTACAAATATGTATTTTTTTATGTTTTTATTTATTTATTTATCACGTTCCTTGTCCTTGATTTTGATTCTGATATCATATCAAGTAAACATGTCAGATAAACGTATGGAAATTGCATGAATGTTTTGGAAGGGGTGGGACATTCTCACCAACCGCTACTGTGTCTTTAAATAAAGATTAGATGACTGTTTGTCTACAAGAATAAAATCTGGAATATATTGAAGCAGCTTTGCTTGAAATGCGTTGACAGAAATCGTGTCTCTTCATGCTCCATCCTCCTTATTTCTTTCAGCACCATGTTGCCGACCACCAGCAACGGTTCCCTCGGTGCCAGGGATGCTGCGCGTCACACGGCGGGCGCCAAGCGATACAAGTACCTGCGGCGGCTGCTCCACTTCAAACAGATGGACTTTGAGTTCGCCATCTGGCAGATGCTTTACCTGTTCACGTCACCGCAGAGAGTCTACCGCAACTTCCACTACAGGAAACAGACAAAGGACCAGTGGGCCAGGGACGACCCGGCTTTCCTGGTCCTGCTCAGCATCTGGCTGTGTGGTGAGTCTGTCACATTTCCAGGCATTCAACGCCGACTTTAGATGATGGATTAAATATATATATGAACACGTCTCCTCTTCCTCTGCAGTGTCAACAATAGGCTTCGGTCTGGTGCTCGACATGGGTGTCGTGGAGACCCTGAAGCTGCTGCTGTGGGTGGTCTTTGTTGACTGCATAGGAGTCGGCCTGCTCATATCAACCCTTATGTGGTGAGTGGTAGCTTTGCCTCGTTGATCGTATGAGATGGAAGCACCGACGGACGCAAAACTGAACCTCGGCTTGGTTTTGTCTCTTCCAGGGTTATCAGCAACAAATACCTGCTGAATCATACCAGCAGAAACCACGACGTGGAGTGGGGCTACGCGTTCGACGTTCACCTCAACGCTTTCTACCCTCTTCTAGTCATCCTGCATTTCCTGCAGCTCTTCTTCATCAACCGTGAGTAGAGTTATATCAGACATCGTCCGATTCAAGGCAGATTTAAAGTCTCTGAAATGTTTATTTTAGATAAATAGCAATCAGATTTTAAAGATGCCGATGTACACGCGGTTTTGTTTGAAAATGTGTTTTTTGTCGTCGTGTGTTTCAGATATCGTGGTGATAAACTCAGACTGGTTCCTGGGATACTTTGTGGGGAACACTTTGTGGCTGATCGCCATCGGTTATTATCTCTACATCACGTTCTTAGGGTACAACGGTAAGTCCTGTTCACGTTTAGAGTTAGTGTTACAGGTAGAGTTGTCACGATACTAAAATGAGTAACCACGATACTATACCAGACAAAGTATCGCGGTTCCGGGTATTACCGCGATACTGCAGCCTTTTTTTATTATTATTATTTTTATAAACTGCAATGTATTTGTACATGTTAGTCTGAAACAACAACGTTTGTTTTTAAGCTAAATTAGTGTTGCCACCGACAAAGACGCCACGGCAGACTCGCTGCTCGGGCCCGGTGCTTCTGCCACAGTGAGTGTGTTGTCTTGTGTCTGGGCAAGACAGAACTT
Source organism: Collichthys lucidus (assembly GCA_004119915.2). Lineage (NCBI taxonomy): Eukaryota > Metazoa > Chordata > Actinopteri > Sciaenidae > Collichthys > Collichthys lucidus. The sequence goes on along the minus strand of CM014078.1, from coordinate 35,143,566 downwards.
TAGCTTGTTGTTTGTTTTGAAGCGAGTTTCTATCGAAGCGGAGCTGCCTTCATGGAGTTTATGCTTGCCGGCAGAAACACACGAACAGCCAATCGGCTAACAGACGGGCGGACCCAGCGTGCAACAGCCTATCACATCCCTGGACGTCACCAGTAACAGGCAAACAGCCAATCATTCAGCAGCTGTGTAGTTCGGTTGCAGCACATGCCATGTTTTTTTACGAGTGAGTAGCATGCAGTGAGAAGCCGGGAGGAGAGCAGAGGCGGCCGCTATGTAGCGGAGACTGGCACCGGTCATATAGTAATCCACGGTAGTACCGTCGTGTAAAATTTCTAGTATAGTAGCGACGGTTATGATTTGGCACCGCGGGGTACCGTGTATACCGTGGGTATCGTGCAACTCTAGTTACAGGAGCAACGAAAACACGATGTGACGTAGTTGTTAAACTGCGGCAAACACGCGTTTCTACCCAACAAAAGCTTAAACTGTGGTTGATTGTTCTTGTTTTAGAGAAAATGTCCCGCACAGTTTGTTTAATACTGACAGGATTCAACAGAAACCATCCAAGGTCATTAAGGTCACGCTTATATTAGATAAACGATTGTGACCGCCCCAACCAGATCCAGGATGCACGGACATTTGTCTGAACAGGAGGGTTACCAGAGCAAATAAAATATGAGCCAACAGTCTCCTGGTTCCCAGGCTGGATAATTGTTAGTCGCCGCTTTTAATCCATTCTCGTATTTCAATAGTTTTAGAAGCTTTTGTAATCCGACAGGAATAAATAAGGAGAGTAACCAGGAATACGTTTGTTATCCACACAGCTCTACCCTTCCTGAAGAACACCGTGGTCCTGCTCTACCCGTTCGCTCTGCTCGGCCTCGTCTACGTCCTCTCCGTCTCGCTGGGCTGGAACTTCACCCAGGGTCTGTGCTGGTTTTACAAGTACAGGGTCCAGTAGAACCAGTTAGCCTCTCAAGGTTGGGACACTCGTCGGCTCGAGGCCGACTCACATTTTAGGTGACGAGGATTTCCAGCTTCTGTCAGTCAACATCTGGCTGAGTGGGACTCGGCCTCTGGTTGACTCTCAGTAAACTGGCACGCCGGGCTGTTGCTCGACTCTCACTCGACTCTGTTGATTTTCCGTTTGGCTCTTGTGTTGAGCTCCGAAGTTGGTGAACAGTGACGCTTTTGGACTGGAAACGGATGACAGATGAGATTCAGCTTTTATCTCGTATCTTTTTTTGTATGATTTGTAAATATTATCCTGGCAGGATGTAATATATACACCCACGAGGAAAACGATTAAACAGTTGCTTTGTTTCTTTGAGTTTTCTTTAAAAAAAAAGACTGAAAAACATGAAATCCTGGTTATTGAAGAGAAAAAAAGGGAAGTGGAGGATCGTGGGATTCAAACTTTATTTTTCGTCCTTTTACTTTTTTTTCTTAAAGTGTACATTCCAAAGCACTTTCAATAAAAGGTTTTATTAACTTAAGATGCCTCATTTTTATAGGCTGACCAAAGCCAGGAGGTAATACATATCTTTTTATGTTAGCCACTCATGCAAAAGTCTTATCAGATGTTATTCTGTTATAAATCTTTTCTGGGAAAGAACAATTTGAGTTGGTTATTGGGAAATAGACACAGTATTCTGAGGCAAAACATCGATACTCAAACCTTTCCTGCCTCCTACCACCCCACAACTTTTTAATAATGATCCCAGAAGCAACTAATAAAATGAATTTCAGTTTAAAAAAAATAAAGGTCAGCAACCTCTTCTTTATTTTCACTTCATTAAACCTTTTCAATCGACTCACCCACGCCTATGTAATTAAACCTCTCTACTATGAGACAACAGAGAGTTCTCCACTCCGAGAAGTGTACTCCTCATGAAGAGGAAAGCCAAAATCAACAAAATCTGATGTTTTCAAGGAAAGCACGAGTTATTAATCACATGCTTTGAATGTTTTTGTGCCCTTTACAGTTATAAAAAGATTTCCCCAAAGTGTTTTTAAGGAGGGAAAAATAAACTGAATTTCTCTGTAAAACGAAAAGCAAAGAAGCTTCATCACTACCAAAGAATGAAACGGTGGGTGGTACCACGCTGAACACACAGTGAAGAGCAAAACAACATCTGTCGTTGATAACCAGAGAACATTTCGAGGAAGTGGCCCTTGGATCAGTCACCATTCAGTATGAATTCATTATTTAAGGCTGGATAAATAAGATTTGACTCGACTTTTCCGAGAGAAATTACAGTTCATCACCTACAGAGTGACAGAAGAATTCAACATCTCGTCATTAAACGTGGCTGCTCCGACATGTATTGAGTTTCTTTGTGCTGTGGACTGAACGTGGGATCGTTTCTGATTATGTGTGACCTGGAAAGATGATACGTGGCTCAGAAGTTTATTTCAGCGCATCCATCAGCATCTGTTTGAACCGCTCCAAGTCCACTTTCTTCAGGATGGTGGCCTTATGCGTCTTCTTCAGCAGGTCCATGTAGTCCAGCACCATCATGCCTCGGGTGTGGGTCCCCTCCAACTCCACCGTCACTGCAACCTAAAGGAAGGAGGAAGACGACGCTGAAACATCTTTGTCGACTGATTTACTACTCAGACACCTCGTTTAAAAGAGCCGACGCTGAGTGAAATGTGTAAAAAAGGATTTGAACCTCTTCGCTCTCCGTCACCAGAGCGTCGTCGATGGCTGCAGCCAGGGCGTAGGTGTCACAGGAGTTGAACCCGGGTCCTGCAACCAGCTCCTTCTGATACCGCTCAGTCTGCACCATCTAAAAACAAATGAACATTTATATATTATGCAGGGTTCCCATGGGTGCTTGAATTCCTCGAAAATGCTTGAATTTCAATTAAGTGTTTTCAAGGTTGTCAAAATGCTTGAATTTTTTGTGAAGTGCTTGAAAATGCTTGATTTTTTTTGTGAAGTGCTTGAAAATGCTTGAAATGTGTGTGATGTCTATCTCAATAAACCAAGAGAAAACAAAAATGTTTCCTAAGCGGCTACGCGCTTGATCCGATGCCTTTACATGCAGAACTCAGTTATCATACTCGCTTGGTGTTCTGCAGAGAAATAACAGTAGACTACTATCCACACCTGTTGGTCACTGTTATTGCGCTATGGTAGTTACACAATACACCGCTCACAAGCTGAGAATACAAGCCAATTCACAATTAGTTAAAAATCAAAACAGTCAATCTACCACCATATGAAATAATGCTAATTAGACCCATATTATTATGCCATACAGTGGCACCCCTGCGCTTCCCATGACCATCATGGCAAACACAACTAGTAGGCTACCTATTTAAAGGTGCTGGAAAAATGGAAAAACTGGTGCTTGAAGGTGCTTGAAAAGTGCTTGAATTTGTTCATGAAAAAGGTGTGGGAACCCTGATTATGATATTTATTCTGAGTTCATGTTCAGCTTGTTCGCTTGTTGGATGCTCTCGTACCGTCCTGGTGTGGCGGGAAATCTTGTCCATGAAGCGAGCCTTGTCGGTGTCTTGGGCCAACCAAACATCAACGAAAGACTGAGGTGGGGAAAGGATGAAGATGATCATCATGAATACTCCACTGAAAGAAAAATAATGACACAAAAATAATAACATACCCATGGCAGGCTGTTCCTGCAGCTGAACTCCCAGGTGGCGATGTAGGTGGGACAGGTGTAGCGGTCCAACACGGTGTGTGCGGCCTCAGAGTCGGCCACGAAGTTAAACTCTCCGCACACCGTGGTGTTACCTCTGGCTGTGTAAAAAACAAAGTGGTTGAACACTCCCAGTTGATGTTACCATGAATAAAAAACACACATGACGTACATTCACAGTTTCCTCCCATGATGTAGAGCGCCTTCAGCTTCTCCGGTAAGGAAGGCTCCAGCTGGACTGCTTCTGCCAGGTTAGTGAGGGGCGCCGTGGCCACGAGAGTCACCTGAGAAACAAACATCAGCATTAGCTGTCGTAGGTGATGCATGATTTTCACTCTGTTTCACCATCGACCCACCTCTCCAGGGTTTTCTTTCACCATCCTGACGATGGCCTCTGAAGCTTTTTGCTCCTGCAGCAGTTCCAGTCCTGGAGCGTCAGGATCCGGGACGTCGCCCAGCCCGTCCTTCCCGTGGAAATCCCCAGCGTGGCGTTTTTTATCCACGAGGGGCTCCGCACAGCCACGGAACACGGGGATCTGCAGAGAACGATCATAACGTATGAGTCATGTCTGCGGCGTTTCTCCCTTGAGACTCCCACAAACTTACATCCAGCCTGTTGCAGACTTTCAGGACGCGCAGCGTGTTCTTCAGGACGTTCTCCAGGGGCGTGTTGCCGTGGCAGCAGGTGATCCCCAAAACCTCCACATCGGGGGCTGTGAGGGCCACCATGATGGCCTGAGCATCATCCACCCCTGTGTCCAAGTCAAGGATCAGCTTCTTCTTCATCCTGCGAGTGTTTTTCTCTCCCCTGCTGAACAGATGTCTCCTGACTGTCCTGATCTGAAGGCCAACAAACAAAGCCATTTTAGATCATGGGAGTACCATGTGACACCTCCTTTAAGACTAACAAACACCCAAACGATGACAAAACGCTGCATCCAAGTACGTATCAGACTTTCTGAAGTCATACGAGGTCTCCAGCCAAGAAAAACCCTTGAATAAGGAGGACTGGATTCAAAGTATCAAAGTTTAAGTTGAATTTATTCTTCTTCTAAAGCGGTTACAGAGAAAAGGCTCCTCGAGGAGCTCTAACAGCTGGTTCTTGTTCATTTTTTATAAGAATTTTTTTCTCGCCCACTGATACAGATAATATCATAACCTTTTCTGGTCCAAATGGTGCTCGCCTGACCTGTCTCTCCAAACCTTGGACTATTAATTTAAAAATTAAGGAGGTGCACGAGACATGCAAAAGACAGGATACACACACACACATTATATGAATTAAAACACCTGAGCATAATCCTCATGTCTCTAACAGCAGGTACTTACAGTGAGTGTCTCTTCTCTCTGTGTTTTCAGGTTGAGTGAGATCAACCAGGTGCTGGGTGTGGGGGTTTTACTCTTCAGACTTCATGCAAACACTTTTAACATTTAAAATATGTTTGTACTTTACGTTTAACCGGCTCTTAATGTTCAGTAAATCCTCACCTGTTGAGTCCTTCAGGCGTGAAGAGGTGTCCGCTTACTGCCCTGACCTGAAGAGCTGCTTTTTAAAAGGGTAGAAACTAGTGATGTGTCGGTGGTGAACGATCCGGTTCTAAAAGCCGACTCTTTGAAGTGAACGACGGGAGCCGGCTCCCTGACACTCTCGCTCGTCCCATACCTGTTCTCACATATTTTGACCAATCACGTTCTGCTTTCAATTAAAAAAGTGTTGGACAAACACGACAGGAGGGAGACGAGAGACGGAGAGAAAACGACAAACGGTGCTCAAGTGGCACTTGTGTTTAAAATAGTTAAAACTTTATTTTGTGGCATCCTTTCAAGGTTGAGCTGTAAAAGCCCTAACCACACACTTTTATACACCTTTTTACACGCATTTTGTACAGTACTCCCTTAGTTAATCAGGACGCAGAACACATGTGCGGTTCAACCTTAGCCAATTTAGGACGCAGTGCGAGTTCATACTGTACAGTACGCTGTAAAAAAAAAAAAAAAAAAGAAGGCAAAATTACACTAAAAAAATTCAGCGAAACAGCGAGTCAGCGAAAAGTGATGATATAGCGAGGGACGACACATTTTAACACAGCATGCACTGACCAAAGTGCTTTACAATGTCAAAAATGAAATAAAATAACATTTAAATATCTAAAATTATAATAATAACAACAACAATAATTAATAAAACCAATTAATGAAATGTAATAATAATAATAATAAATTTTATTTGAAGGCGCCTTTCTGACACTCAAGGTCACCGTACACATCACATCATTTAAAAACAGCATAAAACATTTAAAACACATAAAAACAACATCAATAAAATCAAAATCAATGAAAACAAGAAAGGAGAAAATGTGCATGCAGAGATGATGTCATGGTGGATAGGCGGTTGTGAACAGGTATGTTTTAAGTTGGGATTTGAAGAGGGTGAAAGAGTCTGTGTTTCTGAGTGTGGGTGGTAATGAGTTCCAGAGTCGGGGAGCAGAGCGGCTGAATGCTCTGCTCCCCATGGTGGTGAGGCGGGCGGAGGGAACAGACAGGTGTATGGATGAAGAGGATCTGAGGGCACGGGAGGGTGTTTGAATGTGAATGAGATCTGACAGATACGGAGGGGCGAGGTTGTGGATGGCCTTGAATTGTATGCGCAACTGAACCGGGAGCCAGTGGAGCTGTTGGAGGACAGGAGTGATGTGGCGGATGCAGTGGCGATTCTAGGGTCCAGTGGGGCCCCAAGCAGAAATTCATTGGGCGGGCCCCCCACCGCCCGACCCCCCCACACAACAGAATTTCACTCTGGGCCTTTGTAATTTTAATAAATAACCAACAAATTGTAGCAAGTATAGTTTTGTTTTATTTCACAAGTTATAAATATTACTTACACAAACATTGAACGTTAAACATTGTGAAGTTTCTGTTTATTTTAACAGAGAGTGCAATATCAAATATAATATTATATCAAAATCTATTATTTTAACATTATATTAAAACAAACAAACAAAAGAAAAGCCTTTAAACTTTAAGTCTTTGTGTAAGGCAACGGTTCTCAACTTTTTTTTTAAAAACAAATGCCCCCTGAACCTCACCATATACCTCCAAAAAATAAAATGGACCAATAACCTCCAATATATGCAGCACCACCCCCAATAAGCTTGATCTTTCTCAACGCTACCCTAGGGCTACCCAACACCGCCTGGGGGGCTGTAGAGCCCCTGTGGAGAGACAATAGTGTAAGAGATGTCTTCACATGATCACGATGTTACTACAGGTTTCCGATTTGTGCAAACATGTGGTTGCACGCGCAGCAAGGGATTCCTCTGCAAGCGCGGATTGCTTGAAGACTTTTGTCACTCAAAAATGTGGTCACGCAGTTGGCTGCTTAGCATTTTGTTCCTCCCAACAGCTTGTTGTAAACGGGAAACCCCACGAGAGTCAGACTCAGCGAATGACTTTTCAAAACGCAAATTTCGTTTCTTCACTCTCGACTTTGTGCAAATTTCGACTCTCTGTCGCCAGCTAGTGGGGGCCCCAAGCAGCTGATTGGCTTGCCTGGTGAGAAAAATCGCCTCTGGGCGGATGGAGGGGGTCCGGGTTATGATGCGGGCAGCTGAATTCTGGACCAGTTGAAGTTTATGGAGGGTTTTTTGAGGGAGGCCGAAGAGGAGAGAGTTACAGTAATCTAGGCGGGAAGTGACGAGACTGTGAACAAGGATGGCGGCAGTGTGGGGGGTGAGTGAGGGGCGGAGTCGATTAATGTTTCGTAGATGGAAGTATGCAGTCCTGGTTATGTTATTGATGTGTGATTGGAAAGATAGTGTGCTGTCCAGGATGACACCCAGGCTCTTAACTTGGGGGGAGGGTGAAACAGTGGAGTTGTCAATTGTGAATGATAAGCTGTCAGTTTTGGATATGGTGGATTTGGTGTAAGGGAGCTGAAAGAACCGGCTCTCCAAAAAGAGCTGAAATTCCCATCAATAGTAAAAACAAACAAACTGATTTGTTGCGCACGTTGTATAACAGGAAAGCCACAAGCCACGCCCACCTGAGGGTTGTGTCTACGAGTGTAGAGTTTCACGCAATTCACGCAAGTGCACTGCAGATGCATGCTGAGGTGGTATTACGTATTAAATCAAAGTCCAGGACAGAAATCCAATACCAACAATAAACATCCACAGTCAACCACAGTGAGAAGACGGAACAAAGCAGCGGACACAGGTGATACTAATGAGGGAAAGGTGACCCCAGTCAGGGCGGAGCTGAATCAAAACTGGCAGGAAGTAAAGGTGAGTCTACCCAGAGTAAATGAAATGAGGCACAGCAGCCTGGCATGTGATACGACGCTCGGTTTGGTTTGTTTACCAGTGAGAGAGGAGACAGCCCATTTTTAAAAAATGTATTAAACGCTCCTTCTTGTACAAGAATAATAAATTCAACTTAAACTTTCATACTTTAAATCCAGTCCTCAAGGGGTTTTCTTTAAAAATTCCCGTAACATGCTGTATTAATTCATCCAATAGTTTAAACTACACATGAAGCAGCCTCAGTCTCTGAGATCTGGGACACACCGAGAAGAAGTCTTCACACTTCATCGCCTTTTATCAAACCACATGTTGGACTATTCGTTCATATCTTGCACATTTTATATGCGTCTGTTTCTTCTTAGGTTTTCCTTATTGTTAAATTGCGTTGTGCGTTTTATATCTCGTGTAAATCACTTGTTGAAAAGTGCTACGATGAGACTGTAACACTGGATGCAACCGAGAGATCAAAAACAGTAAAAAGTCCATTTGAAAACAAATAGAAAGTGACATAAAGTCCTCACCTGGTGGATGGAGTTGGCTGCTCTCTGTGATAACCAAACTGAAAAGCAAGAAGCTTTTTAAACACACACAAAGACGACAGCCGGACTCCCCGCCCTGATGTTTTTTTCTCAGGAATTTTCTCAGGAATTTTCTCAGAGTTATCACTCTCCCATTGGTTCAAGCTGTCGGAATCTGAACAATGGTTACCACCATTTATTTTACGTAATGTTAGCTGTATTTACACCTGCTTCTTGGTCTGACACACGTCAATTTAGAGGAAGGACAACAAGACAGACGGGAGGAGAGTTGTTAGATTAGTGTGCAGCCAAAGGGCATGTCAAACATCTGTACTGGTTTGAACATAACTTCATGCAGAGTTCTTGTCTTTAAATGCAGCATTAACATGTGCTAAAGCTGCATGAGTGTGTTTTTTTTGGGTGGGTCATAACCATAACATCAGAAACATGAGAAGATATTTATATTTATTTCAACGAGACATCATTTCATTTAGTGAACGCTGCGGCTCAGAAGTTTATTTCAGCGCATCCATCAACATCTGTTTGAACCGCTCCGAGTCCACTTTCTTCAGGATGGTGACCTTATGCGTCTTCTTCAGCAGGTCCATGTAGTCCAGCACCATCATGCCTCGGGTGTAGGTCCCCTCCAACTCCACCGTCACCGCAACCTGGAGTGAGTGAGCGCAATAAGTTGTTTGGGTGACTCAGTGTTTTGAATTTGAAACCTCGCTGAGCTCACCTGCTCGCTCTCTGTTATCAATGCAGCATCGTCGACGGCGGCAGCCATGGCGTAGGCGTCGCAGGGGTTGAAACCTTTTCCTGCTGTGATCTCGGTTTGGTACTCGGCTGACTGCTGCTTCTGCATGAAACATTTAGAGTGTGAATGAAAATCAGAAGAGGAACAAGGCATGACGGCCCCCAAACATCAGCTCCTACCTCCATCGAAAGGCTCGAGATCTTTTTCACGAAGGCGGCTTTCTCAGTGTTTTGAGCGAACCACTGGTCGCAGAAAGACTGTGAGAGGAAAACAAAAGTAAAAGAATGCTGTCGTGTTAGTTTCCCATGTTCGGAAAGTTGGCACGCTGTGAGTCTCCGACAGTTTTTGTTTAAGATTTCACAACTTCTTCTTGTCATCTGTTTCTTTGCCAAGTATTACCAAACGTGCTGCATGCATCAAATTCATTGTCCAAACAAAATGTTTTAGTCTGTTTTCACTTTTAATATTTGGCTTTCGTGGTGTCGAGTTCGGCCTCACCCATGGCAGGCTGTTCCTGCAGCTGAACTCCCAGGTGGCGATGTAGGTGGGACAGGTGTAGCGGTCCAGCACGACGTAGGCAGCCTCGGGGTCGGTTGCAAAGTTAAACTCTCCGCACACTGTCGTGTTACCCCTGGCTGCACACAGTTATGATTATAAGTAATACTACGGTGGGCCTGAAGTGCAAAACACAACAGCAAATCGAATAACACAACAGCAAATTCAAAAACACAACAGCAAATTGAATAACACAACAGCAAATCGAATAACACAACAGCAAATCGAATTAACACAACAGCAAATCGAATAACACAACAGTAAATTCAAAAACACAACAGCAAATCGAATAACACAACAGCAAATCGAATTAACACAACAGCAAATCGAATAACACAACAGTAAATTGAATAACACAACAGTAAATTGAATAACACAACAGCAAATCGAATAACACAACAGCAAATCGAATAACACATTAGCAAATTCAAAACGAAAAGGGTAGGTACCCTCACGTGAAATGAATCGTTTTGAATTTGCTAATGTGTTATTCGATTTGCTGTTGTGTTATTCGATTTGCTATTGTGTTTTGCACTTCAGGGCCACCGTATAATACAGAGTGCGGAGGTGGGAAAAAAAAACAGGAGAAGAGTAAAAGACAGATAACATACATTCAGTGTTTCCACCCATGATGTAGAGCGCCTTCAGTTTCTTAGAGATGGACGGGTCCAGTTGGACTGCGACAGCCAGGTTAGTGAGGGGCGCCACGGCCACTAGAGTCACCTGTAGACAGCAACCTTGTATGTAGTATTTAATGTATTTATAATGTATTTATTAATGTATAAATATTTGTCCCACCTCTCCGGGGTTCTCTTTCACAATCTTGACGATTGCCTGTGCAGCTTTTCTCTTCTGCAGCAGCTCCAGGCCTGGAGCGTCAGGATCTGGGACGTCGCCCAGCCCGTCCTTCCCGTGGAAATCTCCAGCATGTTGTTTACGGGCCAGCAGTGGCTTTGGGCAGCCACGATAAACTGGGATCTGTAGGACATATGTCGTGCTTTAGCATAATACCTGTAGTTCTTCTGCCTTCCTTGAGACTCCCACAAACTTACATCCAGCCTGTTGCAGACTTTCAGGACGCGCAGCGTGTTCTTCAGGACGTTCTCCAGGGGCGTGTTGCCGTGGCAGCAGGTGATCCCCAAAACCTCCACATCGGGGGCCGCGAGGGCCACCATGATGGCCTGAGCATCATCCACCCCTGTGTCCACGTCAAGAATCAACTTCTTCTTCATCCTACAGTCAGCGACAAGAAAAAAAGTTTATCCAGTAGTTCATACGGTCTGCAGAGATACCTGCAACGTTACATAAAAATCTGCCGTCTCCAGCTTCTAATGGAAATGAAAGACGTTGCTTTCTGGCTTCGTGCTTCTCATATGAGCACTTAATAATCTTGAGAACATGTCGTCGGGTATTGCAGAGCAACTTTTAATCCTTTGAATAAGTTTCAGCTGAACAATTGAAGCTTTATGCTTGTAGATAATAAAAAAACTCAGCTGATTACTATTGCATGGTTTAAGGATTGGATGTTTAAGGTAAACATTGTTTAAACATTTAATATTTAAGGTAGCTTCCTGCAGGACTCGACTGATGCATGTTTAAAAATGGTCTAAAGTTACAGTACAATGTGAAATCCTCACCTGCTGAGCGGATCCTGACAGAAGTTGTCACCGTTGTCTGCGTCGATGCTGACTGCCCCGACCTGCAGTGCTTTTAACTGCTAGAAACCAACATGAATATGCATGCAGGGGCGTTTCTTTTATCCGCTGTAGCTTCGTTTTGTGGTTGTTTGGTATGTGGTGTGGCTTAAAGAGTTGTTGTGATGTAACTCATTTGTATTCAGAAAGGCCAGACTGCATGGGGGAGTATTAATGCAGAATATTGTGATTTCAGAGATTATCTGGCAACAACAGACGCAGAAACTGTTGACAGTGACATTGCGACACATCACGTCCCTGTAGACGTATTTCTAAGAGACGGCAGAAGACGACGGGCAAGAGGGAACTTGAAGATCCAAACATACCACAAAGAGTTCATAAGAAAACACGTAGATGCAATTTTGCCTGCAGCATTACATGAAATCAGAAAGTTTGTCACCTGAAGCTTAGAACAGAAAGCGCTGAGTTTTTTGGCATGTGTGACTCACACAACAATGTAATAATCTTTGTCGCCGTTGGGTGCGGCAGTGTTTTTAATAATTACTCTCATGTTGTGTTAACATGACCTGATATAACCTCCTTCGACTTTAACATAATATAGTTTTGAGTAAAACAGAAATCAGAAGCTGCAGTTCCTCAAACGTCCACTTGAGGCTGGCTCCAGAAGTGAGTCAGTCTCCATAAGTCCCCATGTTTCACAGCAGAAATAAACATGTTTACAGCCTGGTACAAAAAACAGTTTTGGTCTCTGTAGCTAATTTCCCCGTTCATGACAACTGTACTGAGGGTGAATTTATATACAACTCACCTGTTCACATTATATTAAGGATTAAAGTTATGCAGGATTAACAGCGTGGACGCTTTAACTGACAGGTGGATGTGGTTACAGGGACTACATCCACGTGTTATAAAGCTTGTGGTTTAAACTGTGAGAAGAAATGTTAGAACCTGCAATCAAACTGCGCATCACCTCCGATTTGAAACTTTTAAAGGCACCATGTGACGTGCAGACATGCAGGAGCAGAGCGCTGACAAAAACGACATGGAAAGTGCAGAATGTTGTCTTTAATAATAAAAATGGTAAAAATATTTTTTTATAAAAAGGAAAAAACTTTATTGGTTTTGCTTGTTTGATTTGTTCAGCTTCAAGAAATGCTCAGTATCGGAGTTTCATGAAAAAATATATTACGACATCTTTCATTAAAGAACGAGCAGGAACAGAGCTGGACAGAGTTTGTGTGCTCTCTCTCTCTCTCTCCTTATTCCCCACAATCCACTGCATCTCCCGAGGCAGTTTTGGGCTTAGCCAGATTGGCCCGGACTCGAGCCTGGTCCACGGCATCCAGCAGGTTTTTGGAGTCCAGCGCCAAAGTGTGAGCGGCTGCCAGCATCTGCCGCTGACACTCCTCCTTCAGCGACGTTATGGCGTTCTGCTGGGCCAGTCGCATCTTGTTGATCAGCTCGGCTAAGTCTTTGTTCAGCAGTTTCTTAGTGCCCTCGATCTGGGACGGGGGAGGGGAGATCACAAATTAATGTCCTCAGATAATAACTGGATTTTAAAGACAAGGTTTTCCCACTGCTATAAGACACAGATCATCATCATTTAGAGTAACTAGATCATTACTTGCAACAGGGACTGCTCAGAATTCATTGAACTGTCCTAGAATAGGTCACATTCTGTGTCATGCGTGCACGTGTGAGGACAGTAGTCGATGCAAAGAGAGGTGAAACGACGCGTACCTCCGTCGTGACAGAGCTGTGCAGAGAGGGCAGGATCTCATCCACGCTTTTTATCAGGTTACGGAGAGTGACACCGAGCTCCTGGAGGAGGGAGGCAAAAAAAAGATTGATGGAGGTGATGGAAAGAGATTTCCTCTAATATGTCGATAAAATAAAACCAGATTTATGATATTGGGATTTTAAATGCATGATAAAAACATAGTATTTTAGAAAACTTTGACCTACTTTGACGGCGTTGAGATACTCGGAGGCGGGCAGCGTGTTCACATCATTCTTCAGCTGCACCACCTGCTTCACCATCGCCATGACGCCGGTGTAAACCTGATCACCTGATCGGTCCAGCTCAGCTGTGGGCCGAGGCTACAACAACAACAACAACAACACAGCACTTTAGATTTGAATGACCAAATCTGATATAGAGCTCTGTTTCAGTGCACTGATGGTTTTTTCCTCACCTGTGTGACCGCTGGCATCGGAGGTTTCACTGGAGGACCTGACGGAGGCAGAAAAATCTGAATATCTGCACATGCATGTGAAATCCTGCAAGACTTGTGTTATTCTTTTGTGTCTAAGTGTCAGATATCAAAGCGTTTAAATCTTACAAGTGCACACGAGTATGGACTCACCATTTTCTGGGCTTTTCGGGGGTGGCTGCAGAAACGAGAGGAGCAAGAGAAGAGGGATGTGTTTAAAACTTCAGGTCAGGCTGTTACTTGACACTTTACTGCCACCATGCAGGAACATAACCTCAAACACTGAGGCAGAAAACCAACGTTCAACAACAAGAGCTGGTGAGCTCTCTGTGTGTGACCTGCGGTGCATTAACTAGGTGTATCTCTGCCCTCTAGTGGTCAAAACGGCCTCGGCGCAGCTTTAATGCGCCTCTAAAATTAGCACAAGAGGAAGCGAGAGCTGGATCTCGTACCTTGATGTGTGAATCCACTCGCACTGCAGGATCCTGCGGAAACAAGAGAAGCACGCTTCAGTCGACGCAGCAGTTTCATCACGGCAGACATCCTCTGCGACACGTCGCACTCTTTCAAGCCACTTCCTACACTGCACTGTGTGTGTGTTGATGTGTGTGTGTGTGTGTGTGTGTGTGGTTTCTCACCAGCTGTTTCTCCTCCTGCACCAGCCACTGTTCGTCCACCAGCATCTCCTGTCTTTGTCTCTGCAAAGTGTCCTCCACCTGAGCTCTCTCTTGCTCCCACGCCGGCCTGCTGTCCCTCTTTGCTCCCTGCACACACACAAGTCAGTTTTCCCATCATGAATATTTTCTGATTGTCGCTGAGTCGCTTTGTGCAGCTCGTATTCAATTTCCAGGAAATTATTTAGCATATCGAAATAGATTTTATATTTATATTTCAGTCAGTTCATCTCTGCTTCGCCGCTTAGTCGACCAGTTTTTAGACTTTGTCACTGCAGAACATGACTCAACTTCCCTCTCAGTTTTGACGTAATTCGGGAGGTTTAGTCACTCTGTCTCTGTCTGTGTGTGTGTGTGTGTGTGTGTGTGTGTGTCATCATATATGATACATAATCTACAGATTTATATTCAGCATGTTTTCTCTCTGTAGGAGAACAGGAAGTCACAGTGGGTTTAAATAGCGCGGTTAAGTCTAAGTTTGGTCGACTACTTGGCGGCTCTTACTCAGCTGTGTGTGTGTGTGTGTTTGTGTGTATGTGTGTGTCACCTGTGTGTGTGTGGCCCGGGGAAGTGTGTTGCCTTGTAGTCTGGATGGCTGGTGAGAAAGAGAGAGAGAGAGAGAGAGAGAGACGTAAAACTGGAGTTATTTGTTGTTCTTTACCTGGATAAGTAAGTAAGGAAGAGTTTTCTTGGTAGTCTGGATGAACTGCATGAGGAGATGTGGTGGCTGCACCAACATGCAGCTGCAGGTTTCAAACCTCCACGTGCACAGGAGGATCTGTGGTCGCCGACCCTGCAGCCATGACTAGATCCACACAACTCGAACTCATATTAACACGGTGTGTGTGTGTGTGTGTGTGTGTGTGTGTGTGTGTGTGTGTGTGTGTGTGTGTGTGTGTGTGTGTGCCTGTAGTACCTTGGGTGGGGGCTCTGTGTGGTTCGGGCCATATTTTGCCGAGATGGAGCGTGATCTGTCTCGTCTCGCACCAACCTCCTCCTCCAGCTCCACCCTGTGGATCTCGCTATCAGGCACACAAACCCCAGACACGTCAGTCAGTGTGACGGCATCCTAGTCTTAAATATGTGTGTGTGTGTGTGTGTGTGTGTGTGTGTGTGTGTGTGTGTGTGTGTGTGTGTGCACCTCAGGGAGCAGACGAGCACGCTGAAGCTGGGCCGGCCGTTCGGCTCGTAGGCCCAGCAGCGGGTGAGCAGGGAGTAGATGGTGGGCGGGCAGAGCTGTGGTTTGGGGAGTCGGATCCCAGACTCCAGCTGGTTGATCACCTGCCCGTTCTCCAGCCAGAAGAACGGCTGCTGGGCCATGGAGAAGATTTCCCACACACACACACCTGTTCAACACACACACACACACACACTTTACTGTATTAGATGCATGTAAAGAACATGATGTGGGTTTTTTTAAAATGTGTATGAGTGTGTTTCTCACCAAACATCCAGACGTCACTGGATGTGGTGAAGCGTCTGAAGTTGATGGACTCGGGTGCCATCCACTTGATTGGTAATCGACTGATTGAGGCTGCAGAGAAGAAACGATTCATAGAGGAACCTTTAATATGCCTGTCACTGTGATTCTTTGAAATGTTAACCACAAACACGTGTCCGTGTGTGTGTGTGTGTGTGTGTGTGTGTGTGTGTGTGTGTGTGTGTGTACCTTTGTAATATTCTTGTTCATCGATGTAGCGTGACAGGCCGAAGTCACCGAGCTTGACACATTCGGGTGACGCTACCAACACATTTCTCACTGCGATATCTCTGCACAGGAAATATGATATACAAAGACATTCTGGCTCAACATCTCTGCCGGGTTTCTCTCTCTCTTTCCTTACCTGTGCACCATGTTCAGTCCCTCCAGGTACGCCAAGGCTTTGCAGATTTGTAGACAGTACAGGATTAAAGTCGCGTTGGTCAGGATGTACTGCTGCTCCACAAGATAGTTCCCCAACTGTCAGGGCGGGAACATACATGTATGCGTTAGCGTGCAACAACGTGCACGATACAGCAGCTATTCAAAGAGGAAGAGCACACACACACACACACACACACACACACCTCTCCGTGTTGATAGAGCTCCATGACGATCCAGACAGGGTCGACCTCGATGACCCCGATCAGTCGCACAATGTGGGGGTGATCCAGATTTTTCATCAAGCCTGAAACAGAGCGACAATGGGTCAGCCAGACCACTGATCCACATACTGGGGCTGAGGTGAGGAAGGTAAGTCCAAGCGGGATTCGAACCGGGGCCGGCTGCGGCGAAGACTACAGCCTCCAGACACGGGGCGGCCGCCTAACCCACTACGCTACCGACCGCCCCCTCCATGTATTTATTGCAAAGCTTTGAGGTGTGTTTGAGGGTAGTATGAATCCAGAAAGATGCAAAGCAGAAGGTGCAGCATCAACTCCGGAGTCGAACCCCACATGTTCGGCCTTGTTTCTCCTCCTGAGAGACGTTTTTTAGAAACCACTGCTCGTCCTCTCACACCACTACAAAACCACCTTCTGCTGATTGGAGTCTTGGGTTCTTACTTTGGATACAACCAGGGCCGTTTCTTGCTATATGCGGACTATGGGGAAGCACCTGTCTTTATTTGATTTTGACTTGATGACCCCACAAACAGTCACAGCATCCCAATATTAAAGTACTGAAGCCTGTTTTCAGACTCTTGCATTGCCAAAGATCATCTGAAAGGGGCCTCCAAATAGCTTCTTGCACAGGCCCCCCAAACAGCTAGAAACGTCCCTGGATACAACTGATCCAGTCTCTCTGAACAAGCCCCTCTTTGACTTCTGGTAGTTGTAAAACCTCGATTTCTCTCCTTATTTTCAGGCTTACATGAAAATATTCAAGACGTTTTGGGCCCCGCTTGCTTGTCATGTCTGCAAACCAACGCTTTGTCTCGCTGTGAAGCTACCGCAACCTGCAGTCTGAAAGATTTTCACAAAGCCACAGCAGGAAGTCGACGACAGCAACCTCCTGAATGATGAAACCCTGAAGATGTGCGAGTGTTTTCATGGGGAATAAACAGACACTCACCAGCTTCACTGAGGAACTTCTCCTTCACGTCAGCTGAACAGTCCTTACAGGTTTTGATGGCCACACTGATCCTCTCTCCTGTCTACACACACACACATATAAATCTGTTACACATTACAGCAAAATGGAGCCATAGATTTTCTTTCTTTCTTACTCACCGGGCTTTTATAAACGCCTTCGTGAACCTCTCCGAAGAATCCCTCACCCAGGATCCGTCCCACAACAACGTCGCCTCTGGAGATACTGTGCCTCGCTGAACGCAGACATGAGGAAACAGAGGGATGGATTCTTTAAAAGAAGTTTGTTGTATGTTGGAATGTTTTTTTTTTTTGCAACATGCTTCTTTCTCAAGGAGGAACCTGAAGATTACTTAAAAGATTTCAGTAATCCCAACCACTGCAAAACAGCATGAACAAATATTTATTAGGGTGATATCAGGGTAAACCTGCTCACCTTCAGAGTCTGCCGTGCCCTCGGGAATCTCAGCATAAATATCTGAACCTGCCGTTAAACAAAACACAATGAATTTTTTGTTCTTCTCCATACAGCCCATGTACAACCCTTTTATTTCTAGCTGTGATTGAGTTTTTACAGGTTGGTTTTGACACAAAGCTGATTTTTGTTGTTTATGTAGTCAACTATAACCATGTCTAAATTTAATATCTGGGACTTTTTATTTAGCTTAATAATTAAACATATAACATTTGCATTCAGATGAAAGCTTCCCGTTTTTGGTTTGTTATGACATAATTCACCACATTATCACATATGCAGCGAATTAAACGCCCACATTTCGTAATAGCCACTTAAAAATGTAATAATTTGTTTCAAAATGTGGGTAAATTTATGACACATCATGCTCAAGCTTTATTACGAAATATGGCACATTATTGCATAATAAAAAAGTGTTTATCATTATAACCCAGAACCACAGAATCATAAAACATTGTTGATTCATGTCAATGATTGTTTAAACCACATAGATAAAGTCCACGTGTGATGTGACACTTTTACCTTTATTGGAACCACTGGGGCCACAGCTGGAAGAGAGACAGAGACATTTTAGTTTTGAATTTCTTAGTGTAACAGCTGTAACAAATATTATGTTTCACTGTGTGTCCTGACACTCACGGTTTCGGGATGTCAGGCAGTTTCTGTCTTGTGTTTCGCCCTGTAAGAATCAGATCAGTTTATTTACTGTCGCATCCCAGATGTTTTTTTTATGAATGCAGGTGAAGTGTACCTTTATTGGGCCGGTTAATGAGCGAGTTCTCGGAGTTGCTCTTCAGCCGACAGTGGCCGTCAATCAGGTCGGCCATGTTTTCTGCCACAGCCAGAGAGGAAGTGTTCACAGACAGCGGCTGCAGGGTTTTAAACATACAAGATATTCAGTGTTTGTTTGTGTCTCACAGTTCCTGCTGAGATAATCAGCTGCTGGCTGTAGCTTCCATCTATAATCCATTCATGAAGATCAGCATAATCCCCTAAAATGTTGTTGTTTTACCTGTTTGGCTCCCTCTATATGTACAGTGAGCAGAGCCCGGCCGTCGACCTCAGCAGAGCAGGAGATGCTGCGCACCTGAGAGAACGTGGCCAAGCAGACGGGCTGCGAAAGACACAAACGTGGCGTCAGAATTAAAAATACACTTGCATTATTATATATACATACACAATAAACATACACACAGTATGACAGATCTGCTTCTGCAAATACGGCTCATTGTTTTTATTTTGCAATGCAATGCAATGCAAAGACACTAACAGCTGGTTGTGTCTTTGCATTTTGTCATCTTTCATGCTTCAATAGCTGATGAGTACACAGATTCAACAAGTGTGTGAGGAGAAAGTGAGCTCACTGTGGAGTTTTCAGTTTGCTGACTGATGCCTTCGGGCCCGATGACCAGGTCTATTGTGAGATTCCAGCCGTGCTGCAGACACATTAAGAGACACACAGCGTTTATACATTTAAGTGTGATTATCTATCACCTGTGCACACTTTGAAACTCACCACGAGCTGGCAGGCGAAGCTCTCCTGGGTGTAGCTGTAGCACTGAGCCACAGTGGTGAAGAACCTGGTCATGCACTCGTCCTGCTTCAGGGTGGAGTAGCCCTGAAACGTCTGCTGGATCATCCGTCGGAGCTGCTTGGGCTGAAGCATCACACACACAGAAACGTGTGAGATCTTTGAAAACATGATGCTCAATGACTGTATAGCAGTCGGTTTGGCTCTCTTACCTTCATGCTGTTGATCAGCTCTCGGGGAAAGAACAGGTCCAGCCCCACATCCTTCCTAATGATGGAGGAGTCAGACAACAATCGTAAAACAAACACACCTTTTTTTTAAAGGCAGAACAAACGTCCTGCTGCAGGCGGCTTCAGAGTTTCTCGTGTTGAATGTGAACACTCTAACCACAGAGAGTATCTAGTCATTTCACTCGTCCTCTAACCACCTAATATGCCGCCAAAGATAAGAAGATATACAAGAAATATAACAACATGCACGCCTGATGTACTTGACTTACTCTAATAGTTCAAAGTTGGACTTCTTCTCCAGTCCGTTTGGATTCATGTCTTTGTAGAACCTCCTGCAAACACAATAAATGATTATACATTTTTAAACCGAGTAGTTTCCCCATGAAGGATATTAAAGAATATTAATCTACGCTCATGTTTTCTTCATTTTTTTTAACCTTATTTCCAGGCAACCGAGCTGCAGAGCCATCCCATCGCTGACCTTTGAGGCGTAGTGCTGCATGTAGTCACTTCGTACCTGTGATGAACACACACACACACACACACACATGACTACAGACGTTATAAAATCTAACTCTAATTTCACAGTTAATTTAAACCAAAGAATAAACACACACACACACACACACACACACACACACACACACACACACACACACACACACACACACACACACACACACACACACAGTGTTGCTGACCTGCTGGTAAAAGTAGAGCATAGTCGTCCTGTCGTCTTTGAATTTCTCCATGAAGTCTAACGGGATGTATCTGATCCTCAGATCATATCTGGACAAACAAACATCACCTTAGCTTTGCCAATCATGACTTCTTCCTCTGTGTCACGACTCAATCAACATTTCATGTAAAGGTCTCAAGTCTTAACACGACTTGAATTACACAGATATCGTGTGTATCTACTGCAAAGTCTAGTGTGAGCAGCTCTGACCTCCACTCGGCCTCCAGGTGCTGCTGCTCGTAGCGCTGCGTGAGTTCAGACACAGTCAGGTCTGGGTGCAGCCAGTGTATCACTGAGGACTTGAGGTGTTTGAGGAGGAGGCCGTAGCAGAGGTTGTATACGATGTCAGGACCCACACAGCCACTGGACAGTACCATGTTCATGATAGTCTGGGGACAGAGTAATCACAGTAAGGTCTCTGTGCCCTGTACAAGCTGCTGATGATTATATGAACATACATACATGCAGAGTACAGTAAAATACAGTCATAGAGTAAAGTAGCATATAGTAAAATTAGAGGATGATAGAGAAAAAACAGTAAAAAGTAAAGTAGAGAACAGTATAGTAAGTTACAAAAGACTGTAGTATGTTGGAGAACTGTAAGAGTACTGTAAAGTACATTATAGTACAGTGCAGTAATGTACACTAAAGTACATAGTAAGTAAAGAATATAAAAGTACAATACAGTAAAATGCAAGGGGATTAAAGTCAGTATAGAGTAGAGTAGAGTATAGAATAAAGAAGGGAACAGTACTGTATAGTGTACTAAAGTACATTAGAGTACAGTACAGTAAAGAACAGCTGAGTAGAGTGTAGTACAATAGAGTACAATAAAGCAGTAGAGTAGAGAAAATTGAAACTGAATTCGGTAGAGTAATTTGTTGAGTGCAGTAGAGTAACTAGTAAAGTAACCAGTAGAGTAGAGTAACTAGTGCGGTACAGTAAAGCAGAGGATAGAAGAGTACAGTAGAGTAACTAGTAGAGTAACTATTAGAGTAACTAGTAGAGTAGAGTAACTAGTGCGGTACAGTAGAGCAGAGGATAGTAGAGTACAGTAGAGTAACTAGTACAGTAGAGTAGAGTAGAGTAATGAGTAGAGTAACTCGTAGAGTAGAGTAACTAGTGCGGTACAGTAGAGCAGAGGATAGTTGAGTAGAGTAGAGTAATGAGTAGAGTAACTAGTAGAGTAGAGTAGAGTACAGTAGAGTACAGTAGAGTACAGTAGAGTAACTAGTAGAGTAACTAGTAGAGTAGAGCAGAGTAGAGCAGAGTACAGTAGAGTAATGAGTAGAGTAACTAGTAGAGTAACTAGTAGAGTAGAGTATACCCTGACAGTCCACCCCTCCTCACAGCGGACCAGTTTGAAGTTCTTGCCCAGGTTGGAGCTGTTGCTAAGGAAACACACTTTGATGATCTTCACCGGGAAGATGTTGTCCCTGGTGACAGGTGTCGTGGGAGACACGTCCGAGGATTCTGATTGGCTGGTGGGAGACATGCTCCTCCAGGACAGGGTGCTGGTGTCTCCCGACATCACGCACACACACTCAAACTCAGCACGGCGTGTTACGCTCACTGGTTATAGACATGCATTGCTTTCACACCTACACACACACATTTCACTCCTTCTTCCTGCTCTCCGTCATGTAAAACACACACATGGAGGGACACGTGGAGGCTGGAGACACACAGGAGGAGGACACAACAATTATTATGTTGTTGATCAAGCTGGTTTTGAGGAGTATTTATATCTGAGTATGCCCTCTGTACTCACCAGTCCTGCAGAAGCTCCACGGCCCAGCACGACAAACGTCTTAAAAACTGAAGACAGGTCGACAGACTGCACTCATGTCACTGCGTAAACTGCAGATTTTTCTGTGTTTGGCGGCTCAACACAGCAGACTTATTCGAAGCTGTGCCCCGACGAACAGCCGCATCAGTGACAGAAAGAGGAAATGCTTCTCAGAGGCAAACAAGGAAGTTGAAGAGCAGTGAACAGAAAAACTGACAAGACTGATGAAACTCCCATTGTCACCCCATCACACATGCGATGGCACAGTCCAACACCAAAACCACAACCCTCCACCCACTGTGCAGAAAGGGGCACGGCCTACATCACATTTCCTCTTCCAGAAAATTGAGTAATCATGAGTAAAAGCACAACACAGGTGAAGATTGGGCCTTCTCGAAAACTCTTTCAACGTGGTGGTTTGCAGGTTTTCAACCATGGGGACAGAAACATTTGCCTATTTTATCAATATTTAGTCTGAAATATGAAATATATGGATTTCCATGCAACAGGCATTCTTGTTCCCCAAAGGGTGAATCCTACCCTTGATTGGAGGATCTTGGTTTTTTGAGTCAAATATCTTCACAACTGTTTTTCAGATTGTCCTAAAATTAGGTACAGATGTTTATTTCATCTTTAGGATGAATTGTAGTAACTTTAGTTAACGTCTTACGTCATCATCAGTTCAAAAACGTATTCAATATTTTGGATTACATCTGCAAAACTGATCGCATTTCTCATGTTGAGCTCTAAATAACATTGGAGGGTGAATCCTACCCTGGGTTGGAGGTTAACGATCTTGGGTTTTTGAGTCAAATATCTTCTCAACTGTTGTTCAGATTGCCCTAAAATTAGGTACAGATATTTATTTAATCTTTAGGATGAATTGTAGTAACTTTAGTTAACGTCTAACGTCATCATCGGTTCAAAAACGTATCCAACAATTTGGTTTACGTCTGCAAAACTGATCCATTTCCCATGTTGAGCACTAAATAACATTGGAGGGTGAATCCTACCCTGGGTTGGAGGTTAACGATCTTGGGTTTTTGAGTCAAATATCTTCTCAACTGTTGTTCAGATTGTCCTAAAATTAGGTACAGATATTTATTTAATCTTTAGGATGAATTGTAGTAACTTTAGTTAACGTCTAACGTCATCATCGGTTCAAAAACGTATCCAACAATTTGGTTTACGTCTGCAAAACTGATCCATTTCCCATGTTGAGCACTAATCAGCAAATGTTGGAACGCTTACACGAGACATGGACGTTGACAATGTATGTAAAAGTGTTATACTGTATGACCACGACCATGCTATTGTTAGTATTTAGCATTTAGACATTATTGTGGCTTTCTTTTAAAACTCTGGTTAGCACTTAGCTCTACAACAACAGGTGCCAGGTGGTGAATTTAATCAAAAATAGCCAAAGAAAGCGTGATTTTTAAAATAATTTAGAGTTGTGAAATGTTTATTATTACACATTATTTTATTCTGAATTTAAAAAAATACTAAGAAGCATGTATGCAAAGCTGCAGCAGTAGCGAGGCGTACAGTGTCATGACCCTGATGGGACATTATTTGGTCCCTCCAGTTTCAGATTCAACCTCAGTGGGTTTTTTTGTTGCATCTTGCTGAAGGGCTCTGAGTTGTGCAATGTATGGGGGTAAAAAATAATATGTTAATGTGTGACAAGAGTAACAACAGAAGGGTGTTTGAAGCTGTCAATGAACAGGGATGAGTTTACTTTCACATAACTTTATTCTCAAGCCTTGGGTACCGTATGAATAATAAACATATTCCAGTGTGAGGCTTCAGATAACACAAGGCGCAATGATAGCGAATGTTAATTATAAATGTCATGAACTCTCTTTTAATTCCTGTGTTACTGACAGCCTTCACACATCAATGCAACACTGTTCTTCATATGAATACTTCGTGTGACATCCTGTTGTGCAAAGAGCATCGACCAAACCCAGTCTGAGCGTGAAATGTTCACGGTGACAAAGCTCTTTCTTGTAAGATAAAGGGCACAGAGCGAATTTCAAACCACAAAAAAAGTCATTTCAGTTTATTATTTGCGTTTGATCAGCTGACCCTCGAGTCATTAGGCCTTTTTTTCTGAGCTATGTGGAAACTTTGTCTCTCAGTGAAGGTGTTATTCTGCACCTGGCCTAAATGTTGTTGCTGTTCAAACCTGAGTCCAGAGGCCTGGGGGGATTTTTTAAAAAAAACTAGGTCAATGCACCGCACTGTAGCATGAGCAGGCATCGATGTGTGTACACAACTCCAAAACTCCAAAATAAAAGCTTAAATTTGTTTGTTTATTTAGCAGGTATAGAAGGTATTTTCTACTTTTGCATGCAGCTACTCGGTCTACACTTAAATATCACTTCATAATTCAGATAATTTATGGGATTTATAGAGTCAAGCTGCCAAAAGTGACAAAATAATAACATTTTTATACAACAGTGCGCTTTTTATTCACTATATTACCTCATGACTCAGTGTAGAGGAGTTTCTTTAATACTTTGCAGTATCATGCGAGGATTTTTATTGGATTGAAATGATATAAAACATGCTACTGCCATCATTTATTAGTGGAAACAAAAGTCGCTGTTCTGTCAGACAGAGGGCGCCACAGCCCAGTTTGACCCAGCTGGTGATAAAAAGGTTTTAGATCGATGAATTAATAATGTCATGCAGTCACAGGAGGAAATCGACTTAACACATAAGTTATGGTTCACTGAATAAATGAGTGCATTGACACAATTTATGGCCTGACCGACAAGGAGCCACTCTGCAAAGCTTGATTTATTTAGATATGTTTTAACTGATTACTTCCTGTGATAAAAGTTAAATAAGTTAATACTTAGTGTTACATTGTGATGTGGATAAATCAGCCAATTACTTTAAATATGTAGATTTTTAATAGAGTTTGACATGGTGCACTTACCTACCCCAAATATTCCTGTAAACAGATATTTGCTGACATTTAATTAATTTGATTTATAGTCATTTAGAGGATTTAACAGTGTGTTTCAGTCAGTCCTGTTTTAATTTGCTTGTTTATCTCTGGGACGGTCCTGTGATGTGATGTGAAGCTGTCAGCTGGTCAAAGACAAAGAGGGTTAAAACGGAAGTTAGACGGTTCAGCCTTCAAAGTAAAACAACTGACGTGTTTAAAAAAATAAAATGAAATAAATTAAACTTTCAACTGTCTGATTTCACACTGCATCATGCACTTGACACAATATATTTTTTAAATAAATGATATATTTATATTTATTTATTTATTTGTAGTATGATGACATTTTTCTCATTTCTTATTCGATTTTGTTGTTTTTTTATTGTTTTTATTTTGTTTGTTTTTTACCTATTGTTCTCGTTATTACTACTGTAAAGCACTTTGGTACACCGAAATGACTGTTGTAAAGGGCTGTCTAAATAAAGTACATTTACATTTACATATTTAAACACTCAATGTGACACTGTAGACTGAATAATAGTAAGTTTCATTTGTTTTTTTAAATGCATTTTCTAATTAGCCTCTTGCACATGCAACAATTTGGCAATATTATCCTCAAGTTTAAGCTTATTTCAATCATATTTCTGTTATTTACATTTACTGTTTTGGAGTGGTGCACACAGGCTGCATCACTGCACGTATCGTTTATATTTATGTTGTCAAAGAAGTGAACAGTGGTGATACAAACATTTAGATTCATCTTTTTCCTGTCAGATATATGCTTTTATTTTGAAATCAGTCAAAGGAGGTGGTGCCTCACAGTCTCTGTCTTGACTCTTGGTGCTGCTACAGTTGTGTGCATGAGTAAAAGGTGATGCCAACATCCGCTGACAGAGAGGGACAATAAGGAGCTGTTAGAGGAAGGAACCTCCATTACTTCTCATTTCCACATCACTTCTTTTATACCAAGAAGCAACAGCCTGCGTGATCCACACAGTGCGTGACTGTAATGTTCAAACAAGGCGGGGCTGACCCTCCTGTCTCATTTTGGACGGACCACAAGTAGGACAGTGCTGCTGCTGCTGCTGTTTTCTGTTTCAGGCATGAATTCGGCCGAGCAGACGGTAACCTGGCTCATCACCCTCGGGGTCCTGGATTCTCCCAAGAAAAGCATCTCGGATCCGGAGGCTTTTCTCCAGACCTCCCTGCAGGATGGAGCAGTGCTCTGCAAGCTGCTGGAGCGACTCAGACCCGGGACGGTGGACAAAGTAAGTGGATGGAGGGATGGAGGACTGTGGAAAAAAAAAGAAGTTACCCATTATTAAATAAATATGAGATCTAAAAAGCAAAAATAAATCCAAGCTTAGAGGTCTACAAATGATCAGTGATACAAAAAGATAATCAATTATTTATATTTTTTCTGTTTATGGTCAAAAACATGTGAAGACAAAGGGGTGAACACTTTTAAGGCACCTAAATATTAAATTGTTTGATTATTTCTTACTGATTCACAAAACTAGTCATTCCTTGAACTGGATGCAGTTGCTTTTTATTCATTTTTAATGTATTATCCTCACTTTTATTGCGCCCTGTTTTTTATGTATCTCTTTTTTATTTACATATAGTTGTTTTTTCTGTTTGTTTTATAGGAAAAATGCAAATCTGAGACCTGATTCCTGCATAAATTAAGATGTAAACATATATTGCTCTAATATTTTTTTTATTTATTTGACTCTGATACTACATTAACTGCGTGTTTTGGTCCACTGGTGACCAGAACCAGTCCCACAGTAATAGTTCAATAGCCTATTAGTTTACTGTATATGCCTACCACAGCTTATTATACACGCACACACACACACACACACACACACACACACACACACACACACACACACACACACACACACACACACACACACAATGGACCATGAACCTGTCAACGTCACATCCTCCTCTGGCTTATCCAACTTCCCTGGAGGATTGTAGTTCTCCATCAAAGTTGCCTCTATTAGCTGCAAGTCAACCCAGTGGGAGGCAATGCTTCTTTCAAAATAAAAGCACCAAACAGTGCGGAGCAGCCCCTGTGCTGTTTATTTCACCTCATCTGAGAGCAGCTTTGCACACAGCATGCCCACCTATGTGACTTATGCAGCAGATTGCATTTATAGTTGTATAAATTATGTTTTGTGAATTGTTAATGCGCTTTTGTGTGATTTAACACCTGATGTGTGCGTGGAAGACGAATAAAAAACGATTCCTAGCTATGCATCTAACTGATAATTTCCGTTAAATAATAGTAAAGATAACTTTTAGCCTGAGATTTAATTTCAAACACAAAAATCTCTAAAAATGTCTCCAAGCTCCTGTTTTATTTTGAAAGTTTAAACCGGAAGCAGGTGCAAGTGGGCAAGTGCATCTGTTATAATCTTATTTTAACGCGGAAACACGTCAAACTGCTTTAATTAACACTTTATTCAGATGCATGTGAGGCACTCGGAGCTAATTCAGTCACTTTGTCTGTAGTTCTTCCAGGAACCGAGGAGCGACGGCGAGCGGCAGAAGAACGTGGCCGAGTTTGTGAAGGGCTGCGCGGCTTTCGGTGTGGAGGTGAGTTCACGTCTGAATAATGCATGCATGCGTTACACAGTGTGAAGCCGAGACAACAACACACACCTAGTATTATTTTATTATTATTTTGTATTTATCTGTAACGTCTTTTATTTTGTTAAGCCGTTATTTAGAGCACGAGACAGCTACAGGTGCTCACGAGCCACCTTGAAACACGTCACGTATGAGTAAAACATTAATTTATTTTTAAATAAACCTTCATAATTATACGATAAAACACACATACTGTGTGTGTGTGTAACTGGTTTTAAAGTTTTAAGTAATTAAGTATTTGTTTCGTAGCCATTCAAACATATAAACACATTAGTATAGTGGTAAATACTCACATATATACTAGTGATGGGAAGTTGGTTTTTTTTAGGGAGTCGGATCATTTGACTCACCAAAAAGAGCCGGCTCTTTCGGCTCCAAACTCATATACCTTTAGTGTTTTGACTTTTGAATTCTATGTGTACACATATATCATGTATATACTCAATACATCCTTTGTACTTAAGTATTAAAAAGTAAAAATTACATTTTCTAATATCCATAAATTGACGTAGCCAGTTGTTTTCATT
The DNA here is from genome assembly GCA_004119915.2 of Collichthys lucidus. Taxonomy (NCBI): domain Eukaryota; kingdom Metazoa; phylum Chordata; class Actinopteri; family Sciaenidae; genus Collichthys; species Collichthys lucidus. Next base: position 35,115,239 of record CM014078.1, on the reverse strand, counting down.
GCGTTTACAGACCCTTATAATTCTCTGAAATGAATGTAGAACCACAAACACAAAGCATATAGAAACACCTATAAGAATTTGATGGATTTGATTTCATTGTGTTTGGTCTCCAAGTGTCCTTTCTGTTTGTTAATTATGCATTTTTTTCCATTAAAAGATACTAAAATCAAATCTGTGGTAAGTCACTAATAATCATTCAGTCTGTAGTGTCATGTTATAATAAGTTGTTATTAAAATATTCTTGGTCCAGGTAAGTTATTGTTCACAACCTAAAGGTTATACAGTTATATATCATACTACATTAACTGGAACAGACTTACTGTGCTATTTTCAGTGTATTTTATTATATTGTTTTATTTAAGGTGTGTGATTTTAACCCCGTACCTCCTCACAGTAAGCAGAAAGAGTCATGGCAGAGAGGTAGAAAGCATGGAGAAAGATGACAGCGGTTCTTGTTGTAATGTCTGTAAAATGATTAATTTAGGTGTGCTGACATTACCTACAATTTCTCTCCTTGGTCACTGTTTTTTACTAGTTGCGTGTGTTTATGTGTCTGCATTTCATGACGTTTCATGTATGTTTCAGTTAAACTTCAAACTTCCACAACATGTTTTTAAACCTGCAGGGTGCACGAGGACGAGCCACGGTTTGTTTGTTTGTTTGAATCTGTGGAATAGATAAACATACTGAGTCGGCCTAGTCGCCGTGGTTATAAACATGTTGTTGTTGTCGTCGGCGGTGTGATGATGCTGACGGTTGTGTGTTGTTCATAGGCGTCTCTACTCTCTGTGGGAAGCAGTCAGTCATTTTGCATTTAAATGTTTGATTTAAAAGCGTAAAATATGGAAACTGGTCCAGAATGTTTGGCTGCGAATGAGTCTGTTATCATTTGGGTGTGTGCATGTGTCTGTGTTTGCACAACAGTAGGTCAGGCTGGGTGATATCCTGCCACACAGCGGGTGTGGAGAGAGGGCTGGTGTGTATGTGTGTACTAAATGACACACTATTGATCTCGGCTGTGGAAAAAGCCATGGCATCATAAAAGAGCTGATTATGCAACACAGGAGTCCTGCTGCTGTAGATCTGTAACGAGGTTTGGCTCCGTCCTACAAGCCCCGGTCAGTAATGAATGAAAAAGAAATCTTGGGAATGGAAAACGTATGAAAAGATGAGAGGAGACGTAGGGCTGATGTAATGCAACACGGCAGGCAGCAAGTGGATATTTCAATCAGGTTGATTAGAGGCATGTCAGCCATGTTGCTGGAAGCCAGGGCCTCCATTACCAGCAGCCTGACTGACATCAGCGTAGTAATTCTCCCAGACAGACACCGGACAGGCAGAGGACAAGCCAGACTGTGTGTGTCCGGGATTACGGAGTGGACGGCAAACGCCACTATGACAGGGGACGAGGTCCGACTCCGCGATTAACCGGAGAATTTTTTTATTATTTATTCAAATGAACCGGGTGGGATATTGATTCTCTGCATTTAGTGTGCCCTCTCTGCTGCTTTAAATCAAGCGCTCCCTATTATCAGGTATGTTTGTTTTTAAGCGTGCTGTGATTGTGTGTCTGCTTCATCTACAGACATAAGGTGCATTATTGTTATTTATATCACGTCAAATTTGACTCACGTTTCTATAAAAAGACATGAAATTAATTAGTTTTGATTGCGGAGAAGTGCTGTAAAACAAATCCAATACTAATCCATCATTTAGAAACGTATCAGATTCCTTTTGAGGATCGATAAAGTTCTAATATTTCAATATCAAATACAGTAACAGGCCTTTCGATGTTGCTGACGCTCTGTATGTGTGTCAGATTTCTTTATTGATCATGCCCATTGATGCATTATTGTACTGGAAGCGGCTGACATACCTGAAATCTGTGCAAAAGCAGCTTTAGCACTGTGACATTTCCACTGCAGCAGCCTCATATCGCATCTTGGTCCGATGCCAGTAAGAGATGAAGGTGTGTATTAACTGTAGGGGCCCGTGCTGCTCTGACTACTAATCAGGCTGTGTATATAAATCAGTGGGACTACATTAAAGAACAGAGCAGTCTTATCATGAGATTAAAGAGACCCAGTGTGTTTAAAAAAAATAGATGTAGCTATTTCTGGCTGCTCTTGGCGAGCACCCGCGGGCATTTCATGTGAAACAGCTCGAAAATCGGTGATTTTGCCGCTCCACCTTCACGCCTTGGGAATGTGGAAGCAAGTCAGTGTTTGGTACACACAAGATTAGCAGCGTTGTACAGAGGTATTTCGATTATGTGTGTGTGTGTGTGTGTGATGGGGAGATTACAAAGGGGGGCTCAGACTTTGAGTAATCCTGCTCCAGACTGCAGTTTGGAGCCGGGATGTCATCCCCCGCTTTTCTTCATTTTAATGCTGACGCATGTTCCCGTAATGTAAATACAACCCTAAAAATTCAGTTTCAGTGAACCGCATGAGTGTTTCAAACTATTTTTATTGTCGTCGTTGCCGTAGTGACTGCCTCACAAACCGTCACCACGTCTGTGCTGAGCTACATGCGTAGAAATATGAGTGAGACGGCTTTGCATCCCTGTTGATGTCATGTTCTATAAATGTGTCTGTATCAAACCCCTCTATGATTTATCGCTGTGCTGAAATGTATTTATTTATTCTTTATCCAGCCGTTTGAGGTCAGCGACCTCCTGCAGGGACTGAACTTCTCCAAGGTCCTAAACTCCTTGGTTGCCCTTAACAAAGCTACAGAAAGTAAGATTCATCTGTTTGTTTATGTCGTCGTCTCACCTTATTTTAATCGATTTGAGCTGTTTTAACTGAGTGTCCGTGTGCACGTTCAGGTGTTTGTGAAGACAGCGTATGCGTGCCGCACTCCTCAACGTTGAGGATCAAGTCGTTCGACTCCCTGAACACTCAGAGTCGCTCCTCGAAGCTGCTGCAGCCTCAGTACCGCAGCCTGGTGAGTTACCATGACGACAGCAACGATGCCAGACACAACACAAAGCTGATACTCGAGTACATCCCTCGAAGTCTTTCGGTATTCGCTCACACCTGGCCTGTTTTTTTCCCCTCAGGACATGTCAGAGGGCAGCGGGTGTGGCCACCTGCTGGTCAAAGCGCGCTTCGCCTTCCAGCAGACCAACGAGGACGAGCTCTCCTTCTCCAAGGGCGACATCATCAGCGTGAGCCGGCAGGAGGACGGGGGCTGGTGGGAAGGCTCGTTCAACGGCAAGTCTGGGTGGTTCCCCAGCAACTACGTGCGGGAGCTGAAAGGAAGCGGTGGGTGGAGCGTTTATTCGCCTCATTTTTCAGGACAAAGTCGACCTCCGTCTACTCCCCAGACTGCAACACTGATTGAAACTGTAGTTTGAATTAAAGATGAAGCTCATGCTGCTCGTATATCAAATGTTTTATCGTAGTAAAAACCTCCAATATGAGCATGAAGAGGTCAGATTTACACCCACACAAACAGACTTCCTGCAGGTCTGATAATCTCTCACTGCCTCTTTCAGTTCTGGTTCGATCACTCACTCTTATGACTCCTAAAAGGTTTTGTGAAGAAATGAAGGATTAAGGATTGGAATCATTTCATTTAAGGTTTGAAGACATGAAATTTTAGTTTGTATCAAGGCGCGTCTGAATAAATTGGGAGTAGATCCAAAGCTGATCTGAACTTTTCGGGTTGATTTGCATTCGTGACCTCAAACCGAGCGCTGTTAACCGCTGCCTCTCGCGCTCGTACGATTGTTTGTCGTTGTGTTGCTTTTTGAGGAGGCAGGGCAGGAACGGAGGAAGGAAGCTCCACAAGCACACAAAGACAGGAAGTTCCTGGGGGGGCTGCGTGGAAAGGAAGTTCCTGACTTAAAGCTTGCAGCAGAAAACACAGGGCGAGCTGAGGAATGTTGGCCGGCATCAGGAGGGAGTCAAACTTTTGATTGCTGTGGTTATTTATCAAGTTAAAAATCAAAAGCAAAGTGAAAGAAATGTTTCATCCTGATTACTGCAGCTTCAGCTTCATGCATACAGATTCCTCTCCTGCAGTGTCTGCAAATGACAATAGTGAACCGAAGGATGTGACAGCATTTCTTGTTATTGGCCGACCGATGTCGAAAACAATAACCAGGACAGGAAAATGACAGAATGGAGTCAGTGACTTAAACCAGCAGCTTCCAACCTTTTTCCCTTAAGACTAAACAGACAGACGGTCTCTGGCGAAGTGACATATTTGATAGGTAATTATCTCAGATTATGGTCAGTGCATAACAATACCTGTCGGAATAACTGCGGAAAGTTGGAGCTGTTTTTTTAGGGACTTCTCATACAACTCTGTATCTGTGCTATGTATTTTTTTTTTATGTTAACATGTTATATGTGAACCAACAGATTTCCTGTAGCAAAGCCAGGTGTTACCATCACAATAGAATTCACCCCAGATGGGACTCGAACCCACAATCCCTGGCTTAGGAGGCCAGTGCCTTATCCATTAGGCCACTGGGGCTACATGTTGGAGCTAGAACAATAGAGAGGAGCAAAACGTTTGAACTGGAAGTGTAACTGCTTACTCTGTCTGTCTTTGTTGATTTACAGACAAAACATCAGACAAGACAAAGACCGGGACGCTGAAAAGCCCGCCCAAGGTTTTTGACACCACCATCATCAGTAAGACCTACTACAACGTGGTGAGCGTCACACTCTTCTTCTTTTAGGATGAGCGGATATTTCACACTCAGATCTCACTTTTACCAGGGCAGTTTAGGATTCAGGACGACGCACATGTCAGATATAACCCAGAAATGGAGCGTGTGTATATTTGTGTTTGTGTGTGTGTGTCGTCTCAGTGTGTGCAGATGTAATGTAGGTTATCTCTTCCATTTCAGTGGTTTCTGGGGCAGCCTCGCCCCAGGGTTGGCTTCAGTGTCAGCGTGTGTGTGTGTGTGTGTGTGTGTGTTTGTTTCAATAATGCAAAAAGCTCCAACAGTCCACAGACTCCATCCATCTTTTGGTCTCTCGTTCTCTCTCTCAGACTCGGCCTGAAGTCAAACTCAGACAGAAATGCAAAATAAAAAGTCAAATAAATAAAGATTTTTATTCTTCTAACAGAGCCTCGAAAAACACGCCTGTGCACAGACTTAAACGCATCAGAAAAACCAGTGCATAAGAATACATCATCGATACAACTGCAGTTAAAATCTTTGCGACCTCCAGGTCTAATTAATAGGAGACGCGGCAACACGTGTCGCTTGTCTGCCTCACTTCATTAGCAGAAACCTCCACCCCAGATAAGCCACTTAGCCGGCGGAGTCACCTCGGTGGACAGCTCCTCTGGCCGGTGTTACAGCTCCCAGAGGGTTTGATATCGCTCTCCATTAGCTTATTACAAAAGCGTCTCCACTCGGAGCCAGCGGCTTATCATTTTTTTGACTCAGCAGGATGTTTGTCTCATTTCTGGAAATGTTTTGGAAATGACGTCAGCAGAATTAGAATCTCATTTCAAAGATTTGGGGTTCATTTTAAGGTCTTTAATTATATATATATATATATTATATATTATATAAACTCCTCTCGTGTCTGTTTCTATGACTCATTTTTATCTGCCAGGTCCTCCAGAACATCCTGGAAGCAGAGAGTGAATATTCGAGGGAGCTGCAGAGTCTCCTGGGCTCTTACCTGCGCTCGCTTCACCCCACAGACAGGTGGAGTTATTTTTACACATTTATATTTATTCTTCCTCCAGCAGTCTGATTTTAAGGCGTCGAGGTGCACACACTTGCATATCTGTTGCAGCACCATGTCTAATCTGTCCAGTCTCGCTGAATATGAATACTGTATTCATGTATTCATGCTGATGAGTGTCTCCTCTCCGCTCAGGCTCAGCAGTGTGGACATCGGTCACATTCAGGGAAACCTGGAGGAGATCTCCACCTTCCAGCAGATCTTGGTCCAGTCCTTGGAGGAGCACACAAAGTCAGTCTCAGAAACCGATCGAATGACGATGTCACGTGTCAATAAGTGGCTCAAAAGTGGCTTTTCTTCATGTAATCATGTCTCATATTCAGCTGAACCTCAAACAGTTTATAATACTGAGTGCAGGCACTGACACCTAGTGGTAGACTGACGTAACAACCTGTGGCAGCTGATGACCATGTCTATTGTGCGTGCAGACTCCCAGAGAGCCAGCAGAGGATCGGCGGCTTCTTCCTGAGTCTGATGCCCCAGATAAAAGTGATCTATGTGGCCTACTGCTCCAACCACCCGTCTGCTGTCAGCGTGCTCACACAGCACAGGTACAGCCGCAGATATACTGTGTTTACAGGCGGGGGGATTTAAACCACTGAACCTGAATATATATATTGTGTGTGTGTGCATCACAGTGAGGAGCTGGGGGAGTACATGGAGTCAAAAGGGGCGTCCACTCCTGGGATCCTGAGTCTGACCACGAGTCTGAGTAAACCTTTCACCAGACTGGAGAGATACCCGACGCTGCTGAAAGAACTGGACCGACACATGGAGGTTAGTTTAAATCTGTCTGTACACACACACACACACACACACACACACACACACACACACACAGAAACATTACTGCGTCTGCATGCAGGATATATGATCTATTTCTATTATTTAGGACCAACACCCTGACAAAGCCGATCTGCAAACCTGCATGACGGCCTTTAAAAGCTTTGCGGTAAGTTACAAACACAGTCACACATTTCTATTTTATTTCTGAAGGAGTTTATCTCACGTTTAAGCAACTCTGTGTATGTGTGTGTGTTCAGGCTCAGTGTCAGGAGGTGAGGAAGAAGAAGGACCTGGAGTTGCAGATTTTAACCGAGCCGATCAGAAACTGGGAGGGGGATGACATCAAAAACCTCGGCCCTGTTCTCCACATGTCCCAGGCCAGCGTCCAAACACAGAGCTGTCAGGTACAACCACAACAACCGGGTCACATCTTAAGTTTTATTCAAGGAGTTTGAGTTGTTTGAGTGACGAGAGGACTTGTGTTTGTTATTTCAGGAGTCAAACGAACGCTACCTCGTCCTCTTCCCTCACACTCTGCTCATGGTCTCTGCCAGCCTGAGGATGAGTGGATTCATCTACCAGGTACAGAGCACGATATAAGTGTGTGTCCTTGACTTGAAACCCTCCAGCAGGAGGTGGTTTGGTTACTACACTGTGTGTGTCTCTGTAGGGGAGGATGCCGCTGTCGGGAATGCTCATCTCCAGGATAGAAGACGGAGAAAACATAAAGAATGCTTTTGAAATATCCGGTCAGCGTCCGCTCTCTTCCCCTGTAATTAAATTCGTTGTACGCTCCTTTAGGATGAACTATACGTATTTACATGTGTTATATGTTGTCGTGTAGGTGGCCAGGGTGAGCGGATGCAGGTGGCGTGTAACAGTCAGCAGGATCTGCAGGACTGGTTGGACCTTCTCACCAAACACACACACACTCCGGCCGCACACTCACACAAGCCTCAGTCCGTCTGTCACACAGTGAGTCCAGCTTTGATGAAGATCCTCACACAGCGTCTGCCTCCTTTCTCTAACCTCTCTCCTCTTGTCTCCTCTCAGTTGCCCTCCCAGCCGGCCACCCCCTCCAGGCACTCAGAGTCTCGCGCAGGGAGCGTCGGACACAACTATCACACCCTTCCACACCCGTTTTCAGCTGGGACGCCCCTCGGCGGCAGCCCCATGTGGGGCACCCTGGAGCCACCAAGTTCCTCCAAACCCTGGAGCCTGAGCTGCCTTCGCCCTGCGCCTCCACTCCGGCCCTCAGCTGCTCTCTGCCAGAAGGAGGTGCTGTACACTGAGGCTAAAGTTCGACTGTGTCGTTCACTTGATCTCATCCTGTAACATTGCTGCTGTGTTTTTGCTTGTAGGACATGAGTAAGAGTCCTAAGAACATGAAGAAGCTGCTCCCGAAGAGGAAGCCGGAGAGGAAACCGTCAGAGGAGGACTTCACCGTCAGAAAAAGTAAATGAGAACGACTCATGAACTGATGAAGGTGTTCATCTGTCCATCCGTCTCACCTGTCACTGCCTCTCAGGTACGGCGGCTCTGGAAGAGGACGCTCAGATACTCAAAGTGATCGAGGCCTACTGCACCAGCGCCAAGACCCGGCAGACCCTCAACTCCAGTGTGTACACACACACGTTCACGTCATCATCTCGCTCACACACTGCTAACCACTGTTTGTTCTCTGCTGTCAGCTCTAACAGTGTTTTTCTCTCTCCTCTCTTTTTATGTCTGCTCTCGTCTTCCTCCAAACTTCATTAACTCTTTTATTCTGACATGATTTATCCCACTTTTCTTTTTATTTCTGGTTGGTTCAAATTTAAAATATGCTTTCGGCCTTTTATCCAACTCGGTTTATACTCCTCCTCCTCATCTCCCCATCATTCAATTTGGTTTGTCCCACCCTCCCCTATTGCTGGTTACTTTATGGTACAGCCTGGCAAGGGACTGACCTCATGCACAACCACGTGCTCGCTGACACCAGCCTCACCGTCGCCGGTTTACCCGGCAACATCCCTTGTTCTGACCAGTCAGAGGACTCGGATTATGACAGTGTGTGGACCACCGCTAGTTACAGGACTGCCTCGTTTTCTCGTAAGATATCGGTGTCGCCACCCCCGCTGACGAGCTCGCAGGATTGGCTGGCTTACAACTAGACATCATCCCAAACCTGTGTGTGTGTGTGTGTGTGTGTGTGTGTGTGTGTGTGTGTGTGTGTGTGTGTGTGTGTGTGTGTGTGTGTGTGTGTGTTCATTCAGATCAACCTTCTAGTGTAAATGACATTTGACCTCAGTGTATCGTCAAAGTGACTCATCATCTGGTCTTTGTTCACTTGTAATTAGTATCCCATTAGCACCCGACTCCGTCTGTCAGGGTTCCCACGGGTGCTTGAATTCCTTGAAAATGCTTGAATTTCAATTCAGTGTTTTCAAGGTTGTGAAAATGCTTGAATTTTGTAAAGTGCTTGAAAATGCTTGAAATTTCACAATTAGTTAAAAAATCAAAACAGTCAATCTACCACCATATGAAATAATGCTAATTAGACCCATATTATTATGCCATACAGTGGCACCGCTGCGCTTCCCATGACCATCATGGCAAACACAACTAGTAGGCTACCTATTTAAAGGTGCTGGAAAAATGGTGCTTGAAGGTGCTTGAAAAGTGCTTGAATTTGTTCATGAAAAAGGTGTGGGAACCCTGGTCTGTAGTGTCATCCTCTTTGAAATCTGTGTTCACATGCGCCGCGCTAACGAGTTCCTCTGTCGTCAATATCCAATCAGGCTCCAGCAGGAAGGACGTGCACATGCTGTTCCCGGAGGAGGAGAAGATCATAGTGGAGGAGACCAGGAGCAATGGACAAACTGTAGTGGAGGAGAGGTGAGAGGGGAGAGACGAAGGTGTGTTTTTGTTTGCGGCGTGCCGTATACTTGACAGACAGGTCAGAGTTTGATCTCTGCAGCGGCGGATGAAAGGATGATATGAGCTGTAAATATGAGCAGTGATTGACTGTGTGGCTGCAGTTCATGTGTGTTAATGCAAAGAGCTGCTGTTGTGCTCCTGCAGGAGTCTGGTGGACACGGTGTACAGCCTAAAGGACGAGCTGCAGGAGCTCAAACAGGTGAGTCTAACTAACACAGACTTGTTCCGATAGAGGAATTGAAACGGTGGTTTCCAGGAATCTGACTAACCAGCCACTCGTTTCACTCTCTCGTCTCCAGGACAACAAGAGGATGAGGCGGACGCTGGAGGAGGAGCAGCGAGCGAGGAAAGAGCTGGAGAGAGTCATCAGGAGAGTTCTGCAGAACATGAACGATCCGACCTGGGATGAGACTAACCTCTGAGCTCAAACTCGCGTCCGACAACAACCTTTTTTTTCCTTAAATGACCAAATGTACTTTGAACCAGCCTGTCGACAGGAGCTGCCGTCACTTCATTCAACACAAACTGGACCAAGAGGAAAAAAACGCCTGCCAGCCGTCAGCAAAAGCCATCCCAACCGACCGCAAAACTGTGAAGTCAGATTAGCCTGGTAGGCGTGATGACATCATTTCCCGAAACAAATCACTTTATCTCATTTACCGTGTGTTTATCTTTCAGTTCACACATTGCAAGAACAGTGGAATAAATAAAAACGCTACGTAGGATGTTGACTGACGCTCCAAAGTGTGTTCGGGCACTTGACACACGACATTCAAACCTATAAGTGACCTCGTGTTATGAACTTACTGCTTTACATCATGGGTTTTTATTATATATTTACGTTTCTATACCCAGACGTACCAAATTTATTCCTTAATCCTTCCGCTTCTGCATACAACTGATTGTTTAAGCTAAAAATAAATTGACGTGGCAGCGATCTACTTTAATTAATCAATGGTTTGATGATCGTTTGTGAGCTTATCAAATCAAAAACATTTTCTCAGGAGTGACCATCAGGGAGGATTCTTGCAGATTGACACTAGCCATATTTAGCAAAGCCATATTTAAAGAAAACTCCATTTAGAACCAGGTTATTTTGACATTTTTCTCTAGTGATACATATTATGCACTGTGCAAAATATGTGGTTAATAAGCTGCTTAAACGTCTGCCCAAAGCTTCAGTTATGACAGTTAAATATGTGCAGACAAACACAGTATTGTTGCTAAGTCACGATCAATTTGAAGTCTTTCAGAACTTAATTCACACCGCCACAAGTTTCTTTTTTCTTTGTCAACTAGGACTGAAAGTCCTTCAAAGTTTCATGGTGAAAAATCCAGCTGAACCTGCACGTTTCACCTGTATCGGTCCTTTTTCTAAACGTGTGGACCTGTCAGCAGCTGCAGGGGAAGTGACTGCAGGCCGGTTAAACAGTGACGATCACACAGATACCACCACACTTCTTTTTAGTTTCAGTTTTTAGGAGCTCAAACTTTGTTTCAAGACCAAAGCTAAAGCAATACAACACTGGAAAATTCTTATTATTTTTCTTCCTGTTATGATTTTTACTGTGTCAATATGCAACTTGCTGTAGAATGATTTCTTATTTTTATATTTGTGATTGTGTTTTTACTCTTAAAAAAAGAAAAGCTTTGATTCGTAACACTACTTATTTTTTACTTGACCCGCTCGATCACAGCGAAGTTGATTTGTACAGAAAAGCAGCATGTTTTCTCACGAGCGTCAGGAGACGTGCCTTGAGGAGATTTCCTTTGGTTTGAAGTTATTGAAGAATAAAAACTGCAACGTGAACGTAAGCCATGTAATACAGTATGTCGACTACTGACTTTAACTTATGTATTTAACTGATGTACATGTAAATGTGTGTTTCAATGCTACGGTGATGAAGGTGATTGCAGTAGTTACTATGACGAAAAAAAGAATCACCCCCTCCTCCTATATTTATTTCACCTGTTTGTCTGTGAATAAAACGTTGAATCTCATCTCTGTAATATCTGTCTCTCTGTATAACATCCATGAAAGTCTGTAGACAAATCACAGGCAGCCACATAATTCATAATAGTTAAATAATGTTTAAAGATTGCTGACAACACAATGAAACAATGGGTTCAAACTCCACCTTTTACTGAGCTCCTGCAAAATGAGTGAAACAGCGCCCCCCTCGGTTGTAACGGAGAGTGAATCAGCCAAGCGTGTGTGGTCATAAAAGGTATTGCACCCTTGTGGAAAACTAGCACCAGGTGAGGCGACGCCAGGTGAAACTTGATTAAATACATTAAAATATTCGGGCTGAATCAAAAGCGGACTTTGCTGAACTTGTGGACCGACGAGAAAGAAACAAAACAAGAAAACAAAGAATGGTGAGACCTGCCACATTTTCACGGATGACATATAAAGTTAATTTAAATTAATTAATGGTTGTTAATCTTTAGGTAAATGGCGTTTGGCGTCGACGAGAGGAGAAGAGCTCTGTCAACAAACAAACAAAAAAATGACGTTAATGGATGCTTCGTCTTGAAGAAAAGAAAGAAGAATGAGCTACAAATGTGAGTCACAGACTCTTTCTCTGTATTTGTGTCCATGAATGTGGAAATTAGCTACAGAGACCAAAACTGTTTTTTGTACCAGGCTGTAAACATGTTTATTTCTGCTGTGAAACATGGGGACTTATGGAGACTGACTCACTTCTGGAGCCAGCCTCAAGTGGACGTTTGAGGGAACTGCAGTTTTTTTTTGGCTCTTTTGCATCGGTTTATTATAACGTGTGAGATATAATACATTAGAGTTATTAACTATTTGAAATAAAATAAGATTTACTTTATGTCCCTAAGGAGAAATTATCGAAGCCAAGAAAACAAAATAGAGGTTACACAAAAATATGCATGTAAACATGTGACATGAAGGATAGAATTAGACATTTAAAAAACAAAACAAAAGTATAAATCCTCCAAACATTTTCTGTATTACTACCATATTCAATATTTATGTATCGTTATCGGCATATGAGATTTTGGTCATAACCCTGTGAAACATGGGGACTTATGGAGACTGACTCACTTCTGGAGCCAGCCTCAAGTGGACGTTTGAGGAACTTCTTTTTTTTGTTTTTTTGTCTCTTCTGCACCGGCTTTATTATAACGTGTAAGATATAATAAGTTAGTTATTAACTATTTAATAAAATATACTTTATGTCCCTAAGGGGAAATTATCGAAGACAACAAAACAATATAGAGGTTACACAAAAATATGCATGTACACATGTAAACATAAAGGATTAGAATTATTATTTAAAAACAAAACAAAAGTATAAATCCTAAAAACTTCCAAACATTTTCTGTATTATTCCCATATTCAATATTTATGTATCGTTGTATCGTTGGTCATATCCCAACGCCGTTACTACTGCAGTTCTTAAACTATTTATATTTGGTTTCTACTTTTATTCTTTTGTTATCGCTCTGTCAGAGATCTTTCTACTCGTGAACAAAAGTTTGGTGTTTATATATTTTGGAGCGTGAGTAATTTTATTTTGACAGATGCTGACTGTGCACACGTATCCGTCGTAAATCCTCCATAAAGAAGTTTTTTTGTTGAAGCTGATGACCTCACATACGTTTTGTGATGTCTCACAAAGCTTCAGACAGCTTGATGGGTACCGTGTCAGACGTCTGTTATCAATGCAATCAATAACATCACAATGCCAAATTGCCAACAGGTTTTGGCAGGACACCAGTGAAAAGCATTATTCCCATAACAACAGAGCAGAAAGGAGTCTTTGTGGAGTTGTCCTTAGTAAATTGACAAGGCCTTTTACAGCCTTTGATATGGGGCTGGCTGCCGCGGCACAATGGAAGGCATATAAATTTGCAGATGTCGTCTGGAAAGCTCAAATGTCAACGCTTTTCACAACAGCACCGGAGCTCGGCAAGAGGAATAATTGATTAGTTCACCTTTTGTCTCCAGCCAAATATTCATCCAGGAGGACAAAAAACAGGAGGCACAGCAAAAAAGATGAAAGAGCATCTTCTGCAGTCGGCGTCTGATGTTCACCTTTCTCAGAAAATATGTTTCATTTCACTCCGTGCTCATGCAGCCGTCCACGTGCTCGACGTTCATTAGAGCTTTTCTAAAATTAAACACCAACAACTCAAAACAAACAAACTCACGGGAGGCACGCGCGGTCATAATTGCTGAGTGCAACACAGTGTGATAATTATAAACCCCGTATATTGTTGGCAAAATCGAGCTTGATTGTAATCCTTCTTAGAAGTGGGCTAATCAGTCAGAGTCAGCGTGAGTCAGCGCTGATTGAAACAGCGTCGGCGTTCACACAAGTTGTTAATAAGTGTTCTTGTTATTTGCCTCATTCCTTCCTCTGTGTTTGACGTTTTTTTGTTGTTTGTCACATGGCCGTGTCGGCAAACGTGAACGGTCTCATTGGTTATTGATATCTTCTGTCGTGATTTATTTGTTTTTGCTGCTTTATGTGAATATACTTTGTGTGTGTATTGTAGCACGTTAGGATTTGATTCAAATGTAAAGTGCTTTATAAATTAAACTTATTATTATTATTATTATTATTATTATTATTATTATTATTATTATTATTATTATTATTATTATTATTGGCGCACGGCAGGCAGGTTTGTTCATCATTGACCGCAGCCTTAAGGGAGCAGCGGGTCGGTTTTTGCGGCATCTAGTGGTGCAGCTGCTGGTTGCAACCTTATTATCAACTTCTCCACTCATTTCTTCTAGTTTGTCTGTTCTGGGCTCCTGTAGAAAGATGGTGGACTCTTTGGAAGAGGACCCTCATGCTCATTCTTAGGTAACATAAACACAGTTTGTGTGTTTTCGGGGATTATACACAAATGAAAACATAGTTATGAATATTATATTCCAACAGAAAGCCAAATGAATCTTCGCTCCCTTTATTTGCAGTAGATAAACTTGTCCTTGCAGAATTTGAAAGAAAGTGTTTAGTGAACCAATCATTATTTCTGCACACACACACACACCAAGAGGTCTATATTGAATGGGACACACACACTCGATCGACAGTCCCTTTGTACACAAAATGACAGCGAGTCACCGGGGTTGTATTGTTTTTTGGCCGTGGAAGCAACAGGTGCCTGTGTTTTGTGAAAGGTACACCCGCAACACACACACATCCAAACTCCTCCAGAGCCGTACAGTAGCGTTTCTGTCTCCTCGCTGTGTTCAATAGCGAGAGATAATTTAGATTTGACTTGTATTGTTGCATTGTGTCTCCCTCTTCTTTCTTCATCTCTTTCCCCTTCAAAGCCTTTCCATTAATTTCAAGCCTCTGCAATTTTCATCTCCAATAGCAGAAAGGGAAAAAAAAAGAGGGGAAAGAAAGATGACAAAGACAACACAGGACTCCTCTCTTCCCCACCCGGCCCTGTTATTGTACAAAATAGCCAAGCAATAATTTTTTGTCATTGGTTTACTCCTAAAAGCCCATTTGACGTCGGTCCTGAAAAGAAAGCAATAAAGAAACCTTTTCAGTGGCGCTGAATGAGCAAGCGAAGGAGGAATGAATCCCTTTGGGACGCTGCGACCGGAGAGGCCTTTTTATTGTCTTTGCTCTGGTAATCAAATGGAGCTGAAATGAAAATGGAGTTTTCTATGAAAATAGGGGCCTTTGTTGCCTTTGGAAGGCTAGTAATTCATAAACAATACGCCGGCTTCTTTTGTTTGGGTTATAATATATTCCTGCTGCTCTGAAAGAGGTCTCTGTACATGCACACACACACACTCACACACACACACACTCATTGAAGCCAGGGTAAAAGCCAAAGCGAGGCAGTGGGAAGAGAGAATATAAAAGGAGGCAGAGAGGCAGGCTTTCCATTCATCCTCCCAGCTGAGAGACGGCAGGATGCTCGACTCCTCCACTCTGCATCCTTCACCTCCATCTCTGTTTGACTCGTCTCAGTCTCAGAAATCAAACTTTGGTGGGGTCGTCTTGATCAGCAGACAGGTGTGTGTATGCGGCGAAGGATTTCTCCTTCATTCGTGGACATCTCTGATTTACTTACACCTTTTCTGGTTTTTGAATTTGTTATAAAATGTTGCAAGGATGACAAGAAGAAGAAGAAGAAAAAGACGTGAGGTGACAGCAAACCTGCAGCATCAGCAGCGTGATGGGATGATACCAAAGTCTCCTTCCTGTACAAATCATGAACATTGCACTGTTCTAACTCCAGTGAAGCAACACTTGCATGATCAGAGTCATTTACCCTTTAACCCGGAGAGAGGATAACATCACTGAATGGCTGCTGACTTTTCTGGACTTCATGGACGTCATCATCTTCTAGTCGATGCACAGGCACAACGTTCCTCAGGCTGGAAGAAACTCAAGAAAGAAGAACACCTGTCCTACACTGAGATATGGATTTATAAACATAAACTGGATTGGGATTGAACCAACATGAGTAAGTGCTCTATACTTTGTACATGATTTCATTTCAGTACTTTCTCTTTAATCACCAGAGAGAGCCAAAATGAAACTTTCTTGAACTTGATCACAAAAATTGCAGACACTGGTATTACTTTTTAGTTTTATTTCTGGGCAACTCTTACAGTTGTTCTTGGGGAATGGGGAATTATTGACCCCTGATGCAGGTTATTATGAATTATACAGCTGATGTCCTTGAAATCCCAGCAGGAAACTCAGAGGTAAGATTCTCTGGGTTCACCTCGGGAAGATATTCAGCATCATTAGATGGCTTCACATCAACACAGCCTCCTAGAAATTATGTTTGCATACTACTTTTTTTTGGGTCACTTGACGTTGGTTAAAGTCGGGGAGGGAAAGGTCACGGGTTTGGTTAAAAGTCAAATTTTCTAGCCACACCCCTGCAAGCAGATCTCTGTGCAGCTATTTGCTTCCTCCCTCTTCAGTCATGTGACATATGGTGCTATGTGTGTGAATGATCTTGCACGAGGCAGTTTATCCAGTGAGAGTTGGCTATAGCTGCTTTATTCATGAAGACCTAGGCGTCTGCATTGCATATATGAGTTTCTAAAGAAGAAGAATACAAAACTAATCCACAGGTGAAACAGATGTTAGGATTGTGTCACTGGCAGTAATGATGGCTTTACTTCAACCTGCTGCAGCAGTGATGTTACAGCAGGGTGAGAAACGATGCAGACGTTGAGCGCGGTTAGAAATAAAGCTGCCACGTTGATGTATGTCGGATGTCTTTACTGTAAAGCTCGCTCTCTCTGAATCTTGTCACTTTCTGCTAGAAGACTTGGATCAGAGGTTTAGTGACGTGCAAACTTTCTAAGTTCACATGCTGCTGTTGTATTATTGCTTTATACTGCTGGTATATTTATGTTTCCTGCGTCATGACGGGAAAAGTCAGCAGGAGAACTGTTAGTGAGAAAATAAAGTGTTTATTCGAACATGTCGGATGATGTATGTGCGATCTGCTTAATGGCAGGTTCAGCTGGTGGTGAAAATGCTGTCGAACAACAAGTCACTTACTGTAAATGCTACACCTCTTATCCATTAAGAGCTGCACGTCTCGTAAACATGTCTGTCATTCACTGCCTGGGAATAAAAGGGCAGAGCAGAGAAAGAACTTTCTTGATGTTCGGTGTCACCGTCAGTGATTTAATGCAGCTGATAACAGGAACTTTTCTGTGGCTGCTGCAACGTGCAAGTACTCTCCTAACACAAGACGTACTCAAAATGTTAAAGGTTGGATCTGTGATGATGATCCGATACCACGTAATTTATTAGCCCGAAACGGGGCAGCGTCCAGTTTGTTTTTTCCCCAGTCAGAACCTGCCGTAATCTGACTGGTTGATATTCGAACCCTAACCGATGGAACCATCCCAAACCAATGAAGACAATAGGTACTAGCCAATCAGAGTAGATGGGATTGTGCACTGTGCTGCCACTGCTGTTTTGAAAGTGATGAAGAAGAGTTGCTTTCAGGAAGTTCACCGTTAACCGGAGCAGTATTTGTTCAAGTTTTAAAAATATGAGCTTGTGTCAGTTGTGTAGGGAAGAAAAAGAAATGGTATCAGAGCATCTGTAGTTTAATCTTCAGCACTGCATCATATTTT
The DNA here is from genome assembly GCA_004119915.2 of Collichthys lucidus. Lineage (NCBI taxonomy): Eukaryota > Metazoa > Chordata > Actinopteri > Sciaenidae > Collichthys > Collichthys lucidus. The sequence continues at coordinate 35,097,689 of CM014078.1, read as the reverse complement.
ATAGATCCATCATCTGTTCATGAACTCACAATGCACAATGCTTTTTCCAGACAATCCAAGAGGGTTTGTCAGAAAGTTATTTTTGTTTTGTCAATACAGTAATTCTGTTTTAGACTTCTGTAGAAGTCAGAAGTCTTATCGTCAGTGTAATGTTTCAAAAGGGAACAAACATCCAACAACATAGCTTTGGTTCTGAACATCGTCTGTTACTGAAATGATTAAATTTACAAGAAGAGTAACAGAAGTGTCGTGGCTCTGTAGGTGAAAGCAACAAAACATCGACCCGTTTGTTCTGGCACGCTTCCTGTCACTTCAGGTTCTGTTTGCTGATCAGTTCAAGTCATGTGCTGTACGTGATGTCAGATAGAGATTCATTTTCCATCTAATCAAATCAAACACAGATTGACATGGTGCATTCAAAGACATGACAGTAAATACGACGATCCTGCATGAAAACAGATGGACAGAACAAATCGACTTGACTCATCTTCCTTGTACTGACAGCTGCTATTCCTCTTAGAACCACTAGATGTCAGCACAGTCCAACAAACCGTAACCCACTGTGGAAGTCTCTAATTTCTCATTTTATCATTATGTAAATTATAAAATTTAATCTGATGCATTCAAGTTCCCAATGTCGCTCACAAAACGAGAAGCTCGTGCCTAAAATTTACTCACTTATCATGGTCACAATTTAATTTGGAAACTTACCACCCAGGGTAAATGTCATCAACCTGAAAATTATATTAATTATCGAACACTGCTGGAGGTTCAGTATGGAGATAAACTCTGTTTGTCAGATACTGCAGCTTCAGGAGAGATACAGGTTAAGAATCCTCCCAAATGCAAAGAAAATAATGGAAAAACACAACAAGTAAGGTCTTTTTCATTTAGAAAAATTAATAACAGATAACTACTTAATAATAACAATTAGACATTTAGTACAAGTCGACATTCAAAGATTCAAAAAGCGTCTGCAGTCAAGTCGTCAGTTTTTATTTTTAAAGGCCAGATCTGTTTACAGAAATGCTGTAGACGTCGTGTCCGGAACAAAAAAAAAGACGGTTAATGATATTATTACATAACCAGATAAACAGATATTCATGTTCATCAGCGTCCTGTCATTTAAAAAGCTCTGCTGTTTTAACTTTTCTTGAACTTGTCAGTGGTGTGCAGTACACGAGGAGCAGGACATTGTCCAGTTTCTTGATAAACTCTCCACTAGAGGGAGCTTGACATCCACCTTAAAACCTGAGCGAGGCCACAGCATGTTGTGCGTCTAACGGGGAGAGTGTGGGAAACAACTGGACGACTTAATGTCACATCAGTGTGATATGAGACATCAAAAATTAGTTTGTTTAAATGTTTTTATTATATCTACAGCAGATTGAATTTGATGCAGGAAAACAGATGTGATGTGATTTAACAATCACAATAAATATCTGCTTTTATCAGCATCAACGCAGAGCAAAAGATCTGAATCCACTTCGACACCTGAGCTTGATCACGCCGTGCTAACCAAACCACTGTAACATATTAGTCATGCATATCAGTGGATTTTGGGTGCACACCGTATGCAGATGCAGAAATGGCCTTCAACACTCCACTGTACGGGGTGGAGGTGAAGAGATTAAAATATGAATAGGCAGGAAATATCACTTCCTCTCACCGTGCGGGCATTATGCCATTTCCTCAGCTGTTATTTAGACTAACTGTAGCAATAAGCTCGAGGGGAATAAAGACTGCCATTACACGAGCTCAGAGTCTCGACCTGTTGGTGCACCATTAGCTTCAGTTCTCAAATGTGCCCAGATTGTTACTGTGCTTTTTCGCACTTTGCAGAGAATAAGGTTAACTGGGTGTAAAGACAGGAGCGGAGGAACGAGGTGGTGTCGCAGCGGAAATGCTTTTTCATGTGGAAGCAAACTCTACTGTACTTTTCTGTTTGTAACTTTCTGCTGTTATTATCTGTCAGGATTAAAAAAGAACACTTAAATAAATCAAAATATTTAAATTGAATCTCCTATTTAGAAATCTTAAAGCGTTTATTAAAGTATGTGTGAACAATCTGAATATCCCTCTGCCCCTGAAGGTAGGTTGAGTATTACCAACAAATTAAATGTTAGAACTTTTTTTTAAGTTTTTTAAGTTTGAGGTAAATGTAATGTACGAGTTCATGCTGACAGTTAACAACTAGACAGAAGCAGAGTTCAGAGAGAGCCGGTGATTGTTAAATGTGACTTCTGTCTTAAACTCTTTGACTGGCCTCGCTCCAACACATGCCACTGATTTGTTGACTCTCAGTGTGCCCGGTTGATGAGGCTCTGCTGGTTATTCTTGGGTCTCAGCTGGTGACTAATGGTGCCTTTAACGGTTTAAAACCCCCCCTGTAATTTAACTCCTGTGACTTAATGACGTCTGTTTTTTAAAAGTATTCTTTTACAAGAAGAAGGTAAAAATTATTTTTTGCATTTGGTGTTATCTGTTGAGAAAAGTGCTGCGTTTTAATGTCTCCACCTGTTCGTCTTCAATCAGATTTTGAATTATCCCGAACAATATCGAGTTTATGTTCAGATTTTAAACGCCGCTTACAAAGTGCTCTCTAAGCTCAGGTTGATTTTTTAATATTTTTTATTAAAAGAGGTAATGTCAATGACAACAAAGCCAAAACAAACAGCTTTACTGTAGAGTTAAATAAAACAGGAAAATGTTCCACCGACACGACGACACCGAAATTGTTTTTTAAGAATAAAGCTGCAAACGTAAGTGACGTGCTGCGCTCCGAACCATTTGCAGAAAAAAAGCGGGGACCAGTGGGATACGAGAGCCTTTCGGCGGACTGAATTGCCTCAAAGTGCCAGGCTGCTATCAAACCGCATTAATGTGATGGATATCCAGCATTCTGCATTCATTCTCCACGCAGTAAATGTGGAAGCTGACAAACAGATCCTGGTGAGAGGGCCTCCAGCACAGAGCAGCCACTCTCTGCCTCCAAAGCATAGACAAATATAGCCTGGGTTCAAGTACATTTTATGTAAAACACACACACAAGTAGACACACTTTCCCTTAACCCAATTTGGGCAATTTTCTAAGAGTAAGCAGCTCAGTCTTCTTTCTTTTCCTGCTCTCTGCTGTGCGAGGACGACCAGGCTCGTGTTCTTTGCTCTCAAGCAAAGTGGAAAATGTCACTTTATTTTTTTGGGGTTTGTTTATGAGACGGTGTCTAATCACAAGTCAGTGCGAGCTCGTAAATAAGAAGGAACATAACTCACAATTAGTTTGTTGGGCAAATCCAGTTTCTACAGGCTGTCACGAAAAAATTGATTTCAAATGTAGTTTTAAACCTGATATTCATTTTTTAAAATGTTTTGAATGATGCGAGTTTGTTTGCCATGCCAGAATATAATTAAGTTGTTTTTTATGGGAGAGCAGCACAAATTCAAGAAAATAAAATGATGACATGTGTTTAACTAATTTAATATCGCGCTATTCCACGAAATTGGGAGGTTTGCATGAAACAAATTAAATGAAAAATGCAGATTTTTAGCGAGTCATTAAAACGCAGCTCGATAACATCTGTCATTGTGAATGTCCGCACATCTTTCAAACACTAATATTGTACTTTACATGTCGAGATATGTTTAAAAAAACTAAATTCAAAGCTGAAACTGGAGTGTGTTCATGAAAGCCGAGCATGTGAGCCACTGCGATCCCTCATACAGAGGATTTCAGACAGTAACAGCCTTCATGCATTCTTGGTTAGGTCGGTGTTGTGTGTAAACTGTGCAACAAGAAGACATTTATTCATAAAGCACAAGTTGATCTGCTGAATGACACGTCACCTTCACTCAGCTGCCTGGTTGACGAGCATCACAGATGCTAATTTGTGTCTGTATTTAAATAGACCCCCCTCTCTTCTCCTCTCCATCCACATGTGAGTGCTCCTCCCATTACTCAGACCCCCTCACTATGAAGGAACTACGATGCCATCATCACACCACTACAAGCATTATACAAGATATTCAGTCAGACTAAATGGTCCAGCCAATTACATTGATTTTAGAGCAGCTATGTTGTTTGCATTAGCGGAGGAAAATGGACTCTGCCATTTTCCGTGTTGTCGGATGGAAACTGAGAATTGAGCTCTCGTCAGGCTCCATAATGGATCAGCCAGCTGATGTAACTCTATACGCTCACCATTAGACTATTTTTTCACTATGTTTCTACTTACACGAGCAAATATTATTTTTTACAGTGCACGCTGCATGCCCTCTGGATGACTGCTTGTATTGTATTTAACCACATCAAGATCCCTCAAACCCACAATACTGCTCAACAGTTTAACCACTGTTATAAATAAATGCTCGGTGGCTGATGCTGTACGCGACATATATCAGTGACAGATAAGAAACGAGGACCCAGTGGCTCATTTGTGCAAGAAAAGTTTTTAAAAAATGAATGAATTCAAAAGTGGTTATGGAATAAATGCAATAATGCACTGTGAGGCATTCCAATATTGTAGATAATGGAACTGGCTTTCTTAAATTGAGATATCACATTGCTTGATTTTGTGTTAGTGTTGGTAAGAAGTAGTGCGCCCTGTATCGTCTTGAATGATACTTTGTGTCCGAAGGTTTCTGCAGCATGTTCATGAACGACACTGCACCTACTAATCTTTGATAATAGTTGTATTCTTGGCGTCAGTCACGACTTGCCGAGCCAGCAGCAGTAATTTTGCAATTTTGAAGAACTTTTGAGGCAAATGTGGAGTTGAGCTCCCACTGATTTAACAAACAAAGAAAACTTCAGGATATTTCCCGCTGCAAACTGCAAGAATGCTTCATGAATTTTCTGCAGTGTTGGATATGCACGGATGATTGCACAGTCTGTATATATATATTGTTTTGTTTTTGACTTTCTTTATGGTTATGTGCAAACTGCTGCTGGAATTAAAGAAATTAAGCAACAACATGCCGCATTATATAATGGATCAATTCAGGTCTTTTATTAAGCAATGTTTCAAAATATTCTCAAACGTGAGAATTTGCTGTTTTATATCATCGCAAATTGAACGTTTCGTGTTTTTGACTCTGCAAAACAAGACGTCACCGTGTGCTCCAAGAAATTTTTGTGGCATTTTCTAGACGGATCACAAAAATAATTAACAAATTAATCATCACTGAAAATAATTGTTGGTAGCTCTCATCGTGAGGGGAAGAAAAAGCCCATCTTTGCTCCTTCTGATAAAATAATAAATCTCATCGTACAGCCACTTCAACCTGATACACACTTCTCCACACACCTAAAGTGGAGTACCACTAAGTAAGAAATCAAATATGATCGTTGGGGCCAAGTCGATTTCTACTTTTTTCAGCTTTTTTTTTTTTTCAAAAATCTATAACCGCAGCTCTTAACACAGGACTGAGAGCTGGCCAAGCGGTGGGTGGAAGCGGGTCCGGGGGGTTAACTGCCGTGTCAAAGTGGCTTTTGTCCTCCGAGCATTGATGGGGATGATGGTGCGTGGCCGGCGGCACACCCTGAAGTGATCCGGGGAGGTTGTTGGTTTGAATCTATATCAGCAAAGTTCTTTTTTCTTGTCTTTGCAGCAGCAGAGGGATGTTTTATAGGCCTTGTCACTCAGTAAAGACAAATATCTGGTTGTATACGTTGCTGTCGTGTGATCTAAATACGTTCTGGCCTTATAGCACAACAGAAATGCCTCTCCAGCCACGTATCATAGCTGTCTCACAACAAGCCTCGCCTCAAAATAATTTCTTAATCCATTAATTGGCGTGGAGCAGCATTCGGGGCAGGGCTTTTTGTTCAATATGTTTTTCAGAGATGCATACTAATCATATAAAGTGATCCTTTGTACTCAGGTTGACAGCAGCGACGAGGGCTTTTAGATGCACGCACACTCACACACACACACGCCGAGGCTTGTGTCTGGAGCGCCGACGGCAGAACGAGTGTATTATTTTCCCTGAAGAGTGTTATTTTCCTGTCAAGGCTTGATGGCAACGTGCCAACAGATGTGACAGGGAGCGATCATCCCTCCTTCATACAGTAGAGAAAGAGAGAGCGCGAGGGAGAGAGAGAGAGGAAGCGAGGAGGGGACGGACGAGGACGGAGAGAGTGGGGACAGACACACGAGCCGGGTTTCCATCCAGGCATTTTCATGCAAATTCAAAGCAGCACGGGAAACGGCTAATTCTAATCAAATGTTACTCACAAAGTTTCTCGCTCTGAGGTTTGAGGTTTGATTTAAAAAATGAGTGATGGAAATCTATTTGTCAGATACACGCTGATGCGATCTGTCCAACAATGACGGACACACACGCACACACACACACACACACACACACACACACACACACACACACACACACACACACACACACACACACACACACACACGCACACACACACACACACACACACAGCTTCTGCTGCTATTAGTAACATGTCAGTTAGTTGCTACATTAAAATCGTGTCTGGTGGTTTCTTTAGATAAAAGTAAAAAACGTGGCCGACCTTAAACAGTCTCATGTGTTTGTGTATCTATTCAGAGCCTTGTGTGAAACGTCTTTTACTTCTGGAACGTACGAGTTCAACATTTTCTCCCTTTAGAATTTATGTGACATGCTTTTAATTCCTCCTGTGCTACTCGCTTTTGGCAGTGCTGCCGTCGAGCTGGCAGTCAATTTGAGTATTTTATGACTAAAGATGAAACTTTTTGTCTCTTTTTGCTTCCAGCTCTGTTCTGTCGTAGAGCCTGGTCGTCTATTAGTCTATCGCAGACATGTTAGTTCGCACATATGATCAGTTTTTTCTCCCATATATAATGTTTGTGGTCACTGCGACGTTTATCCAGCAGAGTGTACTGTGAGAAAAAGTGAAGCAGCTCTCAGATATATGTAACTATAATTAATTAAAGAACATTTAACTTAAATATCCTTGAGTAAAGTTTATAATAGCAACCTTCTGGGTAACTTTGCGTAGTTGTGTCCAAATCCAAATAGGAAATCACCTTTTAAATGAAGTGCAACTATTTGTTTGAGGAAATTTAATATTTTAAAACTTTTATTTATTTATTTACAAAGTTCCTACACTGGAGTATGCTTCATTCGCATTTATTCTCCGGGTGGTTCTTCTCCTTCCTTGAGCTGTTTGAGTCTTTTTTTTGTCACGATCCTATCGACACTAGAATCGACGTTCAGAAACGAGACATGGCAGCTATCGTGCCGATAACTTGGGATCAATCCGCCCTCCCGTAGTGACTTTGAAGGACTGTCGGCCTTCTTCTGCAAACCTCTCGCTCAGTGCGAGCGTGAAAATGCAAACAAGGAGATTTTATTCTGAACGAGTCAACACAGGGACGAGTCAGTGTTGTCGTTATTACTCCAGATTCCATATCCTGAAATCTGAGTTTGCGTCCACGTGATGAATATTTACTCAGCAGAGGTTCAAGTCAACACAAGTAAACACAGCTGGTCACGATGAATGAAGTTATTACCACATATATATTCACTGCAGAGTCAGTTACGACAAGTCTTCGGGACTTGGATCTTTGTTGGATGTTACTCCTGCGGGCTGGGTTTGGATTCCCACTCCAGATCGCGCCTCAGTAATCTGATCTCCTGAACCAGCTCTTTCAGCGCAGACTATTCAGACCCACCTGATAAATAACAGCCGCCGCAGATCAGATTGTGGAGTGTGTGTGTTAATGCCACTGTTCTCTTTTGTCATCCGGTAAAGTCTGTAAGTAAACTGATTCTCTCCGTTATCTCGCTTCTCTGTCTGTGCACCCCCCTCCTCAATATCTCTCTCTCTTTACCCTCTTCATTTACTTCTTCTCTGCAAAAACAAAGACAAAGCAAAACAAAGCAGAAGAAAACAAAAGGAAAGAAAGAAGAACATGTCATTACTGGTTTTGTTTCTACAGCGACACAATACCCTGACCACCCTCATCAAATGATAGAGAGAGATTGCGGACATGCATGCGAGTAAGAGAGAGAGAGAGAGAGAGATAGAGCCCCGCGTGACGAAAGGCAGTTTAATTTAGATAATTATCTCGCAAATTAACCACAAACTCCTTCCCTGTTAATTACCTGTCTTGGGGAGCGGTGCAGGAAAACAAAAAGCAGAGCCGGGGAGGTCTTTGTTCAGATCTTCATGGTGGTGGTGGTGGGGGTGGCCATAAATTGGTTACGCCGCTGCTGAAAGGCCAGATAACCCTTTGAGGGAACAACCACTAAAGCATTTGATAGGCTAATGGGGAATACTGTTAGCATCCGCGCTTGTAATTGGACGTCATAAATCTGGAACAGGTGATGGGGGGGAACAAAAGAAGGTTTGTGTGGGTGTCGAGGCCACGGCCAGACTTGTAAATCCTCCCCCCCGCGTGAATGGCGCTATCTGATGGTCCACATACGGGGCGACAACAGTGAGATGCACGGCAACTAGATCTCACACATCGATCCCGCGTGAGTGTGTCGAGTATTTCTGTGTGTGTGTGTGTGCAGCAGTGCTAATAAAAAGACCTTTTCTTATCTTGGTGTCTGCTGAAGGTGATTCTGTCAGCAGCTATTAACCTTGCCTTTATAATGACAGCTCGCCTGATTAGTTTCAACACTTAAAGCCCTGACATTTTCAATTTCACTCGTTTTTTTTCTTCTTCTTCGGGTCTTCGCCACAGTGAGAAAACATTTGCTTCACTTTTATCTCCTCGTGACTTAAAAAAAAAGCAGCAGCATTAAAGCTTTGTTGTCTTTACCTCGTACCTCCATATGTAAACTTTAATTAGTGATACTAAACTTATTTACAGCGCGCTCAGAAGAAGAAGAAGAGAATCAAAAGCTGAAATAAATGTTTCATTCGGTTTGAAAGTGTCTTTCTGAAGAGACGTGCACAGCAGGTGGTCGGAGCACTTCACAAATCTGGGAAGCAGATTATATTTGAGCTCGTGTGAAGAATTTGACAAGGTTAGTTTGACAAAACTCCTCAGCTTAATTTCCCTTTATGTCTCCTCTTAAGTGCTAATAAAAATAACCGTCTTTATCTTTGGTCAGTGTCAGGGAGGTTGTTATCTCCGGATTTCAACGAATTTAGAGTTTTTTAAATATATATATATATATATATCTGTGAGCTGGAAGGACGCTTCCACACTTTAATGTCAAACTTCATGAGAGTTTCACTCTGGTTATGGTTGTTGTTTTGTGAGGGGAACATCTTTGGTTTGGATTAAAATCGCTGCTTTCTTCATGGTTAAAACAAAACTAACATTAACGTTCTTCAGGGAATAAGAATTTGTCAACTCTATAACAGTGTCACCTCCTGATCATCATTCCTGCTGCTTTTAGAGGATTCATAACTTTTACGTGAAGTCGTTTTTTTGGGTATTTTCTAAAAGGAATGTCGTTTTTCTTTTCTTTGGCGTAGGAATATGGAAGTTAGTAGTAAATTTAAGCAGAGGAAAACGACATTTCATAGCTCTGCTGTCTGTAGGTAACACACAGACTATGGACACTTTAAAATACCCAAACTGTTTAGGTCTTGGACGTGCTGTGGATCGGATCAAAACCGCCCTCATGGCTCCAAATCGTGCAGCAGCATCAGAAGGAACCTCCACAAGAACGCATCTAAATGTAAAAAGATAATTTAATATTCGTATTAAACTGAAATATCAGATAGAGAAGCATTGAAAGGACATTTTGACAGAAAGCACACACATTAACACACATGACACCGCCTGTGACGACACTGTTTATGCTGTTCTCCAGACCAGGTGTGAAAGACATGAGAGCACACACACACACACACACACACACACACACACACACACACACACACACACACACACACACACACACACACACACACACACACACACACACGTATACACTCTCCTCATACTTAACACACACCGTGAGGGGAACACCGAGCTGCACCAATATTTGTGTTTTGCGGCTGTTACGTATTTGTCCAAGTCCTCGCCGCTGCTCTCCACATCTACCAGCAGCAGGTGTGAACAACTCTTGTGCTGAGAGGGACGCGCTCTGCTGCCGCCCTGTCACACACACACACACACACACACACACTGTCACACACTCTCTCACTCAGGCTGGGGGAGGAGGGGGGAGGCAGAGGGAGAGATCAATAGTAGTGAGTGTGGAGTTTGGATAATTACAGTTGTTAGCAGAGGAGAGGAGAGCAGCTATAGTGGCCTCTCCACTCAGAGTCTCTTATCACTCTGTGGCCTGTCATTACAGCTTTAAATGCTGCTGCAGCAAAGTGGCAACCCTGTGTGTGTGTGTGTGTGTGTGTGTGTGTGTGTGTGTGTTTTCCTCTCCTCCTCTTCTTCATATCTTCTCTACATATTTCTCCGCTCCATTTCTCTTCTCTCCTTCGCTTTGCCCTTCTCCTCTCCTCCCCTCTTATCTCCTGTGTATCTGTTTTTCTTTATCCTCATTTCTCCTCCTCACTTCTTCCACTCTTCACCTCCTCTCCTCAGTAACTCCTTCCCTCCTTCCTCTCTCTTTATATCTTGTCTTGTCTCATCTCCTCTTCCAATCTCCTCTCCTTCTTCTCCTCCCCTCTTTCCTTGTGTGTTTGTGTTTTTGCTGTCCTCCTCTTGTTTCTCTTCTCTCCTCTACTCTTTACAACTTCTCTCCCATCCTTTTCTCTCTTCTACTTTACTCTGTATCTCCTCTCCTCATTTAACTTCTGTTTATATCTCCTCTTTCTTCTTTTCCTCTTTATACCTCCTCTTTTCTCCTTCCTCCTTTTTATTTCATATCCATTCTCTTCCATCGCCTCTTTTCTGTTCTCTCCATCTCTTAGCATCTCGTCTGTTTTATTGTCTCTCCTCACTTCCTCTCGATCTTCTTCTTTTTCTCTCCTTTCTTTCACCTCCTATCTTACATCTTCTTCTCCTGTAGTCATAGTTTGCTCCTTGTCTCCTCCTCTGTTTCTTTCCATTCACTGAACTTTGCAGACTTCTCTAAAGAGTCAAAGCAGCAGACAGTCCTTGGCTCGGAGAGTTTCATCTGTTTGTTCTCTTTCATCTGAACACAGAGGGTTAGTTAAAGGTCCCCTCCCTCCATCGCCTCATCTTCTCTCTTTGAACTCCTTCTTCTCTCCCTCTACTTGTCGCTCATCTCTTCCCCTTGTTGCTTTCTCCTCCATCTGATCATTTCCCTTGAATATTTTCTTACATATCGCTCCTTCTCTTCCCTCATTCCTTCACCCAACAATCTCTCGTCATCTTCTTCCTAATTTGCTCCTTCCACTCGTCTGTGTTCTCCGCCTCTCCTCTCCTCGCATCCTCTCTCTCATCCGCTAATCTCTCTTCATCTCAATCCTTTTGTCTCTTCCCTTCTTCTCCTTCCTCCTTTTCTGACACCGTCGCCCGGTGCCAGGAAGAGGAATTTATTTTGGCGATCCACGCTCTTAATTTCTCAGAAGGAGCTTTTTGACTGTCCAGCCAGACGGGATTTTCTTAGCTGTTGAGTCCTGACACGCGACACTAAAATAGGCCCAGAGAAGCCGGAGTTAAATCCCCCTTTTGGATCGCCGTGGTCGCTTTACCATCCTCTCTGTGCGCTGTTTCGGTTTTGTTGATCTCCACTGATGTTGAGGAGAATTGTCAGACATAAGAAGGGAGATGAGAATGATGGAGAGAAGGATTAGATGACGAGAACAACGGCGGTTTGTCTCCTCCGGGCTGTTTGCTCTGATTTTAGATGGAGCGGGATTAGCCGAGGATGAGGAGATCAGAGAAGTGGGCTGGTGATTCGCAGACGCTCGAGGCAAAGCTGTCAGATATTCGACCGATTTTCTCGTTGCGTTCCGTAGGTGGTGCGTGAAGGTACGCACACACACATCATGCAATAACACCGAGCGCTGCAAAACACGGCAAAAAAAACGAGTGAAGTTGGAACACTGCTGCAACTTTTTGCTTTAGAAATGTTGCAGAATTGTGCAGAATCAATGAGTTTCCTCAATGCTCTTGTGAATATTCATGCTCTGTGGCGTCTTACACTCGCAGATGGTCTAAAAATGTCGAGTTTGAGTAAGTGGCGTGCGTGTTTTTAAAGCCGACTGAGGGGGAAACGGAACTACGTGAATGTGGTTTTGATTGTCAGGAAGTGCTAACACGGCGGCTCATGACTGTCAGCTGTCTCTCAAACCCCGCTCTGTGCACGTGTGTGTGTGTGTGTGTGTGTGTGTTACGAGCATTGAGCCGAGTATCACAATGAGACAGGAAATCACTGCGAGGATAAAAATTCTCTCTCTCTCTCTCACAAATAGCTCGCTAATCTCTGCCTCTGCCCGCGTGCCATTCAAGGCTTCCTCCAATTAAAAAGCATCGGGGAGTCGGAGCCGCCATCTTATTTATCATATTAATTAGAAACTCCCCTGACAACAAAGAGAGGCCTACAGCTGTGGAGCAGAGGAGAGGCCTGGGAAATGAAGGATGGTTTGATTTGTTGTCTTGCTAATGTGACACCTATTATACAGGTTAGGCCTCAAATACAAAGACGCCACAACAGCATATGGTAATTGCAAGTGTGCACGTGCATGGGCCACAGTGTGTGTGGCATCAAAGGACCTGCTTTGACTAAGTAGATTTTATATTTAGTTAACTACAGCTCGCTGTATTTCATATTAATAACGCCTCGCTCATAAAGCCTCACATGGTCGCAATTATCCATTATGCTGCACCTGAAAGGAGCTGGTGAGCAAAGAGTGCTCTTAAGTATCACATACATCATGTGTCGACATCTTTTAATATCTGATCACGGACATAAACCAGCTGACTTTGAGGGGTTTGCATGTAAACTAAAGTTTTATTAACAGTTAATAACGCGGCATAGTTGAATAAAGTCAGTTTTTCACTCACCAAACCAACTAAATTGTCATTTATAGTTAATATTTGCACCACGTCATCGTTCGACTCTGTGATGAGCCACTTCAGACCTTGACCTGAAGTGCTGCGTTCTCCGGGTCGTTGTGCAGCGTCCCTTTTGTTGATGACATGGATCCTCGTGATGACAATGGTGGCAATTCGAGCTGGTTCACGACACGGCACCAAGGTCCATCGAATCTTGAGTTAGATTGGTAGAAAAGGGGCCAACTGTGACTTAAAAACTTCTGTCTAAGACAGTTTGAGTTGTAAATAACACTTTAGAAACAGTCGATGTTGCCTATATGTCAATTGTGGACAGTTTTAGGGCAGTTTGTGTTGTAACTAATGCTTTTGTGAATTAAAATTGTATTAATATTGATACCATATTATAATTGGGTACTGAATTTGGAGAAACATTGATTTATATTGAGCCAAAGAGCCCTAGCTAAGTTGGTCTAAATGTTAACAAGTGAATAAATAAATGAATGAATGTCATAATTTTTGAGATAATCTGTTTAAAAAGCTCTGACATTCTCCGTTATAGTGTGTTAGACTGCTGCGTGGAGACTCCTGCAGTGTTTCTGATGATTAAAGAGTTGGAGTTTGGCAAATTTTGGGGGTTTTCTGGGTCGTGCTGCTATTTCATAATAACGCAGTAATAAATATTGGTTAATAAACGCTGTAGATCTGAAGAGAGAGGCGAGGTAAAGGGCTTTAAGACTGATGGGAAGAGAGCAGGGTGGTGATGGTGTGCTCTGTAATCATGGGTCTATTAGCCTGCTCTCTATACAGCTGTGATGGGGCTGGAGCGCTGCCCTATGGAGAAGAGATACTCAGCATATTTAACGGCTGACAGGTGTGTGTGTGTGTGTGTGTGTGTGTGTGTGTGTGTGTGTGTGTGTGTGTGTGTGTGTGTGTGATAGGACTTTACAGGAGCTCAGCGTGTGTTGCTGGTCCTAAAAGCCAGCCAAAGTATATGGTGATACTCCAGAAAGGTTTATATAAGTCCTTTACAGTCAGATTAATTTAATAATTATTCAGACCAAGGAACAAGCTGAGCCGTCTGACGGTGAAAGTCGCATCAAGAACTTACCTGAACTTCCTGAACCACAACACAACAAGGATTCATGTAAATCTACATCATGTCATGATCACACACAGCAAAGACGGTCTTCTCTGCCAAATTTACTCACCTGTCACAGAATATAAAGTCGTAAGAGTTGAATTAAAGACACATTAAAGTAAATTTTGGCAGGAAATATTGAGGAGGAGGCGTCGCTGACCGCGGTGCTGAAGTCCAGAGCGTCACAGTGAAGGAGCTGTCCACAGTGCTGAACGGTTTTCTGTCAACAGAACTCAAATTGTCAGACGTTCACATTATATCAAGGCTTAAAGTTATGCATAAATAAGAGCATGGACGGCTTTGATTGACAGGCAGGTGCCGTTACAGACGGCTTATTAGAGCACCCAGCAGGCATCATTTAGTCTAGCCATCTGGTTACCAGGGTAATGCTGACTCTGTCACAGCTCAGTATTTGCCCGTCCGTCCCTCATCCCGCTGCAAACCAGAAGTGTGTGTGCTTTCAAATGAATTAAAATTCAGACTAGTATTGATAATTGTGTTGTTTTGGCATCTGATCCGTCTTCAGACTCGTGAAAGCTTTACTCAGGGTTACAGGTTGTGATCAAACTTATTTTTTGCTTCAGGAATAAATGATTTTAACGTCCGGGCGTCCTTATAGCAATAGCAATACAAACATGTTTGTGTGCAGAGCCAGCGCCTTGGTGTCATTTTCCATTTGGCCGCTGAACAGATAGATGCATGTTGGCAATCTGCTTATTGTGGTGAACACACACACACACACGCACACACACACACACACGCACACACACACACACATCAGCATGGAGTTCCTCACTATTGTGCAGCTTTCATGTGTTTGTGCGAGCCTGTAGGACTCCACCAGACTAAACGCTCTGCTCTTACATGATTCGATACCAGTGCACTTAACTCAGGACAGATATCTTTGTCATGGATCCATCGCTGAACACTCAGCTCCCGTCCTTCCATCTACGCTTCCTTTCTCCCCCGTCTCTTTGCAATATGTCGCCGCTCCGCTCTTTCCTTCTTCTTTCTCCATCCGGCCGTCTCTGATCTCCTGCTGCCGTCTGAGCATCAAAGGTGTTCAAGAGGTTTGCCATCTCACCTTCCTCTCCCACAGATCCCTTCATCTTCTTCAAAAAGGATGGTGCAAAGGCTAACTGTGGGTTTCAAGACATCTGCTCTGTCCTGCTCTATCCTCTGCCCCGGCCTTCGCTATTAGCAAAGCATCTTGACAGAGACGCTCTGACAGTATAGAAACGATCTTCAGATTGAGACTCACATGACCTTGGACCTCAGAGTCTCAGTTTGTGTTTGTTAGAGCGACAGGTGTGTCTGTTATAATACAAGGAAACGCCTTAATGATAATACCTCTTAGAGACTTCAGGTTCAATTTATGCAACAGGTGACAATAATAATCTTTGTTCTAATGAACAAAAACTGCTTTAGAGTCTAAGCTTGAACTCTTCTGCTTCTCTCTTCTTCATCTTCCACTTAAAACTGTAACTTTTCATCCGTCACGGCACCCAAAAACATTTTTATTGGTGCCAGTTAGATGAAAAGTAACAAAAAATAAAACTGAAAACTGACAATACTGATAATAACAGGTTAGACTTATGTCCCAAGTAGGTAGTAGGCTACCTATTTAAAGGTGCTGGAAAAATGGAAAAACTGGTGCTTGAAGGTGCTTGAAAAGTGCTTGAATTTGTTCATGAAAAAGGTGTGGGAACCCTGGATATAGTATGTGCAGATGTAGTGCATAGTGGTCACTAAAATGTATCATGTGGTGACTAAAGAGCATGATGTGCATTAAAAATAATACTCTTTAATAGACATTAAAGTCCATATAAACATTGACAGGGCTTTATATATTTATCAGACCTTATTGACACTACAGAACAAATGATGCAGTGTGTGTGAATATCCAGTGATCCACAGCTGCTGTGTTCAAACACACATGATCTGTGTCTGATGAGTGTTTGCTGACTGTACAGCGTGAGCACAGCGATGGACAAACACTGAGCTGAAGGTTAAAGTGGAAATCCTTCAGATCCTCTGTTTCCTGTTTCCTGTTTCTGGACCGCCCCCTCCAGCTGTCAATCAAACAGCGTGGGCGGTGCTGTGATTTTTGTGATCCATACCCCGTTACCTCTGAGAACTATTATGTCAATTACAGTTGGAGGGAATGAGGATTTAAAGCAGTGTAGTATTAGTGTATGTTTGTATAGGATTATATGGGATTATAGGACATTCTGACATAAACCTCTTGGGTGTGATGTTCCAGTGGGCCCAAAAGGCCCCAGACCTAACATGCTGAACATTAACAACCCCCCACCCTCCACACACACTCCAACCTTTCCCCCTAACCCATTCCTCATCTCTGCGAAAGCAGACTCTGGGTGAATGGCCTCGCTAAAGGCTTTTTAATAGACTGCTTTGTGTGGGGAAAACTCTGGGTGACAGGGGGTGAGTCACGAGGGAGACGTGGGGGAGGGGAGGGGGAGGAGAAACGGGGTGTGAGAACGGCTCATTGAAAAACTAACTGAGCGGAGAGTCGGTGTTTGCTGCCCTGCTGATCCTTAAACATCTTCCAATCCAATAAAGTGACATTACACGTGTGATGTTTAATAAATGTATGTCTCCTACACTGTAAAAAAAGTCTGTAGAATTTACGGTGAAATTCTGTTAAACGAAAATAGGTTATGAAGTATCACTGTGTTTCCCTGTGCACAGCGATGCTTCAAAACCTGTATTTATGACATTTTCAGGGATCTTATATTAGAGATATTTAATAAACGATCTTTTACTGTCATGTTGTTGCAACTTTTCTCCATAAAATCTACAAAATATGTAATAGAACACCAACCTTAAACATGAAATCAACAGCACTGATATCCTTTTACCGTAATATTAAAAAAAGTTAGACCATATTTATTACAGTAAAATTCTGGCAACCCCACAGCTACTGTTTTTTTTTTACCGTAAAACATTTTTTTTTACAATGTATAAACTGTTATACACTTAGAGAGAAACACACTTTGCATCATTTGTGTCGACGCCACTGGTCTGATAAATATAAAAAAGCCCTGTCTATGTTTATATGGACTTTAATGTCTATTAAAGAGTATTATCAGGTATTTTTTATAAAATAAAAACAGACGATCAAAGCAGCAGTGGTTGCCTCGGCATGTCGGTGGTAGCTGCGCCACACAGCGGCAGAAGTTAAGAGATTAATTAAGAAAACAATGCGAATTAATGCAGAAATCATGCAATGGCGAGTCAAATACAATCTGATGAGTGTTTTATAAACTAAAAACAAATGCCCATAACAGCAGCAGTTGTCGTGGAACTGTGCGAAGTGAATGTTCAAAACTAATAAATTAAACTTCAAATTACAACTCAGATTTAGTTTTTTAATGCAATTATTCAAGTTAAACAATTCAAATATAAATGATTGAAATTCAGTTTCTGGTGGCACATGTTTCAGCCCATACTCAGGCTTCAGACAGATTTGAAATAGCTCCTATGAAATTCACCCACACACACTGAATGCTCTTTTTTGGAAATGGTACGTTGTAAATCCATCGCATTTATCCGTATTCCGTTTATTTATTGTATTAACACTGTCAGGAACTATTAAAGTGATATTCAGACAGCTCAGGACATGCATGTCTACAGGACACGCGTGCAGCACAATGATCCTTCGTATGCGAAACATCTGCCGGCCGTTTGTAATTAATGCTGCATCTCTGTCCGTCTTGGTATGATTAACTTAATTCTTTAATATGGAGGTAGGAGCATGTTTATAGCCAGTAAAGCTTCAACCATCAGTCAGTGAATTCAGCACAAATGAACATCAAAACCGTGACATTTGTAAACCGCGGTTAATGGTGAAACCATTAATCGCTGCATCCCAGCACCATGAACTTCATAATAACCATCATTACTGATTACATTTCCTATTCTTTGTGACTCTTTCTGAACAAATTGCAGAAATGATTGCACTTATATAATTGTAGCTGACGTTACAAGTGTATAATTACCTAAAAAAATAATTGGTATGTTTTTGTTTGGTCACGGCTGCTCTTCCACAGAGTTTGCCATTTTGAACCGGCATATTTCTACAGTAGCCCAGAAAGGACAAACTAAATGTGGACACACTCGTCCTTAAACTTGAACTTAAGTATCGGCCGTCGTTGATGTACGTTTGTTTGTGTGTGAGTCTGATCTCAGTTTTTATTGACGAGAATTCAAACTTAGAGCCACGCCGTCACTTTTCATCTGATGTCACACAAGTTGGGGCATCCTTGAGACGCCAGAGTTTCGGGTGAACACAAGGTGACATGTTTGACTGCATCATCCTTGGGAAGGCGATATGTCTGCCGTTGCCGTGTATTCCTATTCGCTCTCCGCTGCAGAGTGTGTGAATGAAGACATTTATTACAACAGAGACACAGAGGATTAGCAGAGGGCTTAAACCATTCTCATGGTAATGTACAGAGCTGGGAGCGCGCAGATAAACACAAACACTCACCTTATCAAAACACCCAGACCTGAAAGACTTCTCCTTAACAGCACCGACAGACTCGCCGAGACACACTGACAGACAACAGGAAGCAGACGGGCAAGAGAAAGACGTCAGTTAGCTGTGGCAGATTATGGCCTCATTCAGAAATAATGTTTGGACAATGAAATCATTCAAGGGTGCAGCCATCACACGGAAATGCAAAAGGTACGACGCCATTGTCCAAGTTAATGCAAGAAAAAAGTTGTTAATGTAATGTAATACATATAGAAAATAAAGTGTTAAATCAGCGTTTAGTTATTAATTACCTAATTAAAATAATCTTCAGTTGCATTCATAGTAAAGTTAAAATGCACATGAACGGAGGTATTTGTTTCATCCTTTTTATTTACCTGTTAATCTCAGGGCTAATAGCATACATAGAGACCTATGGAAAATGTAGAGTTTCCAATTAACCCAACTTTTCTTTTTTTTTTAAGACAAAAGTTTGATTTCACTGATTAGGAGCGGGAAAACGGTTCAAACCATGCGTACCGTGTTTTATCACAGGGAAACTAAGATCTCTCTGCCTTTAGTACATCACCAGAGTGCCACAAATTATGAGTATATTATCTATATATATATATATATATATATATCTTATGTCCCTTGTATATTGTGAGTCGCTATAACAGGTGAATTATCTTATAAAGTGGCGCACACCAAAGTTTCAGTTTGTAAGATTTGGGAGTACAGTGGTCCCTCGTTTATCGCGGGGGATGCGTTCTAAAAATAACCCGCAATAAATGAAATCCACGAAGTAAGTTTTACAATTATTTTTAGGCCGTAAAACCCCTAACCACACTGTTATACACCCTTTTACACACATTTTGTACAGTACTCCCAGCATGCTAAATTACACTGAAAAAATCTGCGAAAACTGAACTGCGTTTTAGCGAGGGACAACTGTATATCTTTGCAGGAACTGAATATAATATTCATTAGTATGTTTTCATTAGTGCATAATAACCTGAATATAAGAATTGCTGTGTTTTCGTTGCCTTTAAATGAGCCTTTATATCTACAACCTCTTCCATGGAGAACCACCATTTTCCTACAGTAACCCTGAACTGACAAACCAAACAGTTCGACACTTTCTCAGATGAACAGCTGATGCTATTCATTTTGGCTATTGATATCTTCGTCTGCCGGACAACAACGCGTGATATAAACCTTGGTGTGTGCATTTGAAAGAGGACGTCAAAGCTCTCTGCCACTGTAATCCAGCTTTTGCCTTCAACATTTTAGTCAGACAACAATCTCAGCCACCAAATCCACGTCTCTCCAAATCTTCTCTCTTGGCGCCAGGTTTGTTTTCTTTGGCTCCTTCAAGAGAAGACCGGGAAGATGCTGAGCTCTGGGGATTTTTATATCCCTCTTTTCAATAGACTCTTCCTCTTTGAACATCAGTGTAGCAGCGTATCATAGAGGAAGAAAGACTCCAACCGTCTTTGAGCCATCATATTCTGATAAAGGAGCAGCAAAGCCTGTACACGTTGAGTTTAAAGCAATATTTTCTGTGTTTTTAATGTCACAAAAATGCCCTGAAAGAGTCATCACTGTTTACAACTGTATTCACAACTTGAACTGTTTGAGTTTGCTGGATTTAGCGGCATCTAGCGGTGTGGTAACTCTTTCATTTCATAGATACAGGGTGGATAGAAGAGGAAAGTCCAATCAGATCTGATCAGAAGTCTCAAATCCATCAATTGAAGCACAAGTCTTTGGTGATTTGAGTCTTTGTGCCTCAGGTATCACATCTACAGCTCCGTTAACGGCTTAACTGAAAACACACAGGGGACCCAAACAGACAAGATCAGAACGGCAAGATCTGCTCGTAGATTTGACTCATCCAGGTTTTCTCCTTTTGAGTTTGAGTTACTGCATCGAACGCTCAGTCTACTCGATATGAAAATGTGTTAATCACACATCAAGGCGCCTTTTGGCCTTCCTGACACCATTCAGAAGAGTTCTTTGTGCCAAGTTTCAGTCCACAGGGGACATAAACCCCGTAACCTTTGCAGTTAGGCCAGAACCACAGGATGCTGCTCTTCTTCCTCCCTCCACCCTGACCGCTCTTCTTCCCCGCAGTGACAGAGACGTAGCTTCCAGATCTCTCCCCTGCCACCTCTGATTAAGCCTGCCGTGGGCGAGACACACCTGTACAGCTGATGGGAGACAATGCTGCCGCTTCCTCCCAGAGATTGATTTTCTCCATTAAAACTGGCCCTTTGTCTAAAAACCCTGCACCCCTTTTGTTATGCTAAAGAGAAGATGGAAGATTTCCAATTCAATTTGGGCTGAGCCGAGGGCCGGTCAGCTATATGGGCCTCCATTGTTCTGGCCGAGCCCGCTGGGACGACGCTAGCGTCTCCCAAACGGCAATTAAGCCGGACGGAGAGTCGGACAGGGGGATAATTGACAGGCAGGAGAAAGGCAGCCTTCCTCCTCTCTGTCTCATCAGTGAAAAAGAAAATCAAAAAGAAGGAGCAGCGGAGAGGAGGAGAAGTGAGGGATGAGAGGGAGAACAAGGAGGAGAGGAGTAATAACCTGTAATATGTTGGCCAGAGCAACATGAAGTGTTCAGCTCATGTACACGACTCCGGCACCGACCGGGCCAAGAACAGACGTCAAGAACCGCGATCAAGAGCAAAGAGAACGCTCTTAATATCGGCTGTTTAATGTTTGTGCCGGTCGTATATAAATTACACTTTCAGTATCTTCATCCTCCATCATTAACCTGTCACAGGTCCACTCGCGCGTTAATTACCTGAAAATGTGTCTAATTAAGGGTAATTTAACTAAAATAGTTAAATACCTTACTGATGTCTCAAAGTAAGTTATCTAAATCATCTACAGCACACTATTATGAAATTAGAAATCTGTCTCCTCTCTCTGCTGTTGGAGTAATGAAGTGGTTTAACCTTTTAGATGATGCAGAGTAGCGACTTATTCTCTCACTGAACTAAATGTAGTTTCTTTTCCATTAGCGGCACACTTAAAATCAGCTTTCCTAATATCGTGTTGGGTTGAAAATTCAATCTCAATCGTCTCTGTGTTCAAAGAGAATCCCAGTGGTTGTGAATGTTAAGGACATTTGCATTTAAAAAGCCCGAACCAGAGCATAAACATACTTTCAATGACGACCTGTCTATTGCTTTGTTGGTCTGTTGGTTGGTTGGTTGATCGGATGGTTGGTTGGTTGGTTGATTGGTTGATTGATTGGTTGGTTGATTGGTTGATTAGATGGTTGGTTGATTGATTGGTTGTTTGGATGGTTGGTTGGTTAGTTGGTTGGATGGTTGGTCGGTTAATTGGTTGATCGGATGGTTGGTTGGTTGATTGGATGGTTGGTTGATTGGTTGGTTGGTTGATTGATTGGTTGATCAGATGGTTGGTTGATTGATTGGTTGGTTGGTTGTTTTGGATGGTTGGTTGGTTGGTTGGTCGGTTGATCGGATGGTTGGTTGATTGGATGGTTGGTTGATTGCATGGTGGTTTAGTTGGTTTATTGGTTGGATGGTTAGTTGGTTGGTTGTTTGGTTGTTTGTTTGGTTGATAGATTGGATGAATGGTTGGTTGATTGGATGGTTGGTTGATTGGTTGGTTTGTTGGTTGGATGGTTAGTTGGTTTGTTGATTGGATGGTTGGTTGGTTGGTTGGTTGGTTGATCGGATGGATGGTTGGTTGGTTGACCACTTTGGTCCAGACTGAAACATCTCAACAACTATAATCGATGCGGCAAAATTAGGCACATACAATTCTTGGACAATGAATCCCAGTTATTTCGGAGATTGCATTGGTTTCCATTCACTTTTGTACGATATGAAAATGACTTCGCTGACCCCTGAAATTTGTGTGAACTTTGCAGTAATCACAGCGCACTTCAAGTCATTTCAGGCTGTGATGAAAGTTTGTCGTCTATTTGAAAAGCCACTCCGTTTTACCTTAAAACAATAAATTATCAGAAACAGCGGCAGACTTAATTGAGTTCATTTGATGGGTGTTTGGATTGGAACAGGTCACGACAGTCTGAATAATTCATTTTCCACACATTTGAATGGACGTTCAAACGTGGGTTAAATGGGTTAAACAACTCAGAGAAGTTTGTTTTTATATTGTATAAAATGAACGAAAAGCTAATGTGATGACCCGGAACAGTGGAGGAAAATATTGTAGGAGCTGGATTCATTCAAACATTCAAGGCACAGCTTCTTTTATTCAAGTCAAACAGCCTTTATCATCCTGACATGATAAAAACAAAGAGCAGTACCTCACACTGGCCTTCTACCTGCGCCTCTCCATGCATCAGGAGCAGCTGCTTTGTGTTTCATTACTTCGAATTAGCACTTTCTCAATAAGCTTTCATGTGTAAAACCTGTGTTGAGAGGTCTGACTTGAGCTTGAAAAGGTTTGAATTCCTTTCTTACAGAATCACAGATGGTTCCTGTGAAGGTGTGCAGTAAATGTGCTCAACACTGATCTGGATATCTGCTTCTTTTTTCATACAGAAGATACTCTGGGTCACAATTATCTTATAAAAATGATCTTTCTTGATCTTAATTTCATGTGATCTTAACTCATGTTGTGCCCACTATTTTATATTTCCATATGCAGTATAGCGGCAGGAACACAGTAGTAATAAAAAAAGAAAAAAAAGCATCTCTTCCACCACTTTATTTCATCCAAACCTTTTTTTTTCTCAGTTTATCTCGCTCTGTTTCTCTCTCACTCAAACCATAATGTCCCCCCACCACCGCCACCCCTCCTCTCCTTTCGCTCTCCCTCTCTTTGCTGGCTTGTGACAGACGGCCTAATAGGATTTAATAAGCCCCATTTGCATGTCAGCCTTTTAGATTTTCTGTAAGAAAGAAAGGCAATAGGAGGGATGGGGGGTGGACAGGGAGAGAGAGGGATGGATGGATGGTGTGAAGGAATAGAAAGAGAGGAGAAAGGAAGGAAGGAAGGAAGGAGGGATAGGAGTGAGTGTGGTGATGGATGGATTGATTTCTCTTTTGATGAAGGTAGAAAAGCATCTAGAAATATCAATTAGAAATGCCATCCTATCTCATGTTGTGTCTATTTTTGTTGCCTAAAATCAGATGTGTGAGCACAGAGCTCATTCTGGCTTTGCGTGATTCAGTTTTATGATCCAGATGTTGTTTCACAGTTTTCTAATTTTGGTGGAAACCTATATTCAGCTTTCACGTCACTTCTACCTTCTCTATGTCGCTCTTGTGTTTTTTTGTTTGAATTTTGTGAAGAAAAGATTCTTAAAAATTGATTCACCGGACAATGAAACGTAATCATGCTGGAGGAGCAGACCGTCCATACAGCGACGGTCGGTCTTCGTTTTCAATTTCATCCACTTCAGAGTTTTTTGTGGTCAGTTTTGTTTGTTTGAATTAAAGACAATCATTAGAAAAACAACATTATTTAACTGTTTGTTTAACAGAAGTGACCAGATTTGGACGAGAACCAACCACGGACGGCAATGTGTGACGTCACCAACAGGTTTCTGAGGTGTCCTACCCTCGTCCACCTCCCGGCTAATCTAGAAATTGGTGGATGGGCTAAATAAAGCCTGGTTGCTCAAACAAGCCGCATGTAACAGAACCTACCTGTCATTCAAAGCGTCCATGCTCTTAATCCTGCATAACTTAAAGCCTTAATATAATGTGAACAGGTGAGTTGTATATAAATTCACCCTCAGTACAGTTGTCATGAACGGGGAAATTAGCTACAGAGACCAAAACTGTTTTTTGTACCAGGCTGTAAACATGTTTATTTCTGCTGTGAAACATGGGGACTTATGGAGACTGACTCACTTCTGGAGCCAGCCTCGAGTGGACGTTTAAGGAACTGCAGTTTTTTGGCTTTACTTCATAGCAACGGAGGTCGCCGCTTGGGTTTGACTCAATTTTTTCAAGCAGAAAAAATGCTGGCCTGCTTTAGTTATTAATTTCAACAGTGACTAAAATCTGTTTAGGAAAACATTTGAGGAGAGAAAAAGTCAATGCAGTAACAGAACCTGGATTAACTGATGAGCAACGCCTAGTCTGACAGTTTAATGTGAGTTTCTTAAGCCTGGTGTGTTGGGAATATTCATACTGTATAGAATAAAACTTGAAACTCGAGACTGAGCCTTAAACGTGGAAAAATGTCTACTCAGGTAATAATTCATGTAAGAGGTAGGCTCATTTTTTTTATTGCAACCAATGGAGCTACCCCCTGCTGGTCAACAGAAAGAATGCAGGTTTAAGACACTAACACACTGGCTTCATAGAGGAACTTTCTTCTTATTATTTGCTTGCAGTAAAAACCTCATTAGTCAACTGCTGTTGACCTTTAGTGAACGGACTCCTGCATACAGCTGTGCACGCATGCATAGAAATCCACTTTTCACCTAATATCTGTTGATATAAATGATATAAAGAACGTCTCACTCTGCTTTGTGGTAGAGTTTATCAGGTCAGAAACCAAATAATGTGTGTGTATGTATAGATATGAGTGTGTGTGTGTGTGTGAGACGATCATTCTGTTAGGAGGATAAAAGGTCCAGCCAGAAAACCATGAGTGCTGCACACACACACACACACACACACACACACTCACACACTCCGTAATCCCCATGTTGGTAGTTGATGTTTATTGCCGTGTAACAGGATCAGAATGAGGCGGTGTCGATATCGGAGCACACATCTCTCTCTCTCACACACACACACACACACACACACACACACACACACACACACACACACACACACACACACACACACACACACACACACACACACACACACACAACTGCTGATCAAACATAGCCCAGGAAACATTGTGATCCAGGAGAGATGAGAGGACTAATCCTTTTAGCCTTCTAAGAGGACTCTCCTCCTCCTCCTCCTCCTCCTCCTCCTAGGCTCGCTTCCTCAACTCCTTCTTCTTCTCCTTCTTCGACTCTCTCTGCCTTTCTCTTTCGCTTGACAACATTGTTTTCTGTTCTCCCGCTCTGCCACTTTCACAAGGACAAGGCTAAAGAGAGAGAGAGAGAATCACTGAGCTAAATATACACAGAGTGTGTGTGTGTGTGTGTGTATCTGTGCGTTAGGAGTAGATTGATCTGTTTGGTTTGCGGAGAGATTAGACCTGATAAATCCTCCTTTTAAACCAAACCTACCTCCTTCCTCAGCCTCCTCCCACGTACACACTGCATGCATCCGTGTGTGTGTGTGAACATTCCTTCATGTTTTCAGTCCAAGCTGTTGAGTTTCTGTAGCGTGAGCGCTGATATTTAGGGCTTGTTTGGTTGCTCTGTCCGGCAGTTTGATATATTTAAGATGGTTCTGGTGACCTCCTGACCTTTTTGTCTAGCACTGCGATCAACAACATCAACAACACGATGCTGCTTTAGTACCTTTAGTAACCTTAACTGTTTTTGCCTGAATGACGTTCTTTTCTGAGGTGTTTTGTTTTGTGCAGCCATGCCATTAAATGTAAAAAAACAGACATTATTATTACTGTATATCACATTTACAGGTTCATGTGAATGCTCACATACATGCACAGAACATGCTTGTGCGACTATGCGCGTGTCTTCAAACAGAGCCGCGAGTGCTTAATGAATTTACTTTGCTCTGATTGGAAATTAATTAACATGGCCTCAAACAGACGGCCGCCCACAGAGAGCCACTGGCAACACACTGACAGACAGATTACTGCTCTGAGGAGGGAGGCGTGAAGGGAGGGACGGAAGAGAGTTTACAACTATCTGATGCACTTCCTACGACCCCACGTCAAGGATTGCGGCAACCTCAGCCTCGTTTTTGGTGTGTATAAATTGGTATCTTTGCAATCTTGCGCCCCTTTTTCTCTTCTTAACCAGCGTCCTCTTCCGTCTTTTTTGGCCTCTGTAATTATGTCCAGGCCTGTTTACATTGCCCGCTTGCCCAGCTCCTGTTCCTGGCACAACACTGGCTCTGCTCCCCGTCAGCATTCCCCTACAAAACCTCCTCTTCTTCTTCTCAGTGGTCCAAAATACCTGTGGTACAAACACTAACCCTGCCAGCGGTGCTGTGAGCTCACAGTCCGTGTTGTGTTGTTATATTTTGAACATTTAGTTCTTTAATATTTCAGATATTTGCTGGTTTTTCTCAACAAACCGAAGCAAAGACCGAAGATCTGTGGTTAGAAGTCGGTCATTTAGAAGATGGCGATATATGGCAGGGCGTTAATACGAGCTGTGTATTCACGTGTCTGTGAACGATTCCCGAGCCGCTCCTCAGGGAATGTGCCGAACACAAAAGGCATAGAAAGAAGACACACTGTATATTCACAGACAAACAAAAGACACATCAATAATGACAAGTTATGGTATTGCCTGTGTGAGTGATTTCCTACCTCACGTCAGTTCAAACATTCTTCAGTTTTTAAAAGTCTGCCTGAGCACACAGTGTCGATCGGTCACTTTTCATGTGTTAATTAGTTAAACTGTTTCCCCTTTGTCTCTTTTTACGATTGGAAGTGTTTTATTTTGAAAATCCACTGCATTCTCTACGCGTCTTCCGGCCAGCTCAGGCTGCTATGTGCAGATTGACGACAGCGTCAAAAATATAAAATATAAATATAAAACAGCCGCGTATTCTCCCTGAGCGAAGAAGACAGTTTCCCCAAAATGATCTTTAATATGTAAAATCTGTGACACACCCTGTCAGCTGAGCTGGACCCAAACCCGCTGAGCTGGTCTGAACCTCTCCGCTCTGCCTCTGATTCAGGAAGTGTTAACTGGTCCAGCTCCCTTCAGGCAGACAATGATGTTAAAGACTAATTGACGAGCACTTTAAGTAAGTCCTAATTAGAGCACGGCTGGTAATAATTGGGCAGGCGGTCTGAGCACTAATTAGCGTTCACCCCCCCCCTACCAAAAAAAGGCTGCTCTGTGTGTGTGTGTGTGTGTGTTACCATGTGGATGAATGATCTCTGTGGGGGGGCCACACTTTCAAGAAGCAGAGCGGAGCGAGGTGCGGGCAGAAAGAGGGGAGATAAAGCGCCGCCCGTCCTCGCTCTTTGTGATGGCGTGCGGTCTGCGGGTGTTCCTCTCTGCATGGAGGGACGAGGTGGAGGGCAGGTGTGTGTGTGTGTGTGTGTGTGTGTGGAGCTGAACTTACTCCTAACAAGACTAATTGATTCTGTAGCCTCTCTTTATGCTTCCCCGTCTTCCCCTCTCACACTTTTCTCCCTGCTCCTCTCATTGTTTGTGCTGGGAGACATCTAGAAAACAGCAGAAATAGATTTCCACCTGCTGCAGAGACTCATTAGTAACACACTCAAACGGCTCTCCCCCTCTCTCTGCTGTCGTCTATTCATTGTTGGTCCTTTCAGACGCAGACCCAGGTGTACTGATCCCCTCTGGTTCTCAGCCGGGCTGCACATTAAAAAACACTCTCTGTTTTTATTTTATTTTTTTATTCTTATTCAGGGGTTAGTGCTGGTGTCTCCCCGGTTTGAACCCCAGCTGGAGCCGAAGACGTGCAGGTTTACAGGCTGAACCTCTAACAAACTCTCACAGAATCAAGTGTGAACTTCTCTACGTGTCAGCCGTGCGATGAGCTGGTGACTTGTCCTTGGCGTACCCCGCCTCTCGCCCAGTGTCAGCTGAGATTGGCTGCAGCCGCCCACGATAGGATTATATAAATGAATCAAATAGAATTCTGTCCTGTCATTAATCATAGATCATAAACATCTGACGTTCAAACAAATTGTCTGAAACTTCTTCTGCTTTTGACGTTTGGTATAAACTTAAATTCAGAATATACAGTCTGTGAAAAGTTCAATATAAAAGGCACTTCTGGTATTATTCTTGATGATGTCACAGCATCAGATAAAGGCTCAGCTTGTGTTAAATGCAGATAAACAACGTAAGAAGGCGTTTTATGTTTGACTTGATTAAAGGAGCAGTCTCACATGTGTTTAGATTATGTCTTGTAGCTTTAACGTCCATACGGGCTTGGTAGTTTTTGTTGCATGGCAATGTACAGTTCAAATGTAACTCAACAATAGCAAACATTCATGTTTTAATTAGACTTTTATATTCCTTGGTAGACTTTTCCATGCCAGTAAATTTGACTATATTTGAACTTTGATGGCGGTGTGTTCGTAGCCCCGCTTTAAGGTTGCAGAGTGATTCTACTGATGAAACCCTCGAACATAAAGTACTGTCCTCCCGGTCTTAGACACAGCAGGATCCATCACTCAGACAGATTTATAATTGAAAATTACTTCAAATACTAATTAATGGCACAGCAGAGCCAATCTAAAATTGGCTGTCTGGGTTGAACTTGCCAGTTGTACAGTTGTTGGTCTGTAATTGCTGGTTAATTAATTAAATATCCAGTGGATTAGAGGAATTATGGGCAATTGTCCTTTAATGACCCTTAACGAGGTCTTGATTAGTGTCTTCAGCCATATCCTGTGGCTAAAATGATCCTTCAATTAATGATGGAAAGCTCATGAGGAGAGGGCGCTGGTGGATGAGAGGTCACATGGTGGACAGCAGCCACGAATGAGATGTGCAGTTACACCAACCAAAGAAAGTTCAGAGAGAGATTACTGTGAGTTTAGTGAACATGTGGCCAGTTGTTTTTATTTTTAAGACATATTTCTATTGAAATCAGCGAGATTCTGCAAAGAGAGCCGGTTCAGAAAGTTCCATCGTCAGGTAGCAGCTACAAGTCAGGCTCATCAAAAAATATGAAAATACTCAAAGTGCTGCATTCTAAAACATAAGTACAGTAAGTATTACTGCAGAATATACTAGTAAGATAAGATAAGATCGACTTTAATGATCCCACAGCGTGAAAATCACCTGTTACAGCAGCTCACAGTGCACAAGATGGATGAGAAAATGGGTTGGATTGATCAACCATGTGGACCTATAGCTCACTTTGTTAGAGTGCCGCTTGTAAGCGGTGAAGTCGTCGGTTTGAATCTTATGAGGTGCACTGGCTTTTGAGGGCTGCGTTCAAAAGGAAGAGTGTCAACTGCGAGAAAAAACATCATGATCTACGTGGGACAATAGCTCAGGTTAGTAGAGTGCCGCTTCGAGCTTCTGAAGTCGTGGGTTCAAATCTTACGAGGTGCACTTGATTTTGAAGGCTGCGTCCAAAAGGAAGAGTGTCAACTGCGAGAAAAACATCTCCATCTTCGTGGTCCAATAGCTCAGACTGATAGAACGCCGCTTGTAAGCGATGAAGTTGTGACTTTGAATCTTACGAGGTGTTGTTCTTTTTGAGGGCTGTGTCCAAAAAGAAGAGTGTAAACTGCGAGAAAAAACATCACCATCTACGTGGGACAATAGCTCAGGTTTGTAGAGCGCCGCTTGGCCCTTCTGAAGTTGTGGGTTCAAATCTTACAAGGTGCAGTCAGTTTTGAAGGCTGCGTCCAAACGGAAGAGTGTCAAGTGCAAGAAAAAACATCGCTGTCTATGTGGTCCAATAGCTCAGACTGATAGAATGCAGCTTGTAAGTGATGAAGTTGTGAGTTTGAATCTTACGAGGTGCTGTTTGTTTTGAGGGCTGTGTCCAAAAAGAAGAGTGTAAACTCCGAGAAAAAACATCTCCATCTGTGTGAGCTGATGGAGCGCCGCTTGGAGTTTCTAAAGTCGTGGGTTCGAATCTTACAAGGTGCAGTTGGTTTTGAGGGCTGCGTCCAAAAGGAAGAGTGTGAACTACGAGAAAAAACATCTCCTCCTGTGTGGGCTGATAGCGTAGATTGGTAGAGCGCTACTTGGAGCTTCTGAAGTCGTGGGTTCGAATCTTATGAGGTGCAGTCAGTTTTGAAGGCCAACACCCAAAGTTTAGACTTAAGAGCGCTCACGGTGAAGGTCTGACAGCTCACTGGATAGCTCAGTGGTTGATGAGTTTCAATAGATGCGATCGGAAACTGAAATCATATTCCTTGGTTTGATGTCTGAGGTTGGATCCCATGACTCCGTGTCCTTTTATACCACATGGTCCACTGCTCACTGCTCCTCGTGTCCTCCTATGTCTTCACTGGTGCCACTGAGGTCCTTTTAGATCCAGAGGTTGTGAGTTCAAACCCCGCTCAGAGCAGCACTGAGTAGAAATGAAGGTGACAAAGATGCAGACAGTGTGCTGGTTAGCTCACCTGGTAGAGTGATCACCTGTGTACAGAGGCTCAGCGGGCCACAGTTCAAATCTGACCGGTGACCTTCTTCGGCATGTCGTCCTCTCTGTCTACTCACTTTTCTTCAGCTCCCCAAAAGAAAGAGTGAAAACCACAAAGACATGAGAGTTACCTATGTGAGCCAATAGCTCAGTGTGGTACAGAGCTCCTTTGAGGTTTTGAGGTCATGGGTTTGAACCCAGTGAGGTTTTGGTCATTGGGTAGATGTTCTAAAGTCATCGGTTCAAACCTTATGAGAGTTATGTATTTTGAGGTCTGTGTCCAAAAGAAAGAGGGAAAACCACACAGTAGTAGAGTAGACTAGGGAGGAGGTAAAGTTATGAGGACAGGCACAGGAAGAGTAGGGGTGCACAGGACCCAGATAGCAGGAGGAGGAGGAGGAGGAGAAGAGTGTGGTGGGGGTATGAGAGAGTAGTTTTCACTGGAGGTCTGACAAGTGTTTAAAGTCCATAAGAAATAGTGAACACCGACAAAAAACTATTAACACCTATATGATCCAATAGCTCATTGGGTTAGAGTGCTGGTTTGAGGTTCTGAAGGCATGGGTTCAAATCTTATGAGATGTGTGTATTTTGAGGTCTCTGTCCAAAAGAAAGACTGAAATCCACAAGAACATGACCTTTAGCTATGTGAGCCAATAGCTCATTTGGTTAGAACGCTCCTTTGAGCTTCAGAAGTCATGGGTTCAAACCCTGTCATCTCTTGAACTCTTTTGAGGTGTCTGTCCAAAAGGAGTGTAAACTGCCAAGAAACAACAGCGAGCTATGTAAGACAATAGCTCGTCGGGATAGAGCACTACTTTGAGATTCTGAAGTCATGGGTTCAAACCTCATGGGAGACATGGATTTTGAGGTCTCTGTTCGTAGCTCAGAATTTTGAATCGGATTGAATCCAAATGAAAGAGTGGAAACTACAGGTGATCAACTATGTGGACCTATAGCTCAGTTTGGTAGAGCGCTACCTGTAAGTGGTGAAGTCATGGGTTTGAATCTTATGAGTTGTAGTGACTTTTTAGGTCTGCGTCCAAAAGGAGGAAGGAGTGTAAACTGCGAGAAAAAACATCTCTCCTGTGTGAGCCGATAGCTCAGATTGATAGAGCGCAGCTCCTAAACCGTGAGGTTGTGAGTTTGAATCTTACGAGGTGCAGTTGGTTTTGAGGGCTGCGTGCAAAAGGAAGAGTGTAAACTATGAGAAAAAACATCTCCACCTATGTGGGCTGATAGCGCAGATTGTTGGAGCGCTGCTTGGAGCTTCTGAAGTCGTGGGTTCGAATCTTACAAGGTGCAGTTGCTTTTGAAGGCCAACACCCAAAAGTTAGACTTAAGAGCGCTCACGGTGAAGGTCTGTTTGTAGCTAACTGGATAGCTCAGTGGTTCGTCCCACTGACTTTACCCCGGTTGATGTGTGTTCGAATCCAGGTGGATCCTTAGGCAAGGTCCTCTGATGCTACAGCCTCGGATACATGGATGCTTTGGAACATCATTTGGGCTAACCGTAATCTAAGACTAATCCAAACAGTGTTAGTCCAGAGTTTAATAGATGCGATTGGAAACTGAAATCATACGCTACAGCTTCACGAGGTACAATAAATACGGCGAGGATGACTGTCAGGTCTTTCGGGGGACGTGAGTTAAATCATCCCCCAACTTAGATATTTGGGCCCCAATAGATATGATATGATAGGTTTGTCAGGGAACAGAGTGTAAGACTAAAGTACCAAGTCCTGATGATAGTGTCATGATCGCAGTTTCCAGTCGGTAAGATAGGATAGTCAGATAGAGAGGATAGGGTTACGCCTAAATGATGGGACAAGCAAACACTTTTATTTTTTTTTCCTTTCAGTCATATCCTTACTTATTACACATATACATACAAGTACACAAGGAAGACAGTACCCCTCTTACTGTGTATGTAAAATAAATGTGTGCATAATGTAGTGAGTAGAAGAGTGGGGAAAAAAAAGTATAAACATGTTTGCTTGTCATTTGGGCGTAACCCTGTATTAAGTAATTAATTGTATCTAACCTATCTATCTCTTTGCTATCATCAGCACTTGGTACTTTATTCACTTCAGGTCCCTGACTAACATGGTCACACTCATATCATACTAATTTACTCGTATGTTGGGGCTTGGTACCCAAAGATCTCTAATATATGGGGGATGATTACATCCCCCATCAGTCCTGGCGTCCTGACTCCTCCTTGCCGTAGCATTTTTATTGTACCTTTATTGATTTCAGTTTCCGATCTTTCTCTCATTTTCCGCATCTATTGGAACTCTGGACTAACGCTGTTTACAGGTTAGCCAGATGATGTTCCAAAGCATCCATGTATCCCAGGCTGTAGTCCACCTGGATTCGAACACGCATCAACCGGGGCAAAGTCAGTGGGAACCAACCACTGAGCTATCCAGTGAACTACAAACAGACCTTCACCGTGAGCGCTCTTAAGTCTAAACTTTGGGAGTTGGCCTTCAAAACTGACTGCACCTCGTAAGATTCGAACCCACGACTTCAGAAGCTCCAAGCCACACTCTACCAAACTGAGCCATCAGCCCACACAGGAGGAGATGTTATTTCTCAGAGTTTACACTCTTCCTTTTGGACGCAGCCTTCAAAACCAACTGCACCTCATAAGATTCCCAAACAACCCAAAGATCTCGGTATATTATGGGGGATGATTTAATCACCCCCGTCAGACCTGACTCCTCCTGCCATAGTACATTTATTGTACCTCGTGAATCTGTAGCATATGATTTCAGTTTCCGATGGCATCTATTAAACTCTGGACTAACACTGTTTAGAGGTTAGCCAGATGATGTTCCACAGCAGTGGCCAGTGCACCTCACAAGATTCAAACTAACAAATAAAGGACTTGACCCACCTGAACACAAACTCATTCCTTTGGATTTAGACCTTCAAAATTGATTACAGCCCTTCAACATCATTGGATCAGACACATTTAGACCTCATAAGGATCGAACCAACGTCCTCCACACTTCAAAGCAGCGCTCTACCATCCTGAGCCAGTGGAGCAATGGACGTAACAGATTTTGAGTTTTTCTCTGGGTCTTGGATTTTAAAAGCATTTGAGGATCAAATGCACAACCTCAAAACTGCCTCAATTCTTGGAATATAAAATAAAACGGCAGATAAAAGTATATATTTGTGCCCTGCACGTATATAACCCTCAATATAATTAAGACAGTAAGAGATAATTGAGCGCTCCATGAAGTCATGCTGGTGTTAAAGGTCCATATGAAGAACTGTTGTACATGTTTTTGGATTCATATTAACGCGTATGTTACTGCTGTAGTTGTTTTGGGTTGACATCATTTCAACTGCTTTATATATTTTTAGATTCTTTAGTCTTTGAGCTGCTAAATGTCACAATTCACCTTATTATTCCAAACAATGGTGGTTACCTGTGTGTGTTTAACAGAGCCCTGAGTTGAAGGGTAAGAGTTATTTTCATAGGAAAACAGAATATACGGTTTAGTGCGTCTTCTGTTCAGGAATATCGAGCCATTTGGAGATCTGCGGAGGAAAATTAGTCTTATTTTTATCTTTGTTAAGAGTTGGACTGAAGAGGGGAACAAATTGTGCATCATTTTCAATCCGCCCCTCTCTTCAGTATAATGGATTTTACCCATACTCCCTTTGTGCACATGATGTTTTTGTTCGTGTGCATGTGGATGTGAAACCACTTGTTGCCGAGATGTTAAACTTGATTCTGTGTCGTCAACGTTTCCTGGAACATCGTGGACTTTTAGATGACGCAGCTTCATCCATGTATGTCTATATAAAACTGGTGTGGCTGGGACACGGTGACAGGAAGATGTCCGTGGCCTCTGCAGCCTTGTCAGACAGATAAATGTTGTAGATCTCCCATCATGCACGCACACACACACACAGGCTGTATGGAGATAGGAAGGTGGCTGACATTTGTGGTGCCTCGGGTGAGGACGTGGCCTTTTCTCCTCATTTCTCCTGGCCAATCACCCAGACTGAAAGGGGAGAAGAAGATAAGGCCTTTTGTTTGGCTTGACAAGGCCTGATACTGCCATGGGAAACCATTCATTGTGTGTGTGTGTGTGTGTGTGTGTGCTGGGTCTATCCCACCCCTTTAAGACAGGGAACCCCTCAGAGAAGTCATAATCACCATCAGAGCTGCCTCTGATCACCGCCAGTTCCTCAAACAGCCACTTGAGGCTGGCTGCAGAAGTCCCCATGTTAAAAAATGACAGAAAAAAAGTATGACAACACTGTTATTTGCACATTTTAATACAGTTATAAAGAACGTATGCAGCCTGAATTTATAGGTTTCATTCATACTGTCAGATGTTGTTGAAAAATCTCGTAAACAGAGACTTTGAGTTAAGATTTGAACAAATCGCTTTTCCTCCTAAAAAGCGGTGATTTTTCTCAGCGTAGCGAGACGACAAAAGAAAAACTGTTGAAGCTCGGCGTACCTTTTTCTTTTTAAACATCACGGCTGAAGTGACAGCTGACGGCTGCGTGACGCGTGAACAATGTCACTCCGCGATGTCTGTGAAGGTCGGACTCGGGGAGAGCTGACAGGTCACGCTCGACATGCACCAGCCCCGGCACTTCACGTGCACCATGTTAGGCAGATGTCGCCCCATATCATATTACTGTAGATAGCTGGATATTACATTGTTAGCAGTAAATGGTGTTCAGATAGTGTCAGGTGGAAAGGGGGATGCTCTCATTTAAGATGCTATCACTGCCACAAAAAGGGGGCAGCAGCAGCCAAATGCAGGAGGACTGATAATTTTGTCAAATTGCCTGCAGCACTTTGAGGCCTCACTGTCAGCTGCCGAACATCTTAAAGAAGATCCTGGTCTAATATATGAAGCCATCTTCATAATGTATCAAAATTGAATGGCTGGATGCCACTTAAGGTAGTGGTGCTGTAATTGGTACTCAAAAAAACCTTAATAGTATCATATATCCTGAGCTGGGCTTTTAAAAGGATCTTTTGTGAGATCCTGCCTTGATCTCTCTCACACACACACACACACACACACACACACACACACACGATAATGCATTCAAGCCATCATTTCATCTCAGCATTCCCCAGCGTACCGGGACACCACATGCTATAATGATCGTCTGTGAAGAGGTTGGACCGCTAACTTCGACTAACTTAGGCTAATGTACTGTCTTGTAATTGGAGGAAATTACTCGACTATTACAGTGAGACCCTCCGGGAGGAGGAGGAGGAGGGGAGCAAAGGAGATGAGATGAGGATGAGGAAAAAAGGAGGAGGATGAAAGGATGGTTGAAAATGAGCAGGAAATAAAGTTTGTGTTGTGTGTGCAAGTGGAATATTTAGCCACAAAATTAAAAGACAAGACGGGATATGTTTCCTCTGAGACTTTTATTTTGAAGGCCTTTCTGCATTCGCCACTGTACCTGTGTTCTACTTAATAAAGGATGTTTTATAACGATTTTAGTGTCGAATGACACTAAACCAAACCTTGTAAACTTCCTAAGGTTTTGAAATATTGCGTGCAAACGATAAACGCGAGCAGCCACGTATGGATGTGGATGTTGTGCTTCTGGTGGAATCACGAGAGTCGTCTAGATCGGCTTCTTTCCAACTAAGTGGTCTTCAAATCTATTTCTTGTTATTACGGTTTATTAAAGTTACGCCGAGGTTGAAGTGAATTTATTGTACAGCAGCTCTGGCTCTGTGTATTCTGGCTCCTTGCATGTTCAGATCTTTCCACACTTAAACTAAAAAACTGAAAACATGCATGTATAGAAATGAGTGTGTTGTGCTGCCGTCCATTCATCCATACCCACTTATCCTTGCAGCTCTCCTGGCTGTCATTGGATGAGAGGAGGAAGCCTTTGAATTACCTCTGAATGTATACGACAGTGACGGCCACAGCTCTGCAGCTGCCATGAAGAGTCCGAAACGTTGTTTCTTGTTCTTGTACATTTGGACTCCGCAATTCAAAAGCCTGACATTGAACAAACTTATTTTGTCGTGCCGTCTTTGAACCCAGAAGTTGACGTGAGTTTAGTTTGAAGGACGCGTGGTCACATTTTAAAAGTGAGTTTAACTCATGCCCAACACGTGAATCTGCGATTCATTGCTGCAGAGCTCCAGTCATGAAGTTTTGGCATAAACTGGATTTTGTTTGCAGACAAACTTTACCGGCATGCTTTGTCACGCTTGTTTAATGAAATTAATTGAAAAGCTGCCGCTAAAGGCACACTGATTTCCTTCAGCTATTGGTGAAGCGTAAATTGGCAAACATCGGCACAATGCGCTCGTGTGAATAGACAGTTCAGATCGCTGTTTGTTAACGTTTGTTTGCTTTAGTTATTGTGTTCACGCAGACCAACATGAGGCACGTCTTCTCACGCCGCTTCATTTCTTGTTAGTTGTTTGCTGTTGTGATAACGAGGATTCATTTGGTGTCAGCGGGCCTTTTATCTTCAAATGAGCCATTTAAATGTCATTACCCTGTGTGTGTGTGTGTGTGTGTGTGTGTGTGTGTGTGTGTGTGTGTGTGTGTGTGTGTGTGATCATACATTTACAAGGCTCTCGTCATTTTTCCTACAATGAGCATCCACTCTCTGCTGCAGCACAAACATTGTTCACTTTTTAATAGTTACTGTTCATTGACATAAATTCAGGCTTTTGTCCGTCCCGCTCGCTTGTTTACTGTTTACGCAGCAGGCCGTGGCATAATGACACAGAAAATTAGAGTCATTACACTCGAATGTGGAAGACATTTTGAAGTTGGACATGATCCATTGTTTAAGTTTTCGTCTTCTCAGAAAGTCGATATCACTTTTTGCCAGCGCGGAGTCGTGTGTCCTGGTAGAAAACCGTAGCGAGAGAGCGCTGTGTCTGTGTTGAGATGGACAGCTCGGGTCAGGATGATATTCAGTTTTATTTATACAGCACTAAATCATAACAGAAGAGCAAAGACTCAACAGTTCCCACCCTGAGCAAACACTTGGCGACGGTGGCAAGGAAAAACTTCCTTTTCAACTCGGACAAACAGACTCTAGCTATGAGTCTCTTATCTGTTTGACTGTGGCTATAGTTTACCCTACATGCTCAGAACGGGAGGGTGAGGCGAGCAGTATTCAGTTGGAAACGGCAAACTATAGACAGATGTTGTGGGTCCCCTCTTCCATGGAGTTCGCCGTGTTTCCACATCAGACTAAACACCGGCTCTAGGTGGAGCCTTTTCCTTCACTCTGGAGAGGAGAGGGTGAGGTGAGGGGTTGCAGTCGGCAGCTACAGTGCTCAGTGCTTAAGTCCAGAAACCTCGCTCATGGTGGGCAGGCGCCTGCCTCGGGTAGCAGTGGTGGTTTTAATAATAGTATTTGTTGTGGACGTCAGGCAGGACCACAGCACCCGAGACGAGAGACTGTTAAGACTGAGAGTGATGGAGGGGCGATGTGTGCCTGATGGAGGTGGCAGCTGAGCTATAGGGCAGACCTCCCAGTGCTCTACTGGTAATTTAGGAAATCCTTACTGGCAGCTCGAGATGACAAGGCCACTGTCTTTGTGGCAGTGCTCTGTAATTTGCTTGTTTTCCACTCCGCCATGGAGCTCTCTCTCTCTCCTTCATTCTCCTTTCTCTTGCTCTCTCGCCCATTTGCTCCGGGTTTGCTCTCCGCTATTGTTGTCATTGTGTTATTCAGCTCAGCTCTGTGGCCTCCGAGTTAAAAAGAAAAATACAGGCTGCAACAGCGGCAGAAATCAGAGCCTAATCTCTTTCCAGCGATAAAAAATGTCCTGTGGGAGTGAAAACACAGGCTGGAATACTGTTTTTATTTTCTCAGAAAATATAAATTATAAATAATGAAACAACAACACAGCGTGTGGCTGTAGCACAGTGTGTTGATGCAGCCTGTGATTATTTCTAATTGCTCAGTGCATACATTTAATTTGTCCGTCTTGTCTGTCTGCAGCTTTTTGAGGAGGATAGTTCAACAGGTTCACCTTCGGTTCATTATTACTTATAGATAATTCATATTTTAAGCCCTGAGAACTCTGATTAATGAAACATTATTAAGAAAGCGTCTAAATGTGGACACACTGTGCTTTGGTGAGAGCGCAATCCTCGATTTCTTCTGCTGAATCATAAATTTAGCGGTTTCTGTCCGCCGCCCTGCTTCATTGTGGGAATCCCCTCCTGTCACCGCCTCTTCACATACGTCTGAATCAAACTGCTCAGTCTGAATTGTTTCCAGCACTCGTGTCTGCACGCCGCACGCCGTGCATGTGTGTCAAAAGAACTTTAACAAACAGCTCCCCTGTTTACCATGGCGACGCCGTGGCCTGTGTTCTCCCGTCTCTACGGTAACCGAGGCCCCGAGCTCGCTCTTATTGGCTCAGCCATTGAACTCCCAGCTAGAGACAAAAGAGAAGGACCTGGCGCTGGTAATTTCTTATCACCAAATCCCATTAGGCTTTTTTTTTTCTTTCATTAACCCACACACACACAAAAGTAAAGTAGAAATCACCAAACCCAGCTCAGCCCAGCTCCTCCTGTGAGCCCCCCCAACAACACCACCCTGCTCAGGCTCCATTAATACAGGAGAGAACAAACAGCCATAGAACCAACCCACAGTATAAAGTGTTCACACTCCATCATCACATTAATCCTGATGATCTTAATTATTCCAATGATACTGTTAAATAATAACTAATGAGTTGGAGGAGAGGTAAAAACATTAAAGCAATCAGAGCGTGCTGATATTCAGGATAACAGCACGACCTCGAGTGCGATATCGTTTTTATACAACGAGCTTTATTTATTAGAGAAGTGACAACAAATGATGGTTTGTTTGTTTATTTAATTGTTTATGTGTCTCCACAACTATACATAAACATGTTTGAACACTAGCTTTGTATTGCTTTGTCTCGTCGAATCCTATCAGACGCTCTTTTTAGTGCCAAACAGGAAGTTTAAAAGCCGATCGTGACCGATCACGGGGAATGTCCACTGATCCAAGAACACTTCACCTCGCTGGTTCATGGTCGCATCCCACTAAATATAATCCTCGATGACAGGATTGTTGTTCCCCAGACTGTTAAGTATGATAAGGTTGTCTGACGTTGTTATTGGTTTGATTATTGGTTGTGTATTGATTACTGACAGTGGCTGATCAGGTTTATTATCAGTTTCTAACAGCAGTTTGCACTAAGTTTGTTACAATGTTGAATGATGACTCGTGTCTAGGGATGTAATGATGCATCGTGACACGATTAAAAGTCGGTACAAATGCGTGAAGACTCGCATCGATTGACAGAAAAAATGAATCGCGATTCTTGGCGAATGGGAACCCGCACAGCGCGTGCTCTCACTGGTCAAACAGGATTCCCGGCGCGTTGCGTGAGCGTGGCATGTTTGGTCCGTCCTGCACGCGACTTCAAACCCACCGGGAGTGTTTCAGGAGCGAGCGCTTAGCCCGCCAGACTTTGTTTACTTGCTCAGATTTTCCCGGTGTATGTTCTTCTAAACGTGTGAATAATGCTACGTAGTTAGTTAGTTTCGCTTTTATCTGTTTTTATGACCGGCAGTTTGCACGGGGTATTTTATTTTGAAAATCCACCGGGTTCTCTTTGCTTTTTCTGTGTCTGGCTTTCGCCCGCTCGAGGTGCTCTGTGGAAATTGACGCGTGCTGCTCGCAAGTTTTAATGTTTTTATTTTATTGTTATGTACAAAACTTACCAGCCACATTGGCTGGTGATCAGAAAAGTTAATTTAGAGCCCTGGTTACGCCTCGTGAGGAAAACTGCACATCACAGCAGTTAACAGCAGTTTACTGTGAGACTGTTTCTAAAGAAAGCAGATATCTGTCATGTGTTT
The DNA here is from genome assembly GCA_004119915.2 of Collichthys lucidus. NCBI lineage: Eukaryota > Metazoa > Chordata > Actinopteri > Sciaenidae > Collichthys > Collichthys lucidus. The sequence continues at coordinate 35,057,037 of CM014078.1, read as the reverse complement.
TGTTGTTTAAGATGTGAGTTGCACTTTTTATAAAGAGAACACAAACAGTTTGAGAGTTTCTGTAAAGAAAGATTTTTTTCCTACAAATAAAAAGTATAATAAATATAATAATTTCATTTGGTCATAATTTGTCTGTAGCTCATTTTGATTTAAAAAAAATCGTATCGTGAACAAAAAATCGTGACTCGAATCGAGTCGTGAGTTGAGTGTATCGTTACATCCCTACTTGTGTCTTAATCATAACTAATAAATGATAGTAAATAATAATGGTAAACATGCGGCAGGGCTACTAAACTCCGTCCTCTTGATCCTGATCTACTACAGTAACAAACATTACTGTCGCACTGATAACATTGACAATAATAATAAAATATCGAAAATGGTTGATAAAATATCTACGTGATTATGTACAGTGTACATGAAGTCCACTCAGCCAAGAGTCTTTGTGACATTTGAGCCGATCAAACACATTTTCCATCTCTCACCTGTCACACTGTGTGTTGGAGGTCTAGCTCTGACACCTCTCAGCACGCTGAATGGGCCCCGATACCTACAGACCATAATCACTGCGGTTTCTACACAAGTGTGTGTGTGTGTGTGCGACAGAAGGTGGTGGTTATGTGTATCTGCTCGTGTGTGTGTGATAACCGCCTCTATGAAGTCGGATTGACAGACAAAAGCCTAATCGCTGCTCAGCTCCAGCAGCCAAACAGCTCAGAGGAAGTATTGACCGAAAAGCACCATAATCCCCTTCACCTAACACGGGCAATTTCATGTAATACCTGTAATAACACGCATTTAGCTCAAAGTAGTCATCAAAGAGCTCCGAGCATCTGATTTTGAGAGGTGAGCCGTTTGAATAAAAGGACCTGAAGAGTATATTAATCTGTAATAACAACATCGTGGCCCGACTGCCTCTCTTAACAGCTCTCCTCTGAATCATTTTCACTCATGCTCTCTCTTTGTCTCAGTCTGTCTAAATGTGCCGCTCACAAAACTCGGCGCTTTCAGCCCGCTTTAAAGAAACATATGGTGTCTCCCATGGTAAAGAAAAGCCGTGTCACGTCGGCCCTTCAACAGGTTTGCCGTTTCCCTTTCTTTAGATTTGACATTTCAAATGTCTCTGTTTGGTACGACGTGTCATTTTTATGTTCTGCGCTGTCAGTGAAGCGTTCAAAAATCTGAGACATACAGCAACAGCAAAGACTTATGGATACCCAGAAGGGACAAATGTCACTAAAACATTAGTTATCTGAACTAAAACAGTGTAATCTCTTCCTATCACTATATTTTTGCAAATATAAGCGGCGTTTTTGCCGTAGAACTCTCCACATGCAACATTTTCCTTGCGTATATTGAGGTGTAAGTCTACGTTGTGCCGAAGTCCACCTAAAAATATCTATTAATACTTGGCAGCTGAGATTCTTTGGTCTTGTTTTGCTGCTGCACACAGCCGTGCGTATAATGTGAGGCTTAGCGAGGAGAAGTGGTGCACACGAAGGAGCACGTGGTATTTTCTGTTTGCGTTGGTGTGCGCACACACGGGCGGCAAAGAGGAGATCAAGAAAAAAATCACTACAATCACTAGTTTTCGAGATCGTACACTCGGTGTTACGTATGCAGACAAACTGTACATCGAATAGTTTTTTTCCTCAGAGGTGCAGTTTGAGCTTAATATACTGCAGCATACTACACCGCTTGAAGTCGTGTAAAATGAAACAGACTCACAAATCATTTCTCAACCTGCTCTTTGTTCTGTAGATCTGCATCCAGAAGGAGGTTCACGGTGGAGTTGGAGGATGTGAGAGGACAGAGACCAGGCAAGTTGAACCCTGAGAAAGATCGTTGATCTTCTGACAGCTGCTCAACTTCCGTTTGCTGAGACTGATACACTTTTGTTTTAACCACACAGGACTGAGAAGATCACCTTCTTCCCTCCGTCCTGGGCGTCCGTGGATATAAAAGGTAACCAACACGTTAGCCTGATTTGGTTTTCACGTCACAGAGATTAATCAGCCTGCTCATCACGCTGCAGTCACACCCTAGGTTCCTGTGCGAGGCCTCTATCACCAATCTGCACATTAGCGCTGGACCACCCTTTAATTTCCTACAGCGGCTGATAACCATCAGCTCCTCTCGCCGTCCAACACACGAGCGTCACACACAGGAATGCAGCGGTTTCTCTGTTTATGTTTGTTGTCAGACCTGTCCTCTGAGGGGATTCAAGTTTTATTTCCTGTAGACTTTCAGTTGGACTTCTCTCACTCAGTGACGTATCTGCATCTTCTCCTTCCCCCTCATCTCCACCTCCATCCTGCCGTCTCACTCAAGGTCTCTGAGAATAATAGCGCATGGTAGATTAGCATGCGGCTCCTTGTGAAGTGGTGAGACTCGGTACACACCAACACACGCTGCTGCAAGGCCACCTTCCTCGATCTCACAGAGTTAATTAAGGTGAAGCAATTATCACTGTGACCATCACACACATCCTACACAAACACAAACAATTTAGTCAGTGAAGCAGTGCTGTCAGGTAAACTTACCTGGATCAATGAAAACAAATCGAGTGGGATCAAGGTGGTTCAGGTCTGGAGGGTTTGGGTTGTGGTCCGGTTCCTGGTGACACAAAGCTCACAAAGAATAACTCTTCACTCGGTCAGGAATAAATCGACTTCGAGCATCTGGGATCAGGAATCAGAACTAAACCAGGTTCTGGTTCCTGACTGCTCAGTACTAAAATATCGCTAAGATCATGGACAAATGATGCTGCTGTCAGTGTTTATGTAACGTTACATAAACGGCTAATAAAAATGCAATAACACAGGTAACAATTTCACTTATGTCTGCAGAAAGAATGTGAATCTTTTCATGTCTTGGCCCAAATTTTGTGAAGTAGTAAGTATCAATAAAATCTGAATAGTGCCCTCTTCAGACACACAGGTCTGAATTAATTCTGCAGACTCTGTCGTGTGGAAGACAAACAGAATTAAAATCTCTCCTCTTTGTCTGTTTCCCTTTTTTTTAAATTCTTGGATTTGATCTGACAAAGGCCGACTGAAGATTTCGTCCTCTGTTCAAGGCTCCGAGATGACGGCGGGTTTGGAGCAGACAAGGCTCTTGAACGGTTACATCTGTCTGCTGCTTTAACCATTTCTCGTCGATGCCTTGAAGAGAACTGTTGTGGCTGATCAAACTTTGAACAAGTTCCATCAAACTTAAGGCCACCAAAAAGTTTCACAACCAGGATTATATCTGTAACCTTTAGCTGTAGATTGAGTAACCGTCTTTGTTTTCCAGGACAAACCTCACACGGCGGTGTACACTGACGTCGACAACGTGAAGTCCAAAGAAGGGATCTGACGACCCTTTGTGAAGGTAAGGCATTCAAGTGATTTTAAATCAAAGTGTGGAGGAATTTAAAATCTACGTAAAGATCCAAAAACAGCAGTTTGTTTGTAGTTTAACAGCTTACAGTGAATTTATGAGATCAAGGTGATCTAAACGTTCATAAACTGTGTAAAGATTTCTTACAACATATATGAAATATGTTGGAAAATATTTGCTGTAAACACGTGAAGCGACCATGGACGATATATCACTGAAATATGGAGTTAGAGGTTAAATCAGGATTTTGTGGGCGGTCCTTAAAGGGTGGCTCGATGACACGCTGAGGCCACCCTGAGCAGAGAGACAGAGATGAATTCATCTCAGCTCAGAGTGTTTCAAAGTTACTCATGTTACTTTCTGAACTTATCTGACACGTTTCAGTCGCTGGCTGCTCGTAAAAGTTGTTTTTATCCATCTGTGGTCATCACTAGCTTCAATTTTCCATCTACCAAAGTTTTTTTTTCTTTTTCATCTCTTTCAACCTTCCCAAGGCTGGTCCTTGATTTGTGTGTGGATGGAGTGAGTGAGAAGCTTTTTAATGAGATAAACACTTCAGTTATAGATTCTGTACAGAGACAAATCTATAATGTTTAATACCAAGGTCAGAGTTATTGTTTCTCTCTCTCTGCTCGTGCGCTCGGCCACAATAGGTGCATTATTTCTGCAATGAAAAGTTTCCCATCAGGCCCTGCGGCTGAATGTGTCAATACCTCAATCTGACCCAAACTCACGGATAAGTGCTTCTCTTAGTCGGTTTTGTTTGACATTGAGTTTGAAAATATGATTTTATGATATTTTATGATTGTGAAATATTAGTCTCACATCCAGAATGTGACATCTTCAGCTTTTGCCTGAAAAGAATTCGACTACCACTGCAAAGTAACGTTTATATTTCATTAAAGTGATCATTCTCTCAGTTATCGCGCCCATTCGGTGTGAAAAAACGGTGAAGGATGTCGAGCGCCATTCGTTAAAGCCCAAAGATAATCGGCTTACAGAAAATATTCACATTGGAGAAGCTGAAATTAGAGAATTTGGACATTTTGTGTTAAAAAAATGAACTAATCAATGAATTTTTGCAGCTCTGTCGGTGTTCTGCCACCACAGGAGTACTGTGTGTCTTAAAAATACGCGTATGTTGTCTGTCAAACTGAAAGAAGAAACGTAATGGACATCTTATCAGTGCAGAGTGACGGTATGTGCTGCTACATACATCCATACGTGTGTGTGTGTGCAGACTGCTGACAGCACAGTGATGGGATGATAATGTATGTTCTCGACAGACAGACAGAATGATGGACACGGCTGTTTCTCGCTCTTATCCTGATCATCTGTCCAGTTCGACTGACTGAGCAGTGAGGCTCCGCAGGCCAAGTCGACCTGAATGGTCCAGACACTGAAAACGCTGATCATCGAGTTGGAAACAGTCAGAATTTATTTGATAGAGTCGAAGGTGTCGAGGATTCAGTGGCATCTCGGCGTCTGTAGAAAGAGTCGTCTTGTTGGCTTCAATCTGACTCTTCTCATTACACTTTGGTCCTGGATCAAGTCGAGCTGAGTCTAATGCCGCCTCCTCCTCCTCCTCCTGTCATGTCACTGCTTTTATCTCGTCACCCGAAGCAACCTCTTCATCTTATTGTCCCGCGGCTGCTATCTGCCTCTTTGTCGCTCTGATGAGGGTCAGCGGGTCAGCCCGGGAGGCCTCGTCATTAGCCGGCGAGCGTGCACGTACACGTGAAGTGTGTACATGTGTACACAAGATAATAAGGTCCTTTAATGATGGCTGGGAGGAGAGGGAGAGTAAAGGAACAAAGCCTTTAAATTCAAAATATACGGCTGTGAGATTAAATTCAGTAGGAAACGCAACAAAGACACAGAGACAGCGTGGCTTTGTTCTCATGCGCTCTCAGGGTTGTGCTGATAGACCTCTTAGTTTGGAGAAGATTGTTGGTAACCCTTCAACAAGTGCTTTGAGTTTCCTAAACACGATCACAACACAACATCCAGACGAGATTAAAACTCCCACCAAACACATTTACTAGCAGTGAGAAGCAAAGTGGAAAGAATATTTATGTTGTATAAATGTAGATATTTATAGTTTGGGATTTTTTCCTGACACATGGACGAACACTGCCAGGCTTTTCCTCCGTTCTGCTGCCTTCCATGCTGACCTGTTGCTTTATCTGCGTCCGCCCGACAATGGGCACCAACGGGAAACTGCTGATGGTGTAAACAAACAGCATCCAGATCAGTCCACCACCCCCACGCCAGCGCCGTGCACCAGCCCCACGTCACCGCTCATCCTCAGTGTGCTGTGTTCAGACCTGTTTATCTATATGAACTTAAAACTGATGTTAAAGTTCGGAGACAGTGTGTGTGTGTGTGTGTGTGTGTGTGTGTGTGTGTGTGTGTGTGTGTGTGTGTGTGTGTGTGTTCATTGTGCTGCTGGTAATGAGAGCCACTTGGCGTGTGCTGCTACCGTCTCTGCGGCTGTTTGTTTAGGTGCTGGTGTTCTGTGTGTGTGTGTGTTTACATACATGTGTACACGCATGTGTTTGGACGCCATTATTTGTTCAGCTTGGCCCGATTTCTCAAGGTTGCCTCATCGCAGCCAGGAGACAGTATAATAGTGTGTGTTTGCCTGGGAATAGAAGCTAGAGTAAACACACACACACACACACGTCCATCTCATTCCCAGGTGGAGGCACATGAATGAATGAATGAATGAATGAATGAATGAACGGACAGACAAGCTCACCATTGCTGTGTCGATGTGAACTATGGTTAGACGATGGAGTGGTTAGAAATCCACTAATGAGTTTAAAAAATATTTAGATTTTCTCGACTGAACCTGTTTTATTTAAGGAAACTTCTCGTTTGATTTCTAGAATAATGACACCATCAGATTAGGGTGTAAACGTTGATAACTTCACTAGTCGACACCAGAAATACTCGTCTGTTAAAATAATTACGATATTTTCTGAATGTACGCACTAACGCCCGTGCTAGTTGTGCCACGTTATCTTTGTTTTAGTCTGATTTGCGATTCTTCCAGCTTTTACATGATCAGTCAGAGATTAAACTATCAGGAACATACGGGAGCCCCAAGCGGTCATACGTTTGATTTCCTCTGTTTTTTTCAGACCTCCAGTTATTTATGTCACGTCGAAATAAATGTTTTCCAAAGATAACAGGATAATTTTCTCCAGAAACTTTGTTTTCCTGAGATAACATAATTTGAGAAAACAAAAGGATTGTCTAGTTTTCTGGAGAAAATGATCCTGGTATCTTTGAAATAAATAACTAATGAAATTAACTTATCACAAGAAAACTGAGGAAATAAAATGTATGACCTCGTTCATGAATCACATAAAATCGCTCCTGACTGCCAGGTGATGTTTAATTAGCTGCTACCTTAGCTGCTCTCTGACTTCATATAATTGCCGATGTCAGGTCGTCTATTTTTTTAATCCAGCCAGCAGTGTGAAAAAAAAAAGAAGTAATAACTATAAAGGCAGACGGTGATTTCTTTCATCGTCTAATAACTTGAACGACGTCCTTGTTTCAGAATCTTTCACAGCGTTCGAGCAGGATGATGTCGGGGTAACTAACTTCAAGAGTAACTAAAGCTGTTTGCGTTGACTCATGAGTCAAAGAATGCTAAATACTCCTGTCCTGAAACCACATTTTAGTTAGACATTAAATATGGCCGGTCAAGACAAACAGGATCTCTAATAATGACGATATTATCTCCGTCTTTGTAAAACTGGCTCTGAAATGACGAGCTAACGACATGAACCAGACATCAGTTTTAAGGTTACACCCATTGCTACATAGTGTCTTTGTTGATCTCGAATGAGATTTAAAGAATTAAGTGTTTCCTAGTTACCCATCACGTAGTATTGGATCTATCAGAGTCGAACAGCGTCAACAGTGGACAGAGAGAGAGACATGATGATCTCTCTCTGTTAAGAAAGGGATAAAGGGTCTTTTCTCCTTTCCACATGCCAGGCAACTCCCAGCGGCCTCTTTGTTGACACAGCCGCCACAATGGGAACTAAAGGCCTCCCATTATGAGCCTAACCCTGGGCCCGGTCGCTGCGCTGCAGGGTTATCCAGCGTGGACCAGTCGCTGTTGGCCAAAGCCCTCTGACTATTAGGCTGGATATATAAGACTACCCCCGCCCCCCCCGCCGCATTGTTCGCCGTTATTCTGCTCCCACAATGGGACATCATACTTTGGAAGTAATTTTCAAAAAGGGGAAGCCAATCAAAAATAATGGCACTTATTGTTTCTCTTTTAACACACACTGCTGAGTGGCCTGCCCCTCCCTCGTCTGCCTGTGTAGCCCTAAACCCCGGGTTCATTCACAGCTATTATACGGACAAATTAAATAAAACCCAGTATGGGTCGGAGGGGAGCGGAGAGCCACGCCGGCCCTGTGTCGGAAAGAGTCGATGGGTGGATAGGAGGAGAGATGTACACAGGCCCGGGTTCAGTTAGGGCTTCAGTGTGGGATCTACCGCTTCCTCCCATGGAGAGACGGACGCCTGGTTAAAGGAGGGAAGGTACGTGACTGCTTCTGAGAGAGGGGAGGGTCCTGTGAGGGCTGAAGGTGTTACAGGTGGCTCACCGGCTGATGATCGGCTGTTTCTTTGGGTCGTCCTCTGAGTGAAATCGGCCTCGATTATCGACACGGCTTTTTAAAAAACTTTGCATGTCACTGGAATAATAATCTACAGACGGCTGAGGAAGTAAATGAGGTTTTGTGCAGCAGGAAGGATTTTTGTCGTCGTTGCAACCTGTCCGGTTTATCATGTGACCTGATCTGTTTCGCCTGAGGTCGTCAATTTCAAACTTCGATACAACACTCGTATTAAAACAATGATACTCAATACCACGGCAAGAAGAAAAATAAACAATTTAGACCTATTCTTTGTTTTAAACAACCTGCACGCAGTGAATGACTGAGTGGGTTTATATTTTATTTCTCATTTGTTTACACACAAACTACTTAAACCTGCATGCCCCGCCTCTTCCTGTCTCTCTCTTTGTATCAGACAGTGACAGACAGCAGCAGGTGAGCTGCAGGTGTATGGACGAGGCTTGTCCAGGTGTGTTCACTGTCACTTTACCTTACCGCATCTACCGGCCACTACATTAGCTCCACATGTATAATCTAATGTGATCCAACAACACTTATGAAGCTCAGAATGTTTCAATTTTCGTGTTTTTTAATTGTTATTTATACTATTTTTATTTTGTCCTTCAAAAGGTATCGAGTATCATTTAACACTCCTGTTGTAAAGATGTTTAAAATTCTGACATCAGGACAAGCTGAATATAAATATATTTATAGATAAATGAGCAGATACAGATGAGAACAGAGAGGACGGTGAAGTGAAGAAAAGGTTGTGGAGGAGGCGAGGAAAGGGCAGGTGGAGCAGAGCTGCTCTTTGGGGTCTTTGAAAGCAGCAGGTCCTGGCTGGGAGCTTGACCCCATTTAGGATGAGCGAGAGACACTGAGACGAACTGTGAGAGAGAGAGAGAGAGAGACTCCTCAGCGCTGCACTTAAAGGCCCTCCCTCCACGGGAAGTCCTCATTCTTCCCGGAGCCTCCGTCACCCCCTCCCTTCTCACCAACAGCAGAGAAGACGGAGGAAAAAGCCTCGTTCAGAGACAGAGGACCTCCGTCCACCTCTGGGGGGTCCTGATATCTGAAGGAGACAAATGTCAGTGAGAGGGAGAGGTTCAGTGTCTTTTCTCTGAGTTTTACTTGGATATTAATTAATAATGTAGCTGCTGTTAGCTGATGATGGAAGAACTCTGACGTTAAAATCAAACTTTTGGTTGATTTCTGTTTAAGCTTCTCTTTGTAAACGTGTGTGCGAGTGTTTATGTGTGTAACAGGGTGAAAGCTGATAAGTAGCAACAAACACATGTTTCATAATGAAGCCACTGCTTTGTAAAGTGGGGGGCTGGGTGGGATTAGCAGTTTGTGACCACTGACACACAGTCAGTGACAGTCAGCTGTTTTCTCTGCAGTGTGCAACATTGGCAGATTTGTAGGGGTGTGTGTTTGGTGTGTGTGTGGTGTGTTTGGTGTGTAGGTGTTCATCAGTTCATCAGTTACATTGCCTAGCTCCGGTTCTGGCACGACACCGGCTCTACTACCTGTCAGCAATCCCTGAAAACCTCCAGCAGTTTAACTTAGCTGTCTGTCACGAATGACGGAGACACCAACAGGAGTTCACTTCTGTACCTGAAGTTTGTACTGTGCTGGAGGCTGTGTGTGTATGTGTGTGTGTGTGTGTATGTGTGTGTGTGTGTGTGTGTGTGTGTGTGTGTGTGTGTGTTTGCACTGGCTGGGTCTGCCTCTCCTCTCTCACAGGGAGTATCATTGCTGATAATCCTCTTCATGGTCGACTAATCTGTTTTCGCCGGGGTCACTCCTCCCTCCCTCCCTCCGCTCTCTACCTCACCTCCTTTTCTTCTTCCTCCTCCTCAGCAGGGTCCCTCTCTCTCTCTCTCTCTTTCTCTCTCTCTCTTTACCTTATCAAAGGTCACTTCTTCATTCCTTTTCCTCCTCCTCTCTATATTTCCCTTTCAGAGCGCTAATCTCATTGCGCAGAGTATCAAAGCCTTCTTGTTTATCCCCGTCCATTTGAAAATCAAACTAATAATCAGAGATTAGGGATCATCGACCCTTTCCTCTACAGCCCCTCTGATAATTTGACAGGGTGGAGTTCTCCGTTTTATTCCAGAAGGCTCCAGATTGATATCAATACGTTAATCACTTTAAAAATTTATCAATAATTATGCAGAAACCGACAATATCTGTCCACATATTGAGCGATCAGCTCACTCCTCCTTCCTCCGTCGTTCCTTTTGTGTCCTTCTATCCAATCATCTCCATCGCTTCACCCCTTCAGCTTACCTTCTGCTCTCATCACAGCCAGATTTCTTCACACACACACGCGCACACACACACGGTCTAATCATATTTCTTCCTATCTAGAAGCAATCAGTGATAGTGTCGGCTGCTCCCGAGCGTCTTCACAATACCGGCAGAGAAGGCGGCTGCGCACGCTCTAATTAAATTAAATAATGTGTGTGCGTGTTGGGGACGGGGTACACATGATGACGCCGCAGCATCAACACGGCTTGACCAGCCTGTAACACACAGGAAGTTGACCATCGCTCAATTGTCTTTATCGATACTGTACGGCTCTGATAGCCCCTTAGATTTAGTTCAGTGAGTGTGCAAAGTGACGTTGGTATGATTAGAGCAACACAAAGTCAAATAAACTATAGTTTATATATTGTTTGTTACCTACAGATGCTGTGGGTCCTTTTCTACGGAGGCCTACATGGTCAAACAAAAGTCTGCTGTCTCCTCTTGATTAGCACGTTAACCGTAGTTTCTCCTTTTACAGGAGGAAATCCTACAGATTATTTCTTTAAGTTAACTGCACATCTGTTAGCGGGTCAACGTCAGACTACAGCTTCACATTGCCAAATATTGTTTGATTATTAATACAGCGGTTGGAGCTTGGCCTCCAGGTCCAGATCTCGCCCCAGGACTGACAGCGGCCGGTTTCATGACTAGTAGAGGTTAGGAACCCGCCACACATCTGTACTGCGTTCTTGTGAAAGGACTAGTCATCAAACTGCACGTGGAGGTGTTGCTGCACTGTCTGATTATAATGTTCTGTCCCACTCATTATTACCTAACCCAATACACAAACACAAACAATGCACCACGCATCTGTGTGTGTCAATCAGCGTCCTGTCCCCAGGGCCGTTGCTAGCCTGAGTCACAGACACTGAGGTCAGCTGTCGCACTAAAGAGAGACAGTCTGAAATAATCGTCCCACACCTTAAACATACGGACGCGCTCTCTGCACGGTTACACACCGCCGGCCTTGTTTACACGGCAAGCTCGATACCGAACTTTCTATCTTTCCAGCTCAGAAACTGAATTCTGCGAGTGCGTCTGTGTATCTGTGTGTGAAGTGATAGAATAAGTGGTCTCCGAGCTCCAGCGTGAGCGCAGACCTCTCCTCCGCCTGAAGCCCGGGCTGTCTGGCAGACAGGCAGAATCCATTAGCAGGGCTCTGTTAGCGATCGTCTTGTAAACCGAGGCCCCGGGCATTCATTAGGCATCAATCAAAGGACGAGGTGCGATGATTAAATGATGAGTGCAAATGCTTAACAGTGTTCGGTACACCAGGCCACTTTACTCTGACACTTGAAAATGGGGGGAAATGAATGGAAGAAAGATGTTAGCCTCCGTGTGGATGGCTGCAACTGGTTAATTTATTCATGGCAGTTATTAAAGAAAGTGAATTTCAAAACCTTCAAGTCAAAGCTTGATGATGCTGCCGGAGCAAAGGGAATTCATAATGTTCGCCCGGACTCTCAGTAATCATCGTTAAATTACGCTCACACACTGTGTTCCTGTTTCAAAGCTCACAAAGTCTCAGAACCGAGTTTGGGATCCGCGATGCACAAGGAACTTGAACAACGCTGAGGCGTCTTTACGTTTTCCTCACGGGGTTCATGTCGGATAAGATGAAGGAGACGTCTTATTTAGAAATATTCATGAAAAGCTAAATTAACTACGTCATCCAGTTTAGGTTGTTCAACAAAAATGTACATTTTTGAAATCACGATTTCAGCTTTCCATATTTAAATGAACATGATCTCATCCCTCAAAACAAATCATCAGTATCTAGCGTCACTGAGTGGAAACAGCTCTGTTGATTTAATTCGAATCACGATATAGGTACATTAGCAGGAATGTAGCGCTCTGTTTATTTCATTCAATCAAAGGATTTTGGCCATAGATAATCAATAATCCTGCAGCCCTGCATCAGAATACATCCACAGTGTTTGTTTTGATTTATTTCCAATTAATTGTATCAGCTGAATTCAGCCCCATAGCACCACGATCACTAATATCAGACACTTCATCAGCGACAGAGAAGCTCAAACTTTCCTTCATAAATATGGAGAAAATGAAAGATGACAGTTAATTAAAATAAATAAAAACTATTCACATATCAGATTATACAATCTGAGTTATTAGTTTTTATTGTTTTTATTCTGCTCTCACATTTTATGCTGAAAAAAAGTCTGATTTTAAAAAATTTCATCTCCTGATAATTTTTTGTTTTTGTCGTCAACAGTTCGTACTGCAGCCGGATCAGACTTCAGAAAACACTTAACATGACACATGTCAGAGCTCGTAGTTACACAGATGGACTGTGTGTGTGTGTGTGTGTGTGTGTGTGTGTGTGTGTGTGTGTGTGTGTGTGTGTGTGTGTGTGTGTACGCTCCGGCTGAGCTCCAGTAGAGCTGACAGTTTGCTGTGACAGAGAGCCTTAAACAAACACACTGGACTCTGGGTCGACTGCTGCACACGAGAAATGCCTTTGATTCTATTAGACTGTCTGTGTGTGTGTGTGTGTGTGTGTGTGTGTGTGTGTGTGTGTGTGTGTGTGTGTGTGTGTGTGTGTGTGTGTGTGTGTGTTCGTTGGGCCTAATAACAGAGTGTGAGGAACATCTTCATGATTTATTCAAAAAGTTAGAAAAAGAAACTTCATTTGAACTGTTCCACCTTAAAGCTGTACCTGCAGTCAATAACTTCAGTTCATGCCGAGTTAGGTTGAAAACGTATTAATGATTTGATGATTGATAATTACGATTTTATTTAATCTCTAACAGTTACAACTCAGATAAAACTTTTATTAAATTATATCTTGTGCAGCAGAATTACTACAGTTGATGGTTGAGGAGTAACGTGAGAGTAAATCGAGTGAACCTGGAGCAGCACCAGTGTTTCCAGCACCGTCCTCCACACTGGTCCACTGTTACCAACAACGACGGGGAATGAACTCTCTGGGGATTTCCCAGTTGGCTCAAACACTGCTGCCCCTAAAAAAATAATTTTTAAAGTATCTGCCATTTATTTTAATCGTTTGTCTCTTCTACATGTGTGTCTATTTAAACACAGAGAGGAAAGAACAAGGTCTGATCAATACAATTATTTCTTTTTTTTTTTTGTCCTGCTGATCAAAAATATTGTTTGTTGCAGATTTGGAAAGAAGATGGCGTCCACAGTGGAGCCAGGCAGACGGACAAACACAGGAGCTGGACTAGAGATCTTCTCTGTAAATCACATGACCTTTGATATCCAATGAAATCACTTACACTGTGCCTCAGTTCATATACTTTAGTTTGTGCCAATTTCAGCGAGGTAGTGTTGTCTAAATTCAGGTTTTTCACCACATTGCAATCGGGTGGAGCATTAGCTCCAACGTACAAATACAGAAGAAAAAGTACAATTTGTATTTTGAGGTGCCACTGCTTCAGCTCCAGCTGCGTTGGACAGACAGTGTCCAACGCACTGTCCAGATACTCACAGTAGGGCTGCACGATATGGCCTGTAAGCAATATCTCGATATTTTTAAACTATATCGCGATACACGATATATATCTCGATATTTTTGTTGTTTTGTATTGTTTATTTCTAATAAATATTGTCATTATTACCTTGATAGCATTGTAATTGCTCAGAATCAATGTAGAACAGTAGATTTACACTTGCTGTATGAGACACACACTCTTTATAGCATTTTAACACTTGTCATATTTTTTATGAATTTTTAATACATTTCATAATGTAAATATAAGCTTTAAAGCAGTGCAGGATCATACTTGGCTTATGAGACACTTTTTTTAAATCAAATTTTAACCATTCTTCATATTTTATAAATCAAACGTTTAATACATTTAACACCCACGTCTTATTATGAAAACCGAAAATGTCCACACGCTGCAGTAAGCTAGCGCTGACTTGCTCAGTTTTCTCAAAGTATTTGCCATAAAGTCGGCAATAAGGGCGCACTTGAAAATATTGGCGCAGCTGACGTGACCACACGAAAACGAGAGACGGCTGGCGTGACAGCAGTTGTTTTTCTTTGAAACCAAGTCGTCCGTCTCCATCTTTAAATTTACTCGCTTGGGCTCTCTACTTCACTTCACTTCTCTCCTCACTTGATACAAAAAGTACGCATGCGCGCAGGGGATGTTTCTGGGTGGGCGGGGCAGTGTGCTGCACGCTGTGAGCAGCAGGAGTGAGTGACAGGCGAAACTCCAGAAAACTAAATGCCGACGGCTTAAAACATTTACGTGACAAGTACTCAATGGTCGCGATATAGTCATTTCATACATCTCACGGAGAACAAGCCGCGATATATCGAGTATATTCAATATATCGCCCACCCCTAACTCACAGTACACTGATGAAGTGAACGCACTTGACTCAAGATAGCGAACTGAGACATGTTCATAGTCTCTAAGCAGTAATGACACTGTTCTATCAGGCAGACAGCAGCTACACATTCATCCAAACGAGGCATGTTGCAGCTGGATTTCAAGTAAATATGCAAAAGAAACACAAACCAACGCTTGTCGATTATTAAATAGGTGGTGCCAATTTTACAGTCGGGTGCAAAGCAGGAGAAAGAGTGCAACAAGATGCTTTCTTATACAAACTCACCGACTGACACTGAACAACAACAGCCCACATTAAGCTCCATGCCCGAGTCCTCGTCTCCAGTAAACAGACACGAGCACAGAGAGCAAACAGTCTGGATGATGCTCAGCTGCAGCACATTCAACCGTGAAGGACAATAAATAAATAAATAAATAAATAAATAAATAAATACATTCATGTAATGAAAAAAGGCTTTTTCTGGATTTATTCATTCCTGCGTCTTCCAGCCTCGGAAGGACAGAGAGAAAAGGTTGTTTCGCATTAGCTAACACTAAATGAATAACGTTCCAGGTAACGCTACGTAGCATATTTATGTCACGTCATCCTAAATTTTGAGCAGCTTTCAAACACAGCAAACATAACTCTAGTCTTTGTTTCTCAGTTTAAAATAAAGATGACTAAACATGTCATGCATATGTATTTCAGTCACTTTGTTTTGACTGTTTTAAATGTGTGAACTATTAAAATCAGAGCATCACTGCATGTTATTTGTCTGTTGCTGCATTAATCATTTCATAATTGCTCTTGTAAACACGCTTTAATTATGTCGTCCTCGTCCTGAATCGCTGCACGGCGGGTCTGGAACCGTCCAAACAAAACCGCCGCAACAACAGATTGTGTGATTATGTTTGCAGTAAACTGCCGGGTGGAGAGAACACACTGAATTCAGCTCGTCTGAGAGGCCTTCATTACCTCGAGAGTAAGTCAGCGTGGCGAAAAGCATCACTCAGACACAGAGAGCTGATGATCTCTCTCTTTCACTTTCAGCTTCTTGACGTGAAAAAAAAAAAAAACACGATGCTGATGAGCTGAGCGAGCCGAGGCCTCCAGAAAAACACCTCAAACAGGAGTTAATTCAATAAACCTGAACGTGGCAGAGCCGGCCGTGAAATCAATACACTACATTAGAAAATAAATCAAAGCGTTGTCGCTGACAAGATATCATTATTTGGTCAATTCACTGATTTGATTTCCGACTCTGTATGTTCTGCCTCCAGAGACAAGACGTGCCTCTGCTGGACAGACGGTCACAGCGTGTGCAGAACGGATCACACAAGCCACTCAACAGCACTGAAGCCGACCCGGTACAAGGCAGCGAGCGAGAGGGGAGAGTCCAGCCGCAGCGCGCAGCGTGCCAGTGTAGTTTGAGAGGCGGCAGCACCTGACAGATGCCACTTGCCAGCAAAATCCCAACGAGGGCTGAAAAGATCCTTCACATGACGGGAAGCCAGCGGAGCAGGAGGAGAATATTAAATCACATGTTCACGGGTCGAGTGCCAGAACTGAGCAAGATGTACATTTCTGCAAAGCGTGTGTGGACTTCTAAACATGAGTCGACAAAAAAAAAACAGACAAACTACTCAGATGATGTGTTGAATGTTTGAATCGTTTCAGATGCTCAGATGTTTAAATCTCCTGCGTTTCTTTGTCTTGTATGAGAGTAAATTAAATATTTCTGTTATTTAAATGTGTTAATTATTGTTTGTGCTCATAAACAGTAAAGTACGGTTTGTTTGTCATTAACTATTATTGGCAGTAATATTAAATTGTTCCTGCCTAATAAAATTATAGATTTTATTTCCATATTATTTCTAATCTTAAGTGATCCCCGGCCTGTTGCTGCTGCAGGCCTGACCACATCCGTCTTTATTAATAAAATTGTGATATTTGTGAACAATCATCAGAGGGTTAGAGGAGTTTCTGTGCTCCGGGGTTAAATCTCTCCGTCTTTCTGTCCACACAGCTTTGGTGAAACAAACAAAAGGGGCGCTTTTGAATGGCACGTGCTCCGGGCGTCAGTCACCTGTTACCTAGCAACTGGCA
The DNA here is from genome assembly GCA_004119915.2 of Collichthys lucidus. NCBI lineage: Eukaryota > Metazoa > Chordata > Actinopteri > Sciaenidae > Collichthys > Collichthys lucidus. The sequence continues at coordinate 35,040,262 of CM014078.1, read as the reverse complement.
CAACAGAAAAGCACCTGTGGCTCTGAATAGGAGGCTGTGCGGCTCTCAGTTTGACAAAAAGAACAGGGACACGGTCCAAAATATGGACTTTTATTATTATTAGAACCTACAGGACACAGCGTGCTCAGAGTGTCACGCTGCAAATGATTCAGTCTGTCTTATTTGACATTTAATTTATTCAAACGTAGCCAAAGTATTTGACATTATGTGGCTCTAAAATTGTTAAAATATTGTTTTGTAAATTTACTTTAATATTTAAATTTGTATTTTTTTTTTGTTTTTATTTGCTGTTCAAGTTGATTTTTTTCCCCTGTGAAATATTGAAGTGATGTGAAAACATTAGAGCGCTGAATTATGGGAATTAAACTGATTACATGTTGTGTGTTTTGGAGCCACACACACACACACACACACACACACACACACACACACACACACACACACACACACACACACACACACACACACACACACACACACACACACACACACACACACACACACACACAAACAGATGACAGAGGGAGTAATTTTTAGGTCTCGCGCTCCGACGTCACCAGAACCTCGAGCCCCTGCATGCAAATCACGTCTGCGCTCGAGCCTCTCCATTGGCCGTCTCTCGCTCATTTAGCTGCTGTCAGAGCGCGCGGCCCGGGCACGCTCCGGTAACTTTTCCCGGTTCAGCTTCAACCAAAGTGAAGCTCAAAGTACCGGCGTCTATGACAGGAAGGAGGCAGGAAGGGGCCGCGCGGAGCAGCTTTACCTCTGAGTGGATTTGATCCGACAGCGCACTCCTCTCTCTCCCCGGCTCTCTCTCTCCTCCTCGGGGGTTAGCGGCGCGCAGGCCGGCCTGAATGTTCCGGTGTGTTTAACGCAGAAGTGTGAATGTACAGCATCATGATGGAAACGGACTTACATTCCCCCGTGGTGCCCCAGACCAACCCATCCAACCCGGGGGGACACGCGGGAGGAGGAGGCGGGGGGGCCGCCGGTAAAGTCCCCCAGGACAGGATCAAGAGACCCATGAACGCCTTCATGGTGTGGTCCCGGGGCCAGCGCAGGAAAATGGCACAGGAGAACCCCAAGATGCACAACTCGGAGATCAGCAAGCGGCTGGGCGCGGAGTGGAAAGTGATGACCGAGGCGGAGAAGAGGCCGTTCATCGACGAGGCGAAGCGGCTCCGGGCCATGCACATGAAGGAACACCCGGACTACAAGTACCGGCCGCGGAGGAAGACCAAGACGCTGCTGAAGAAGGACAAGTACTCGCTGGCCGGCGGGCTGCTCGGCTCCTCGGCGGGTGTGGGCATGGGCGGCGGGCAGCGGCTGGAGAGTCCCGGAGGGGGCCACGCAGGGGCAAACGCGGGCTACGCCACGCACGTGAACGGCTGGGCCAACGGCACATACTCGGGCCAGGTGGCGGCTGCGGCGGCGGCGGCTCACGCGATGATGCAGGAGGCGCAGCTGGCGTACACGCAACACCCGGGCACCGGAGCTCACCCACACCACCCGCATCCGCACCATCACCCGCATCACCACCCGCACAACCCGCAGCCCGTGCACAGGTACGACATGAGCGCCTTATCCTACAGCCCCATCTCAAACTCTCAGAGCTACATGAGCGCCTCTCCGCCGGGCTACGGCGGCATCACCGGTTACACGCACCAGCACCAGAGCTCCGGAGTGTCCCCGGTGTCCGGGGCGCTCGGGGGGACTCTGGGCTCCCTCGTGAAGTCTGAGCCGAGCGTGAGCCCGCCGGTGTCCACCGCGCGCGCTCCGCCGCCGTGCCCCACGGGGGACCTGCGGGACATGATCAGCATGTACCTGCCGACCGGAGAGGTGGCGGGAGACGGCGGCGTTCACAGCAGACTGCACGTGCTGCACCCGCAGCACTACCAGAGCAGCGGGTCCTCTGCGGTGAACGGGACGGTTCCCCTCACGCACATTTAACGCGTGAGCGCTGGAGACACCAAATATTTAAAAACCAGAAGGTAGATGATGAGGTGTAAATTAGAGAGCCATAAAATGCAATCAAACTTTTTTTATTGTTGTTTTTTTTTTCTTTTTTTCTGATGGATTTCTGCTCTCTGGAACAAAAACACGCCAACACGTTGACATGATGAGGCTTTATCTGAATTTCTCCTGGACTTTTCTGTGGATTTTTAAACACCAGCTGTGTGTGACAGGGATGCTATTTAAAGAAAAAGAAAAAAAAAAGATGATGATGATGATGATGGGGTCTAATAACTGGAGGGAGATGTGTTCAAAAAAATTTAAAAAATTGATTTCCAGTTTTAATGCTTGTAAACATGTGAGTCAGTCGGTGTAACCTGAATTTGTTTCGTTGTTGTAAAATTGTAAATTGTGAATAAATAGGCCCAATGAAAACACAACTGTACATAATTTATATATATAAAAAAATACACAACAAAAAAAAAGAAAAGGCAAATTTTCAGGTTGGAAACGAGACAAATCTTTTTTTAATTTAATAAATTTGACATCCTTGTTTTTGCGTGCAGAGATTTAAAACAGGCTCATGTATTATTATTATTATTATTATTGTTATTCCACCTCTGAAACTTTGTCTCTGCAGTGAACAAACAATTAAAACATTAAATCTCTTAAAAAGAAAGATTTCTTATTTTAGATTTAAGAATATTTAAAAAATTAAACATTTAATAATCATGTTATCTGTTAATTCATGCTGATATTAAGGTGACGAGAGAAAACAGTGTTTTCATGGATTTTATTTGTATTGTGTCTTTAAATTTCATCAGATTTTTAAATTATTTCAGCTTCAAACACTTGTTGGTTTGAGTTTAAGTAAAAAAATAATAACGTCCTAATTATTAAGTGCTATATAAACCTAAAGCACATTTTCATATTTGTTATTATTATTATATTTTATTAATGCCAGAACATTCACATAACAGAAATGTTTTTTATTTTATTTTATCAGCTCGTCTCACTGCAAACTGTCATAATTAACTTAACTGAACTTTTCAGTCGACCAAAGCAAACTCTCCTTTTTTATTTTATTAGATTTTCGTGTCAGCCTGCCTCAGGGTCAGCACCTCGCTCATCTAGATCAAAAGTAAATCTGACAACAAGAGTCTCCGCTGGTCAATCAACAAACTAATTCCTCAGCCGGCCTCAATTGGACCCACTTCAAATCCGCCTCCACTCGGGTCCCTCACATCTCACCCCCCCGTCTGTGTGTGATTCTCCTGGCTGTTACATTATTTCCTTCTTTAAATGTGAGGGCTGAATCGCTGGAGGCCCTCGGTGCTGGTTGTGGTGGTGGAGGTGGAGAGGAGGGAGGAATGAATGAGCGAGGAGGAGGAGGAGGGAGACGGAGAGGAGAGTAGAGGGTTTTGTGATGGAGGAGAATGGGGATTAGTCCTGGTGTAAGCTGGGGGCAGCCCGGGGGTCACCCCCCAATAAAAAGACCAGCAAACAACACCCCGGGATTTATCAGACTAATTCCCACTCGGGTCTGGACTTAAAAACAAGATCATTTCTAATAAAGCTGTTTGGAGGGATTTATTAGACGCTGAATGTTTCCTGACGTGCTTTAAAAAAAACGTCAAATTTGGATTAATGAGAAGAAACTATATTTTATAGCTTTATAAAAACATGACGTTAATTCAAATAAAACCACACCAACCTACAGAAATATGATGACGAAATAATGCCCGTTTTAAAAGAAAAAAAAAAAATCACATTTTTAACCTTTTTTTTCTTTGTGTTTTATTATGACATGACCGACACTGAATAAATGTGAACTTTCTCATTGTTTTGCATCACGTTAATATTTCGATAAAACCAAAACCTGTCTGATCATTTAAAACTTTAAGAGCGTCAGGTGAAATCTGTAAATGCTGTTCACCGGCGATGAAAAGGGAATTTAAAAGATGAATATATTTTGTAAGCGAGCATAGAAATCATTTAATTATCGCTCGTTATAAGATGACAAACTTCAGTAAGACTTTTTCATCAATCACAACTAAAAACTAACACTGACCTCCAAATACCAAACCCCCAAACAGAGCTGCAATAATTAGCTGTCACCTTTTAATTCATCTGCGACCGTTTTAATAATTGATTCATAGTTTAGAGACATTTTTTGTAAAGAAAAAAAATCTTCAAATTTTCTGATTTCAGCCTCTAAAATTTAAATATGTTCCGGTTCCCTCAGTCCTCTGTGACCGTGAACTGAAGATCTTTGGGTTGTGGATAAACTATAAATCGTTTTAAATCGATCGATAATCAAAATACCTGTCCGGAGAAGAAATATTTACAGGATCTGAGGAGGACGACAGTGTGACACCTGTCCTCACTGAAGCTCAGGTAAGAACATCTCCACCTGTGTGAGGACAGAGTCAGTCTGCAGGTTCTGACAGGCCCGTGTGTCCCCTCATGCTCTGCTTGGCACATGCTTGGACATCTCTGCTCTGGCACTTCCCGCTCCATAACCCCGTGTACCCTCCACCTCCTCCTCCTCCTCTCCCCATCTCCATCCCGCGTGCTCCTGGTGTCCTAAACGTGGCTAATCGGCATCAGTTTATCACGCCTCCGCATATTTCCCTCCCTCTCCTCCTATAAAAACCCTCACCTCCGACGTTGGACCCGGTTCTGTCATGGGAGATTACGGGGGACCGATTGCACAAGACTGAATGTGGCGCGAGGAGATTAGCCGGGACGCCATAGAAAATAGCAACGGGGCCAACGGATTCCTCGCGAGGGGGCCTTATCGTGCAATTACACGTTGACACGTTTTAACCATTTTTCAGCCTCTTAATCCGAGCCCCCCCTCCTTCCCCTTCCCTTCCCCTCCTCCCCCTTCCTCCCTCTCTCTCTCCAAAAGCAGACCTATTGGTGCTGAGGGAGGCTGACTCCGACTCCCGACTCCCTCCATCACTCTGCTGCAGTCTGAAAAGTCTGCCTCTGTTAATAATATTTCAAGAACAGTTTGTCTCTGTTTCAAACACTTCAAGACTTCACTGAGGGACGTCGCTGGCTGAATTAATAAAGACAAAACCTAAATATAAGAAGACAGACATTTAATGCACTAATAAACTTATAAAGCATCCTGTGACGATCACTAGCTCGTGTGGATTTGAGTAGCTGGAGTCCAAATCTGAACTCATATTGAGCAAATTTTAGTGGAAATCTACAATATTTTACAATAACATGGAGCTATGTTATGTTAAAGCTCTTGTGTGATGACCTGTCTGTAATTCAGAGTGTGCAGTGTGTGTATAGAGGTGGTTTGGGACGCTATTCGGCTGTATTTTTGTAAAAATACTGAGGTCAAACACTTGTTGTTCTCATTTTATTTGATTTTACGTTGTTATTTTTGCTGCTTGCTTCCGAGCCAGTCCTTCAGTTTGTCCCGAACAAACCAAAGTCAAAGTAAAACTTAGTCGGTCTCTCTGTGATTGTGGATAGATATCAGGATTCGGACGAGCACGTGGACAGCTACTCAAGCAAATGACGAAGCAGTTTCTAAAAGCAGCCGGTAAAAGTCAGACGTGACTTAGTTCTTCTTTAGTTGCAGCCGGTGTAAAAACTTCCCGTCACCAGGCATCAGACGGACCACGCGGTGTGTTGTTCCACCATGCTGCTCAATTCAATTAGGGGCCTTTCATGACAATCAATTAGGGAGTACCCCCTGGATCTCCCCGGGGGCCTATAATCATCACACACCGTCTGCTCAGAAGGGCACCGGGGAGCCCCGCCCCCACCAGTAACAAGGAACGCTCCGGTGCGACGTAACGGGGCCACGGGGAACCGCGAGGAGACGGTCTGCGCTTCATTTCAAGGCGCTTTACTTCACATGATGTTCTTTTTGTCCTCGCTGCCTCAGTGTTAAATGTAGATTTTCCCCCTTTAAGCTTTGCCTCATAATAAAAAGGTTTTACTGCATGTTTGAGATCATTAAAGCTTTGTTTCACTGGAGATTATAATGGAATATTTATTTATTTATGGCATTTATTCAACACAAACATGGGAAATTCATTTTAGTGTTGGGTGCTCATACTTCAAACTGGATGTTTACCTGCTGCTGCTGCTTTACACTTTTTACTCCACCATATTTATTTGGCAGCTTTAATTTGTAGATACAAACACAGAAAACTGATGATCAGCTTCTAAATTACAGATTAAACACACGTCAAGGAGCCTTTTAGCATAATAACTACTTTGTTTTGATTTAATTACATTAATGCTGATGTTCTTCTACTTAAGTGTAATTATGGATGCAGGACTTTAAATTGAAATTAAGTATTTTTATTTAACAATTTAGACACATTAATTAATTAAACTGTCGTCAGGCTGATGAGGAAGAGACGCCTGAATCACGCTGTGGTGGTCCCACTGTCTGTATGTGAGGGGTCAAAGTTCGTAGTTCCCTGCACGCCTTGCTTTTTTTGGACACAGTTTCAGGGGATAAAATAAAATCATTCTGCACGCGATAAGAACATATTCAACAGTGCACCAGACATTAGATCGAGCCCAGCAGCACTACTTCCTTTTAGTTTTTCGGATGCAAGGCTTTTGTGTTTTTCTTTCAGCCAGCTCAATGATGAAAACACAAGAGACTAAAGGGGGGCAACACATATATAAATGTTTTTGAATTATATATCTTTAATGATGAGGAAGCAGCAACCTCTGTGGCCAAAGAGCTAAAAACTGCGTCTCCATAAGTCCCCATGTTTCACAGCAGAAATAAACATGTTTACAGCCTGGTACAAAAACAGTTTTGGTCTCTGTAGCTAATTTCCCCGTTCATGACAACTGTACTGAGGGTGAATTTATATACAACTCACCTGTTCACATTATATTAAGGCTTAAAGTTATGCAGGATTAAGAGCGTGGACGCTTTGATTGACAGGTCGGTGCTGTTACAGGTGACGGCCAGCGCATATTTTCAGCTTCAAAACGGCATTTTGGAAACATACGGCTAACGTCACTCAGGCTGTGTCCATTCTTTGTAATATACAGATGATGAACGCGGTTCCCTCTACATTTAAAAAAAGGGAAAGTTTCCCCCCAAAAAACAAAAGTTGTAGCAGTTTCACGTCGGATCTATTGACAGCGCACGATGTAAACATTAAAGCGGTCCTTTCTGTTCGACCGAGCTGCAACGACTCGGCACGAGCCTGTCTCGTCAAGGAGAGGGAAAATGATTGATTTTGGGGTGAAGTGCCTCTTTAAAGCACGATTCAAGAATTACAATTTTCATCTACAGCCTAACAAAGTCAAGCACGGGAGAGTTCTCCTGTCTCATGATGCTCTACAATTCAAAGAAACATTCAGACTTACTGAATCTCAAGTCATCAACGTTCTACGTGGAAAACAACCCTGAACAGACTGAACAATGTTTCCACTTTTAAACCAATTATAAATGCAAGAGCAGGAGTGAGGTCCCCTCAAACAAATGAGCTCAGTCCTTTTCTTGGAGGGTTACTCTGGAGATGGAAGAAAGAAAGAGCAGAAGAAGAAATGGAACAGGAAACACTAACATGATTACGACTGCAGCTCGCGGCTCGGGTAATCACTGGAGTTAAAAGGTCTCCTGCTGGCCCAGAGGCCAAAATGCCGCTCGCTCCTTTCACCTCTGCAGAGGGGGAACTCTGTCATTTGCAAATTGCAGGTGAGATCTGGTTCGCGTCTGTCCAACCTCCCACCAGTCCGTCCGCCAAAAACACTGGTCAATTAGTGCCAATCATCAGCACTGCTGCCGTAATTATTTAGTGGTGTTTGACACGAGGAGGCCTGTTTGTGTGTGTGTGTGTGTGTGTGTGTGTGTGTGTGTGTTTATATTTTACAGATCTGGGTTTTGAACAGCGAATGCAGAGTTCTGTTTTTACATTTTAAACGCCGAGAACTGAATCGTGTCGTTTAGAAAAACCTTCTTCTGAAAGATCACATCACATTTTGTCCTTTTTGTTTCGAGCTTACGTCGACGTCGATCTGTTTGTTAACTACAAGTCTCGGTTCAGGTGAACTTTGGGTATTTGAAGTGCGATTGTGTTACCTGTGCATGAATCGAGATAAAGCAGGGAGAATACTTTTGATACAGCGTACACTTGATTTTGTTTTGAAGCAGGACTTTTTTTTAAAATAGATTTTTGTGCCACAGAAGGGCATCTGCTTCTCTAAACTCAGGGGCACACTGACCGCCGTCCACTCCACGTGACACACTGAGGACATGTGGACCAGCAGCTCATGTAACTCTGAAAAGGACAAAACCAGACCGACGTCTCGCTGCATCATTTAGTTTGAATTCATCGCTAAATATCGAAATATTAACCCCCGGTGACCATACTGACACGAGATTTTCAATTGGGCCATGAGGCTTTACTGTAAATATTCGTTTGGTGAAGCATGTGCGTGTGTGTCTGTGTGTGTGTGCGTGTGTGTGTGTGCGCGCATGTGTGTTTGTTAGGGTGAAACAATATGCTAATCTCCGGCGTGGAGTCGAGGGATTTGCTGTAGAAAGGAGAGAAGGGAGCATGCTTGTTAGTGATAGCATGGCTGAAGATTCCTACACACACCCACCTCTCTGATCCACTTCCATAGGCTGTGTGTGTGTGTGTGTGTGTGTGTGTGTGTGTGTGTGTGTGTGTGTGTGTGTGTGTGTGTGTGTGTCTGACTATGATCTGTCAGAATATATGGTTTCATCTATACATGCTTTTCCTGTTTCTGTGTCACTTGCGGATGTTGCATATTGATATGTGTGTGTTTGGTGTGTGTGTCTACACGTGTGTGTGTTTGGTGTGTGTGTGTGCATACAGCAGGATGATCTGTGTTGGCAGCCTGTAGTTGTGGACTCAGATTAAACATGGAGAGGGATTCAGTCTGAGGGTATTTACAGATTCTCATTATAGCCACACACACACACGCGCACGCGCACACGCACACACACACACACACACACTAATCTTATCACCTATATAGCTTAATCTGTTTACTGTGATTAGACCAAATTTGAATGTAACATTTTTTAATTTTTGTTTTTAACCTGGTTGAAGTTGAACACTCGACTCGACAAAACAAACGTAGCAGGTGAAAAGTTGAAGGAGTTTCGTGCAGTGCATGCTGGGATACGTCCCCGTGGCCCCATGGCGCATGAAAACATAAAATCAGTAAATAAATGAGTCTTATTAGCACAACACACTCCTCCTCCTTCCTGCAAACCTCGTCTGACCTTAACACATGTACTGAGCGAACTCCACGTGTGTCCCTCTTCATTTTTCTAATTAAATTAAATATTTAATTAATAATAATTCATTTCGCTCACTTACATTTGTAATTTCTCTCTGAAATGTGGAGTTCATATCTTCTTCCTTCAGAAATTCCTTGTCAACGACGACGACACCTTTCAGTGTTGCAGACAGGTTAAATGCTGGAGAATAAATTACAGTGCTAATAACAATATGGTAAATGTACTTATATATATATATATATATCTCACTCACACACCGATGGCAGGTCTTCGGGAGCAAGTTGGGGTTTAGTGTCTTGCCCAGTGCAGGCGGGACGAGCTGGGGATCGAACCTCCGATCATCTGATTAGAGGACGACCTGCTCTACGTTACTCGTTACTCTCTGTAATTGGACCACTGGCTCCATAATGGCAAATCAGCAACAACACGCAGCAAACTGTAGCTGGTTGGCCACTGCCTTGCATCACTGCTTTGTGTCAGTATCATGGATCATGTATATGCTATAGTATAACTGCAAGACAGCCAGATCAACCACTGCGTTTCTATGGAAGCCCAGAATGGACAAACTAAACACCGGCTTTAGGGACTTTTTGTGCTAGATCCCACTAAATTCTGCACACAGCAGCTCAGGAGGAAACTTTACACGGCGCTGCCGTTGTTTACACAAACTTTTTCTTGTTCCTCTTGAAGTAGTGACAACTTGGTCGGCGGAGAGGAGGAGAAGGAAGGAAGGAGGGAGCGATGCTGAGGGATGTGGAAGGATGAGAAAGAACAGAGGGAGGGTAGAGCGGTGCTAAAACACAACGGGAGCATCCATCCTTTAACCGGTGGGGAGTTATCGCCTGACGACAGAGGCTTTCCAAACGCTTTAAAAAGCACATTTGAAGATGTATTAGTGCATCCCTGAATCTACTTGCTGCCAATAGGGGGCTGTTCGCTGGGCTTTGTGCATGTGTGTGTGTGTGTGTGTGTGTGTGTGTGTGTGTGTGTGTGTGTGTGTGTGTGTGTGTGTGTATATATGTGTGTGTGTGTATCATTTTTTTTGTAGCTCCCTCCAAATTCCCTTAGCGAGCGTTGCTAAGGTGCTTTAGGGATGGGATTAGCCGGAAGGCTCATCACACATCCTATAACAGAAAAAAAAAAAAGTACGGTGAGAAACAGAGAGATAGTGAGGGAAGAATTAAGGGAAGAAAGAGGAAAGGAGGAAGGAAAGAAGGATGAAAAAGAAGGATGAAAGAAAGAAAGTAATTAAGGAAGGAAGGACGCAAGAAAGAGGAGACGAGGATGAAGGAGAGAAGTGACACAACAGTGTGGTAGCAAGGAGGAAGAGGAGATGAAGGAGGGAACGGAGGAGGAGAGAGTAGGAAGAAAGAAGGAAGAGGAGGTGAGCTTGCTGACTGTTGCATCAGCCTGTTCACCGACGGCAATATGATGAGAATAAGCTGCATAATGAAGCGTGGAGGCAGCCGCAGAATCGTGTCCAGGAAGCCACCTTGTCTCCTCGCCTGGCAGGTTCGCACGACACTGCAGATTAACGACGCGCGGGCATATCGAACCGCTAATCTCTCTCGAGATCCCGGGTCTATTTTCGGCGCCATGTTTCTGAGCCGCGCTTTCCTGGAGATCAGCTGCCAATCAAACGGCGTGGGCGGCGCCGTGACGTCTTTGGTTTTGTTAGGTAGCACTGCTCGTTCTAAATGAAAAAGATATGATGTGTAATAAAATGTCTAAAAACGCTGGACCTGCGTTCCATATTCTCTTGAACTCTGTGAATAAAACTTCTGCCTGAGTCAGGTCAGGTAGATTTTCATGAGCAATCGTTAGCTACTTCAATTAATTTAGCTCCACAATGTGTCTAATTGATAATTGAAGCATCAGCTCCTCAGGTCACTGGTCTTTCTCCTCGAATCCTCGTGCCTACGTTACCCATGATGCATCTCGGTCACAGGCACTTGCTGCTGGCCTCGAGCAGCGACAGGTAACATCACGTCTTTCTAACTGCGACAGATTTGTCACTTCCAGACTTCAACTGACGCGGACTCGAGTGACATCACCTGAGGACATTCACACAGTTGTGTGTCTGAAAACACTTTATACAACTTTCAACAACTTTTTTCATGACTGACGACTGAGTAAAATAAAAAATAAAAACAAAATAAAATAAAATAATATGTTAAGAACAGGAGCTATTAAAGCTTCAGATCAATCAGAGACAGAGCAGGAGTGAATTATTCAGACGACGGTGTTGTAGAAATTAACTCCACATTTCTTCGATTGTAGCTGATCAGTGCCGAGAACAACAACACCACCACACGTGTTTTTCGGTTTAGTTTTTAAGATGTTTGACGATCTCGATCCTTCCCCAACATTAACCACATTAACTCTAAAAACCTTTAGACACTTAAAATATGCAGTCCAGCATCAAGAGCCACAGACAGAGGACAGAATGACACAACCATCGCTGCATGCAGCATACAAAGGTGCATTGATAATTACCTTGTGAGGCTCAAAAAGCACCCATACTAATAAAAAGAGAACAGCGCTGAATAAAAAATACGAGTCTGAATCATTATTTATCAGACAAAAGCATTTCATCTCTATTTAAAGCAGATTTAGATCTTTTATCAGGCTGTCTCAGGATAAACTGAATGGATGTTTTATCATTTTCCAGCCTGTTTTGTTGAGTACATGAGGAGTTGCATGAATGTACTCAGAGATAAAAAGTCTGGAGTGTACAAAATAACAGATTATTTTTTCCCCTGGTGACGTGCACGGACGAGGCTATCGCAGGTTGATTTTAACTTTTAAACAGCCGGAGAAATGACTGCGTGTGTTTGCGAGTGAAGCCGGGGGGATCGGGCTAATACCTGCTGCATAGGTGTGGTCTGTTAGATCTCCTGTTACCTGGCCCTCCACTGCAACCCGAGCCTCCTCTGTTTGGACAAATTGACACAGTGAACCGAGCTGACAGGCAGCCAGATTTCCCTCTCTGCAGATCTCCATCTCTCCGTTTTCTGTTTACCTATCACTCACTTTCTCTCCGTCTTAGTACGACGAACGCTGAACAGAAAATTACTTTCTCACCAAGAAGAAAAATATTGTTCTAGACATTCTAAAACTTTTTGTTTTTAATCCACAAATATAAAAATGTTTCTAATTATTTTTGTGATATTCTGTCACTCTCCTCTCTCTCTTTCACTATGTCACCGTCTTTCTTTCTTCTCCGTCTTCCTCCATCCATCCATCCATCCGTCCGTACGTTTAGGGTTTCCATGATCTCATTATGCGTCTATGAAAAGGGACAGGTAATGAGATCTGGCACGGCGTGGCATGATCACCTGAACAACAGTCAACAGTCTCTATTTCACCCACTTATCTCGTCTAGAAATAATCATCTAATCAAGCGTGCACACACACACACACACACACACACACACACACACACACACACACACACACACAATAATATACATTACACGCATGTAAGCACAGCGTCTCTGCATGCAGACACACGTTGACTTTCATGAATTGTAACTTGACTTTAACCAGCAGACTCTCACCCTGAGAGCTTACAGCTGGTTTATATTTGATATTTTTCCAAAGCCAAATATGTTGACCCGAGTAGTTTCTGTGTATTTCCACTCTTAAAAGCTCCTTTGTGATTTGTCCAAAAATCCAGAGAAACATCACACACACTGTGTGCCGAGAAAAGTTTAAGTGTGAGCTGCTTCAGTATAAACGCAGTCTGCACCTCTATATTTACTGACAGGCCACAGCGGTGCAGGTTAGTTCAGGTTGTTCTGGTTTGAAGTGGAGCTAAAGCAATTTAAGCCTCGTTATCCTTTCACAGTACAGAATGAATGAGTGTTAAACTGAGAGGGAATATTTTAGTTGTATGTGTTTTACAGTATATTTCCTAATGTACCTCCAAAACGCAGCATAAATGTTTCTACGTACTGTAACATTTATATAAAATGCCATCATACAAAAAAATAAAAAAGGCATGGTCAGTAATGATGAACTGCAGATTATCAATTTAAATAGCTGCATTATTCCACACTCCATGTGGAGATCCTTGAAGGCTCGGAGCTTTCAGACCAATTCATTTTCTCTCTGAAAAGGAACAGACCAGCCTTCAGAGTGCTTCATGTACATATGACATACAACTCATTTCAAAATTACTGAGAGGAACACGTGGCTCCACACTCATACGGTCAATGAAAGGATCTGTGTTTGCACTGATGCTGCTTATCTGTCAGTGTTCAAATGTTTTTATTTCAGCCAATATATATAATGTTTTATATATTTAACACAGGAAAATTACAAAAATCTAAATATCTGCAAAGACGTGGATCATCGGCGGACCTAAGGTGGGCTGTATGACACCTGGGTGCTCTAGTAAGCCACCTGTAACAGCACCTACCTGTCAATCAAAGCGTCCACGCTCTTAATCCTGCATAACTTTAAGCCTTAATATAATGTGAACAGGTGAGTTGTATATAAATTCACCCTCAGTACAGTTGTCATGAACGGGGAAATTAGCTACAGAGACCAAAACTGTTTTTTGTACCAGGCTGTAAACATGTTTATTTCTGCTGTGAAACATGGGGACTTATGGAGACTGACTCACTTCTGGAGCCAGCCTCAAGTGGACGTGAAGAGGAACTGCATTTTTTGGTGGCTAATGAATGTGCTGTTGGGTTTAGTCTGGACTACACTAGTCCTATTCTTTAACCTTAACCAGTCTTAACCCTAAATTTAACCTGGTTTACCTGGTGGGAAGCAGCCAGAGTCTCCATAATGTGAATATGTGCAGATTTATATGGTTAATACATCCTAACACACATTTATGAAGATGCATCTGTGTTAGCTCGATTGGCAGGTGCCTATGATATTAAAAATTCACATATCGAACGGCGGTAAACGTGCGACAGCGAGAGGACTGAAAAATAGATCAATGGTGGCGATGGATGGAGCGAGAGAGAGAGAGAGAGAGAGAGAGAGGGGGAAAAAAAGCAATGAAAAGAAAAAGGAGGAAGAGGGAGGGAGGCCGATCGACTGTAGCTTTGACCTCTCGGCGCACACAAAGCCCCCCCTCCATCAAAAAAAAAAAAAAATGGTCAGGGCATTTTAACTGTATCAACTGCACCCCCACCCTCGCTCCCGCACCCTCTCAGCCACCCACCCCACATGGTTGGACAGCCGATGAGCTGGAGCAGAGGACTAAAAGCTCCCACAGGGCGAGCGACAATAGGACTCCTACAGCCAGGGGAAGGAAAGTGCTCTCTCTCTCCGTCCTCTCCCTCTCTTTCCTTCACTGTAGGGAGACATTGTGGAAGTCATTATTCTGCCCTCCGAGTTGCCGCAGACGCTTCAGGCTTTGACCCGGTGTGTGCGTGTGTGTGTGTGTGTGTGTGTGTGTGTTTCAGTGTGTGTGTGTGCGAGCCCGGCAGGAAGTCCTCCAGCCCCACAGAGTGTGAGATGAGGAGAATTAAGACTTATTTTCCCCTCACACAGGCTTGACTTTTTCCCTGTGTCACACATTTTACATTTCTCCCCGGACACGCTTCGATATGCACATGAACACAAACGCCCGGTGTTGAGGCGAAATCGACAAACACAAAACCCGCACGGCTCCAGAACAAAAACAAAAAAACGGCACAGCAACAAGTGTTACATCAAATATTACAGCACTGCCCACTGTCGGTGTCTTATTTCAAAATAATTATGCATCGCGATCAATGGTTAATCAACGTCATACTGACTGGTCATTGCGGAGGAGAAAACAGCAGCTGAAGTGATGATCATTAAGCTTCCCTACTGTTCCAGTGTTTGCAGCTTGTGTTCACACAAACACTCCCTCCCTCCTACAGGCTCTTAAAAAGTTTGCAGCAGGTCGCGTCAGCGTCAATTTACGAATGCTGAACCAGAAAACATGAAGAAAGAGAGACTTCCTCAAACAGACGGTAACAAAAGCATGCAGTATTGATCCCTGCGATGAAGGCAGCACAGGCAGGAAGCTGTTGCCACCATAGACTGCACAGAACGAGGACGTAGTCTCCGTGATGTCACCCTCAGAGCGTGGTGGCTCTGACCGTCCTGCCTCCATTGGCTCCAAATAAAGGCAAAGAAGTGGAGCTGAGGAGCTGAAGTGGTCATTCAAAGTTTGCCGTGCTGAACTTGCTTGTGTACTGTAGGTAGGTGTTGTGCTGTGCGGCGTGCAGGGGTGGACTGGCAAACCGGACACGGTCTTGGTCTATGGTACAAAGCCAGCTTGGCCCTTGCAGCACCGAGCTGAATTCTTACTCGAGTTTGATCCTGTTCATGGTGAAGCGTTTCAATATGTCTGTAACGTCATTGATTTGTTTCTGTCTTGAATATTATCTTTGTTCTGATGAAGAGCTGCTTCTCAGTTCCTGTTAATACACATTTCATGGGACTGCATCGTAGTTTTTCATTACATATTGAAAAACGCCGAGCGTCTGAGAGCGCAGTAGTTGGAGGACGCTGCGCTCCAGCTCGGCTCGGCTCGGCTGACCTCGTCTGGGGACAAACTAAAGAGGCAGATGTCTTCAAGGTCTTCAGCGTCATCAGATCGTCTCTGTGCAACTAAAAAAACTGCATTAGTTAAAGACAGAGTTCTGCTTTCGCTGTTTAGACTTGGACCTTATTACTCAAACACTTAGCTCTTCCATCCATTTGTCACCCATTTCGCTCCGAGTAGCAGAATAAGTGAGTTATTAGTGTACACGGGGTTTTGGACCAGGTTTCTATTAATGTTTGAGTGGCTTTCTTGTTGCCATTGTAAAAGCTGTGAATCCCAACTGCTAACTTTAAAAAAAGGAGCATGCCACGACCTGTGAAGCCACTTTCTTTCTACTCTGGCCCAATTATAAATGATAGGCACAGCTGATCCTTGATTCAGAGCTTTACATACATGTCATCTGTGTGATGGTGGCAGTCTCGAAAGCAAGATGAAGACACAAAGAGACTGAAAGAACGGAAACACTGCGTGATGTCACAGTGCGGTTTAGTCCAGCACAGACTCAGGTCGGGTTATCTTTGTGTTTCCAAGCGTTTCCTCCTTTGCCAAAATCCCAGTTTCAACCGCCAGTTAACGGGGCACGCTAACCATCAATCGTTCACTAATATACCGAGTCTGATGCAGAAATCGTGGCGCCGTGATCCAAAGCGAGCAGCCACACAGACGTCATAAAGAATGATGCACCAGTTTCGAGTTACAGCCGCCTAATCTGCACGTTACAGACAGGTGAGGTTGGACGAGCGGCTTGTGTGAGAGCAGCAGACTTTCACATCTCCTCACAGATTACCTGGCTCGTGGACTCATGCGGCGCCATGCTCCGGGTTTGATTGGTTTGGAACGATCGCTGATGATAACGGGATAACTAAATCATCGCCGATCTTTCCGTTATTGCTGTATTTGTCATGTTAAACATCGTCATCAGAGGTTTCTTTCTCGCCGCTGTCACCTCTGCCTCCGTCATTTTCCTCCTCATCATCGTCGTCCCCCTTCACCATCCTGACCTCGTCCTCGACTCTCTTCTTTTCGGAGGCCTTTGATTGTTCTGGACCTCTTGTATCTTTTTAGCCAGTGTCTGGAGAGGGCCTTTAGCTTTTAGGCTGAGCGGCTGATGGTTAGAGAGAGGAGGGGATAAAGAAGGATGGAAAGAGGGGAATCAGGATGGAGGCTGTAATAGGAGACGCGCAGCAGGAGGGCTGTTTACTGTCACTGAAGGAGGACAAGAGAGAGACGGGGGAGTGAGACGGAGGGAAAGAAGGAAGATTAGGGGAAGATGAATAGAGACGGGCGACGTTTCGGGAGAAGACTGACGGCACATGTTCCATATGGTGACAGAAAATAGTTCTTTATGCTTAAGCCATCACAGAAGACTCCATCCACTGTCCTGCAACAAAGGCGCTTTATGTAACTTCTCTAAATTGGTCTCGCAAACATTTTTTTAGGCGAGCTTGGAGCTGCCACCTGCTGCGAGCGCTGTGCTGAAGAGGCCGTTTAACCTACTTACTGTAATCTAACGTAGGGATCAAGGATAATTACATTGTAACACGACAACCAGGGCAGACTGTGTGCCGTATTTTAGGCCTCAGAGGCGTAACTAAATAACACAAAGCGAATATGCTGCTAGCTCGGGTTAAAGCCTGCAAACACTGGATGATTGATGGACTACGGCGAGTCAATGCCGTGTTACAAGATGCTATTTTATTTGTTTTAATAAAAAGTTGCTCACTGCCACATTCATGCGAGTTAAAAGTCCTTCTCTGGCTGCAAACGTCACTTTTCTTTTTTTGAATAATTCAAGCTGAACAAGGCGCAGACGACTTCTTTTTTGCCACATATGCCAGACATGATGAACTGAACCAAACGGTGCACCAGCAATATCAAAGCCTCGTTTTGAGAAGCACCACGAGACGTGATTTCAGTTTTCAGGTTCATCTGAACTGCGATAAATAAGACTAAGGCGTGGCTGCATTTTCGATAATGCACAACAAGGTGTTCCCATATAGGAAAATAATGCACGCCATGTTTGTCTGAAGTGACGGGAGAGACAAACAAACAAAACAAACAACACTTCTGTATCTGGAATGAGATAATTTGTGTACTTAAGAAAATGTCTCTTTGCTGCATCACACACACACACACACACACACACACACACACACACGCCGAGTGTCTCTTCCAGACTCTGTTGGGAACATTCAGAGCTGTGACACTAATGTATGCTGCTGCTTTGAAGATAGCTGAGCAATATGAAGGGAGGGGAGGGGGGTGAGGCAGAAAAAGAAAGGAAAGTGGTGGAGGGGTCTTACTGTGCTTTCCAGCAATCAATAACAAAAAGTCTTCCGAGAGTAAGAGGAGTTGTTACTGACGTGGCTGCAGAACAGTTGTGTAAATTCAAAGATGAATACCTTTAAAATTCAGATACAAGGTGAAGATTTCTGTCACGTGGTCGTGTAGCTGCTCAGGGAACGCTGCTTTCCTTCACAGGTTAACTTTCATCTGCTCACCTATTTAAGTACAAACTACAAAAAGCTCAAAAGTCCAGGCTGTGTATTAAAAGCGTTGCTGATTGATAATTTAATGATCTATAACGACTAAAATGAAGATGAAGTACAAGCTCTGGGTCATATTTTGGCAGTACTGGTTCTAAGGATGCAGGTGCAGGCAGAGTTCAGGTATTTTTACTATTTTAGACATGATGCAGAACTCAAATCACATCCCGATGATTCATCCTGGCAAATTACAGCAAAGCTCGGACGCAGCAGGTACTCTCAGCTAGCATCTACCAATTTCAAGTACGAGTATGAAGTATGCGGCCTTCTCCTACTTTTTCATTTAACATCATGATTTAAAACATTTCACAAAGTTTCTTTTTAAAATACAAACTTATTCCCATTGTAGGTGGGAAGCCGGTGAGGGATTGTATCTTTATTGCTGCATTCTTCTCAGAGGAAGCGAGCACTGTGCCCCGTCTACATCCGCCATCAGAAATTGTCCAATAACCTCCAAAAAACGCAGCATAAATGTTTCTACGTCCTGTAACATTTATATAAAATGCCATCATACAAATAATGATGAACTGCAGATTATCAATTTAAATAGCTGCATTATTCCACACTCCATGTGGAGATCCTTGAAGGCTCGGAGCTTTCAGACCAATTCATTTTCTCTCTGAAAAGGAACAGACCGGCCTTCAGAGTGCTTCATGTACATATGACATACAACTCATTTCAAAATTACTGAGAGGAACACGTGGCTCCACACTCATACGGTCAATGAAAGGATCTGTGTTTGCACTGATGCTGCTTATCTGTCAGTGTTCAAATGGTTTTATTTCGGCCAATATATATATAATGTTTTATATATTTAACACAGGAAAATTACAAAAATCTAAATATCTGCAAAGACGTGGATCATCGGCGGACCTAAGGTGGGCTGTATGACACCTGGGTGCTCTAGTAAGCCACCTGTAACAGCACCTACCTGTCAATCAAAGCGTCCACGCTCTTAATCCTGCATAACTTTAATCCTTAATATAATGTGAACAGGTGAGTTGTATATAAATTCACCCTCAGTACAGTTGTCATGAACGGGGAAATTAGCTACAGAGACCAAAACTGTTTTTTGTACCAGGCTGTAAACATGTTTATTTCTGCTGTGAAACATGGGGACTTATGGAGACTGACTCACTTCTGGAGCCAGCCTCAAGTGGACGTTTGAGGAGCTGCAGTTTTTGGTGGCTAATGAATGTACTGTTGGGTTAAATCTGGACTAAACTAGTCTTTAACCTTAACCAGTCTTAACCCTAAATTTAACCTGGTTTACCTGGTGGGAAGCAGCCAGAGTCTCCATAATGTGAATATGTGCAGATTTATATGGTTAATACATCCTAACACACATTTATGAAGACGCATCTGTGTTAGCTCGATTGGCAGGTGCCTATGATATTAAAAATTCACATATCGGTGGTAAACATGCGACAGCGAGAGGACTGCTGTGAAGTTTTTTAACATGGGGACTTATGGAGATATTTCCCCACACGTCTTCAAACGTGCAGGTTGTTGCTTCAAACTTTCTCCTGGAAAAGCTGCTTCAGGTTCTCTGAAGACAAAATTACCATAGCACAGATTAAAGAGCACTTCCTACTTGTTCACAAAAACACTCTTAACCTTTAAGGCCGATTGTTATCAGATAACGTGGCCCTGCACTGTACCCAGACCTCACTTGTCCACACAAATACACCCACTCAAGCTCTCACCTGTCGGGCTCTTCCAGCGTTCTTTACCTGCCACTGGGATCGTCTCCAGCAATTGTCAATTATCCGTAAGCCAATCCCACAAGCGATTGACAAGCCAGTGGAGCCAGGGATCGGGTTCGGTCCCATGGGGATCTGTGTGTGTGTGTGTGTGGAGTCAACCAGCGACACTACTAAGCTCTGACTTCAAGCAGCTCAGGTTGACTCGAAGTCGATGGGCTGATAAAACCGCCAAGTGTGTGTTTGTGGGGGTATAGGCCTTGTTGTCTGAAGACAGAGACCATGGGAACACATGGACACCGCTAATCCTTTAACTACCGTCAAGAAAACACACACACACACACACACACACACACACACACACACACACACACACACACAGAAGAAGTCCGTTAGCCTACATGCAGCATCTGTTTTATCCGTGAGGTCAGTAATGTCACTCGTTGTTGCTGCATAATAATGATGAGTCAATAAAAGCTATTACATTTACTGCTCTGAATGCCTGCAGTATTCTTTTCTATTAATAATTAACTTTGCATCGTCCAATGACAAATGCTGCTCGTTC
This sequence comes from Collichthys lucidus, assembly GCA_004119915.2. NCBI lineage: Eukaryota > Metazoa > Chordata > Actinopteri > Sciaenidae > Collichthys > Collichthys lucidus. Next base: position 35,019,672 of record CM014078.1, on the reverse strand, counting down.
TTATTAAAGCCGCTCAGTGACACATGAAACCAAAAAAATGTCTTTCTGGGCATGAAATACCCGGATCATGGGGTATATGGGACAAAATGATTTAATCCTGCAGCTCCTCTAGATTTTCCAAAAATGCGCAACATGTCATGTCACCTGGAGTGTGAAGCTTTTTGCTCGTGGGGTTGCAAACAACATACTTTCACTGGCAACAGCCAGAGGAGTGTCAAAGTATAAAGCGTTAGATGACTTCGTTTCTGTAACACTTTGGTTGCACAAAGTGCACGATGGTCGTCTCAGTGAACACACACAGACTTAAGTAACTAGTTACTGTTGGATTGTTGCAGTAATCTGATTCCTGCTGGAGAGAGACAAACGAGACGATGTCAACTCAAATAAAAGGTTGAAGGATGGCTCTTAACCTCATTTTAAAACCTCTCTGTGTGTGTGTAGGGCGTGGGGCCGTATTAATGTCACGAGTTTAACGCCGCAATTATTCACCTTTATTGTCTTCACAATACAGGCCTATCAATCAGAGCCTGACTGACTCTGTGTGTGTGTGTGTGTGTGTGTGTGTGTGTGTGTGTGTGTGTGTGTGTGTGTGTGTGTGTGTGTGTGTGTTTTGACCGAACGCCAAATCAAAGAGGAAACTTTCAACTCCTATCAGATGACTGCTGGGAGAGCAGGGGGACGCGGAGGAGGAGCAGCAGAAGGCGAACGCGGGATGAGGGAGATTATTATTTTCTTCTACTTTGTGCATTTAGTCGTCCTTGCAGAGGAGAAGTGGAATGAAAAAATAAACTGCCACTTCTGCTTAAGAACAGAGAATGGAGACATTATGTTTCCTCTTGGAGCGCAGCATCGTGCGCTGTCCTTGCCCGCAGGGGTTCATTTGGGATTCGTTCGGTGAGGAGGCTCGGAGGTTTCAGGGCTGCCATGTGCACGACAAAAATCTGATTTCTACCATTCGATGAAATAAAATACAGACACCCCTAGATACTGATGGTGGTGTGCTTAAACACAGCTGATGCCAATGTCTTCCTGTAAGCTGGGGTTGCAAAGTTCTGGGAAATTTTCACAGATTTTATGTCCCCTACATGCATAGCCCGTAGACTACAGTGAGAAGTTTTGATGATGAGGTTAATTACCCCAAATTTCCAGTTAATTCCCATAAATTCCCATAATTCCTAACATTATTATACATTTTCTGATATAAAATATAATTGTATAGTCACAGCAGACAACATATTACACTGCTGCGATCAGGCAAGAAGCTTCGCAATAAAGCCGTCGATGACACCAATTGGCTCCGAGTGTTGATACTGTATCCAGCTCCGCGATCCTTGAAAACTTCACCAAGTACCGCAGCCTCCCAGACATGTCCTATTGTCAACAGCTGCACCTTGAGAACAGCGGCTCTGAGAAGCATCCAAGGTTGGATGAAAAAAAAACAAAACAAAAAAAACAGTGCTGGAGTGGAGAAAGAGAGACACGAGGAGGAAAGACACGAATGAATGCAACAAAAGTGAATACAGTTTTCCAAGGCCGCTCAGATTGGATCGATTCAGCGCTGCATGAGGACTGCTCTTTGTCTTCTCTCGGATATTTTGATGGATTTTACATGCTCGTACACTGGACACGATTTTCAGAGTGATCCATCAACATCAACATCCCTCCCCTCCCACCAGCCACACCTACAAACCACGATTCCTGAGGAGTATTATTCCTGGAGTGTTAGAGGGAAGTGAAGATAAATAAATTAAATGAAAACAAATATGGTAAATAAGTAGGAGCAATAAGCAAGAGTATTTAGACATACAGACTCTGAAACTGACAGAAACAGACAAAGAAGCAAAACAAAGGAATAAGAGCAGATACTTCAATTTGACTTAAGGCCCCCAAAGTATTTCAAGAAAGGTCCCGACACCTTTTGGAACGTGTTGCTCAAGTCGCAAACTGAATTAAAGCTGCAAGCAGCGATGGTCGAGCCCTCGCACATGTGCGCATGTCGAAATGTGCATAGATCGCCACGCCCACACAGTTTCCCCAAAATTCATCATTTTGATAACTTTTACTCAGGAAGTCTATGTGAACACTCCTACCAAGTTTGAAGTCAATGAGATAAAATCCCCAGGAGGAGTTCGTTCAAATATGACCCCTTCTCGACCAGCCGAAACACAGAAAATGGCGATTTTCATTCTTAAATATCTGGCTTCCCGTTCATCGTAGGCCATTGCTGCGAGAGACTACTTTTCTGTAGGTCTTGCCATGTTCTGTACAATGTACAATTCGGTTGAGTTTCGTGACTCTGTGTCCAAAACTGTGGCGGGGCTGTTCCAAAGAGAAGTTCAAGGGGGCGCTATGGATCATTTTTGCTCCACCCCCCTAATTAATTATGCAGCCGAATTGTGCATAATATTGGTCTCAACAACCACGTGAAGTTTCAGACAGCTCTGAGGAAGTATATGATAGCCCCACACCTTTGCCCGAAAATGAGCCCAAAAGTCAATGGAGTCTCATTTTTTTCCGAAAAAAAAATTGGCAGTGTTGACTTTGACACGCCGTCATGGCCACGCCCTCTGATGAAAAGTTGTGATTTTGATAACTTTCCATTGTCAAGGCCTTGAGAACACACACAGCAAGTTTCAAGCACATCAGATAAAATCCCTAGTAGTAGTTCGTTCAAATGCGACGCCCGGAAATGACCCGAAACGTCCAACTTTGGCAAAAATTGGAGGCCGTACGCTTCACTGTAGCCCGGGTCACCAAGAGACTTTTTTGTGCGTCTGGGCATGTTACACACTCCCTCCAAATTTTGTACAGGTGGATAAAACCGTGCGTAACACCCGACTTGGGAGGGGTAGGCAAATTTTCGTGAGTTTTCAAGGGGATATGGGCCGTCGAAGATGCGATTTACTTTTAAATGTCATTTAACGTTAGCGTGCCGTGCTCGTGCCCCAATAACAGATCTTTTCAAGGTCTTAGACAGGACATGATGCCCCTTAAAATCGGGTCGGGGCAGCGTGCGGCTTTAGGTTGGAGCGAGGCATGTCATCCTCGCCGGTGCTGCCGAAAAGGGAAATCAGTGGGTTGGGTTCTAGCTCAAGATTAAGAATAAGGGACAAGGTTTGGAAAACGTCTCTCGCCGAGACTCCGACACTTGTCTGCTGGTTGTCCATCACGTCTTGAAGTAAACTATCAAAACTTGGCACTCGGCACGTCATCAGGATTCAAGGACGGTGTATTAGAGACTTACTTGTAAACATGTTTTTGTGGTTTTGTTCTGCATATTAAATGGAAAGATTTTCTTCTATATGAATATATATATGTTTCTTTTGTGTTGCAAAGACATTCTGACATCTTCATAGACTAAAAAGATGAAGAAAAAAAAACGGAAAAATTCTTTAAGGACACAAACAACTAGCCCCTGAACTCGTGATGACCGCGAGGACTCGACTTTATCGACGGCGTCCTTACAAAAGAGAGAGAGCACAATAAGAGCTTACAGGCTATTCACGCGTCTTCTAAACAGCGACCTGGATGTTAGACTTGCTGCAATGCAGCGGCGACATCAGCGGCATATACGGCACAACGAATAAGCACAGAACTCAAAAAGTCACAAGTGTGAATGAGAGGACGTGTTTGCCTTTTTTTATTTATTCACACGTATAAACTAAAAATCTCATTAATCATGAAAACTAGCACGAATCAGGCAAAGGTGCTCTTTAATTCACTGGAATTGGCTTCTTGCTCGCGTCTTTCTCTGGCTGACCCGGCCTAATTATCCATGTAATGATATAACCCAGGGGGGAAAGGGGATCTCCCCCTGTCTCACACACACATACACACACACATAAACTGGGCCTCCCTGTTCCCACAGAGGACCAAAAAGCCTCCTGCTGATGGAAGGGGGACGAATTTCACCTGCTAATTAGACTCGACCCCGCCTCGTACTCACAGCGTGCAAACGAGCGGACCATGAGAACAGAAGATCATAAGATAGGAGAGGAGAAAGAAGTTAACGGCGGCGGCAAGCGCTGCATATTTTCAGATTCAAAACACACGTGACGCCCCTCATGCTCCGTCCATTCAAACGTTCTCTTACAGCACTAAATCGAACACACTGGACCTTTAAATCCAACATTTACTGTGGTATCTCTGCATCTTCTTGCTGTGACCGTTACTGTGAATGTTCATGGTCACCAGAGGATGATCGGGAACAATTTGGACATGCCATTTGTTCATGAAGATCTGATATAGTGACAGCCGTCCTACAAAGGAAAGGGAGGCACCTGAACTTCAGCCGGCTCCTTCGGATGTGAAGGAGCTCCCTCTGGATCTCCTTTCAGTCCTGTCATCTGCATTGTTGTCGAGAGATTAAGTGTGTCGCCTTAAGTTTAATTAAAATTAATTTTAAGAATGTAAATATAAATAATCGAACGCGCCGTGCATTGTGTTAGGTTCCAGCTCTTTTGTACTACAGCGCAGTACACATCCATCAGCGGGGCCTTTGACGGCTCAGACCTTTGAGCAGAGGCAGGTCAGAGCGATTATATGAGATCGATAGCAGCTACAGTGAACACACACACACACACACACACACACACACACACACACACACACACACACACACACACACACACACACACACACACACACACACACACACACACACACACACACACACACACACACACACACACACACACACACACACACACACACGCGCACACACACAGTGCTCATGTGTCTCGCTCCAACATATTCATCACTGCTGTGTTTGACAGTTGCTGTGAATCAGGTTTGTGCACGTTTTTTGTGTCTTATATTCAACAAAAACAAATAAACTAACACAGACACAGTCTCTTCAGGAAGCATGATCACAAACAAGTGTGTTTTTGTTTGTTTCCCACATGCTTGCTGGGCTCCTCTCTTTTCTTTGTCAAAGGAAATCAATCCACAAAAACTGTATGACGGGGGTTTCTTCTTCTTTCCTCTCTCTCTGTGGCTGTGTGAAATCGAGGAGAAGACACTGGCAGCAGGAACGTTCTGGCACGTTTTCAAATGATAAAACATTTGAACTCATTAAAATGACAGTGAGGCAGAAACGGAGCAAAACGCGACCCTAACCGGTTTTCTAAAGAGGCGCGCTGCTCCAGGTGGCATCCAGCAACTGGATTTATTTGGTGATTTTGAAATTATCTCAGCATGTGGCTTCTTGTTTTTATTTTCAAGAACCAACACAGTCTCAGCTGCGTACAGCCGAGCAGGGTTAGAGTTTTAACAGTAGACCGCCAAAAACAACGCACAGGTCCAGGTGACTTGTTTAAGGCTGATGATTATTATTTACATATCTGGAGTTCGCTCTAAAGCATCTCAGACTCCGCTGACAAAACCAGTAATTTTACCTCGCAGGTGATCATAAAACACTTAAAACCGGACACAAACTGAAGAAAACCTACCAGCCTTGTTTGTTTGTCTTTTCGGTGCTGGTTCAATCAAAATAAACCATTAATATTCACAAAACTGGCAACGACACGTCCACTAAAAAGTGTTTGTTTTTGCTACTAACAGACTCAGACAACATTATGGAAAGGATCCCTACCGAGATAAACATTATATCGCTCCATCAACCATCATAACGTCATAACTTATTTAATACAAAAACTTTCTACTGTTCCAATAATCATTGTTTTGGTTGAAATAAATTCATCGACGGTGCTGTTCTAATTAGTCTGGAAATACAGTCATTTTAACATTTTTTATCTATGATGTCTTCTACAATAACAAATGGTTTATTTCTCACAAGATTTGTTCATACACAAGTCCATGTTAGTGTGCACAGCTTTCCCATGATAGGAAGCGTCTCCTGTCATGAGCTACAATCAAAGCAGCATACAGGTATTATTTAGACCAAAGGTTGCTTTTTCTAATAATAAAAAAAAAATGACGTCCAAATCATGTATTATAGAATTGTTCCACTTGAATTCGGCAAAGTTATCCTGTGAAACCAAAACATTGTGTCATCTGTGTGCCTCTCTGATCATTACACCTCACCACAGACAAAACATGTCAGGATTAATAAAGTGACAAAAGCAATACTATCAGAAAGAAACCCGCGTGGACTCGCAGTGAAGTTTTGAAAAACGAAGACTGAATACTACAGAGTGTGTGTGTGTGTGTGTGTGTGTGTGTGTGTGTGTGTGTGTGTGCACGGACAGAAGAGAAGCGACATTTATTGACAGCGGCTGCTCGGCTCGATAAGAGGAGGCATAAAATCAATCAACCTGATTGGTAGACAAGAGGGACGGATGAGGGGAGTACAGAGGGCTAGAGAGGAAGTCATCCAGCACAAAACAAGAAGAAGAAAAAGATAAAGAGGGCTAAATATAAAAAATAAATATCGGATGATGCTGCCTCTTTGGACCTTCAACAGTGATTTAAATGAAGCCTTAGAAGTTTGAAGAGGAAACTTGTCCTTGGTGAAACGGCCAACAACTGAAACAACGACAAAAGGTCGGAAACTACAAGTTTAATATGGAATATGCTTCAAATAAGTAAAAAATACAATACTTCTCTCTGGGTTGCCTAAAATAAAAGATACCCAAGGATAAGAGTGCTTCAATCCACTGAAAATAAAGGAGTAGAGACGGAGTGAGCTGACTTTAACAAACACTTCAAACATAATTCAGTGTCAGTGATTTAGTTGTCGGTGAGAGAAAAAGAGGAACGAGCTGATGGCTAACTGCACGGCTCAGGAAAACAACAAACACAAACGTCAGCTTTCTGCCACCGGCACTTGGACGGCGTTCAGCATTGAGACGGGGGATACACGCTAATCAGATTAGTTTGTTTCTGCACTTGTAAGAGGAGACAGTCAGCAGAGTGATGCACAGTTTGTGTCCCATATTCAGCCTCCAGCACCAACAAACCAAACCAAGAAGGCGATCACCTCTGTGCTGTGACACGTTCATATCAATGTATGCATCAATGACTTACTTCAATCTGCACTACATCTGTACAGACCATGCTGTGACTTTCATTTTCTACAGTCTAATTTACTCTATATAGTTCTCCATATTTTACTTCTATGAGAAATGTTGTTTTCCGTTTGTGTCTTTGCACAGATGGTGGATGATCTTTGCATTTCTATTTTTCTAAATGGTATGTTTGCTGTGTGAAAGGTTCATTTTAATGTATGTTTGCTGTGTCTCATGCTGCTCCTGGATGCCTCAATTTACCTCAGGATGGAAAATCTACAAAGAGGACTACAAAGCTAGAAGACTACAAAATATAAGGACTACAAGGCTAAAAGACTACAAAACATGAGAACTACAAAGCTAGACTACAAAATGAGTACAAGGTTAGACTATAAAGCTAGAGGACTACAAAATATGAGGACTACAATACTAGAAGACTACAAAGCTAGAAGACTACAAAACATGAGGACTACAAAACATGAGGACTACAAAACATGAGGACGACAAAGCTAGAAGACTACAAAACATGAGGACTACAAAACATGAGGACTACAAAACATGAGGACTACAAAACATGAGGACGACAAAGCTAGACTACAAAGCTAGAAGACTACAAAACATGACTACAAAACATGAGGACTACAAAACATGAGGACGACAAAACATGAGGACGACAAAACATGAGGACAACAAAGCTAGAAGACTACAAAACATGACTACAAAACATGAGGACGACAAAACATGAGGACGACAAAACATGAGGACGACAAAACATGAGGACGACAAAGCTAGAAGACTACAAAACATGACTACAAAACATGAGGACGACAAAGCTAGAAGACTACAAAACATGAGGACTACAAAACATGAGGACTACAAAACATGAGGACTACAAAACATGAGGACGACAAAACTAGACTACAAAGCTAGAAGACTACAAAACATGACTACAAAACATGAGGACTACAAAACATGAGGACGACAAAGCTAGACTACAAAGCTAGAAGACTACAAAACATGACTATAAAACATGAGGACGACAAAACATGAGGACGACAAAACATGAGGACGACAAAACATGAGGACAACAAAGCTAGAAGACTACAAAACATGACTACAAAACATGAGGACGACAAAACATGAGGACGACAAAACATGAGGACGACAAAACATGAGGACGACAAAGCTAGAAGACTACAAAACATGACTACAAAACATGAGGACGACAAAGCTAGAAGACTACAAAACATGAGGACTACAAAACATGAGGACTACAAAACATGAGGACGACAAAGCTAGAAGACTACAAAACATGAGGACTACAAAACATGAGGACGACAAAGCTAGAAGACTACAAAATATGAGGACTACAAAATATGAGGACTACAAGGCTAAGACTACAAAGATTAAGGACTACAAAGCTAGAAGACTACAAAACATGAGGACGACTACAAAACATGAGGACGACTACAAAACATGAGGACGACTACAAAGCTAGAAGACTACAAAGCTAGAAGACTACAAAGCTAGAAGACTACAAAACATGAGGACTACAAAATATGAGGACTACAAAATATGAGGACTACAAAGCTAGACTACAAAATATGAGGACTACAAAATATGAGGACTACAAAAGTAGAAGACTACAAAACAGGTAGACTACAAAAGTATCCTTCTTATAGCCTCAGGCCTACATACTGTACTCAGGTCAGTAAACATTATACAGCACAGGTGTACAGCAGAGGCCTCTGCACAGCCTCATTCACACACAGCCAACAGGTGATTCAAGGACCAACACATGCAAATGTCAGATTATTCAAAACCTCGACAGCAGACAAACCACACAAAGACATTATAACCTCCAAGCGACAGCAAATGAGTTAAATACACAAACATTTAACCAACAGGAAGCAAAGCTAACAAACAGAGTGTGACTCACATTTGTAGTTCATTCTTCTTTCTTTCATGAAGGCGAAGCATCCATTAACGTCCACCTGCACGTGTTTATTTGTTGTTTTGACAGTCAGTCAGTTTGTTTCTTTGTTGACAGAGCTCCAGAGGAAGTTTAGTTCACAGTTTGATGGCAGTGTCCGCTCTGGTTTGTTTGTTTGACACTGAACTACCTGAAATCAAAGGACATGAGTTTCACCTGGCGGCGCTCAACGAGGGAGGGTGCAATACTCTGTTTCACCACACGCGCTTTGCCAACATGGGCCAGCCGTTACAACCCAGGGGGGCGCTGTTTCACCCATTTAAGGAAAACGATTAAATATGAGTACTGACTTACGTTAACTCCCAAGAGAAAGCACAAAACGAATTTTAGTCTTAGTCTTTTTTACTTAATGTTTGTTATGCACCAAAAACTCCCAAGACAAATTCCCTGTATGTGAAAACATACTTGTCAATTCTGATTCTGGTTTCCAGGACCTGTACTCTGCAACACACATAATTAAATACATTATTTACAAATATCTGCAAAACAGAAAAACAGGATGCAGTTACATCCTGCACTGCTTGTTTCTTCTATTGACGTTCACATGTTCATAATTCTTGTGAATTAATTTGCAGCCCCACAGTGAAATGGAGAATTCTGCAGTGGCCTTGAGTAAACAGAGAAAACTGTGGGCGCGTGCATACATTGTTCGCGAGTACTCCAGATGACGCCCTTACAATCCAAGTCTTTCAGGCTCAGATTGTCTTGTATTGTATTGTATTTGATTCTATTATGTGTCAAGACATTGATGAGAGTGACAAAGAAGTGACGAGACCGGACCGGAGGACAGATGGGATAAAGTTTCTGCACAATTTCCCTTGTCTAGGGGGGGAGATGTAGACTGGAGGTGCTTGAAAATATATAATAATAGAAGAGACAGAGAAAAAACAACAGGAAACATATTTTAGAGGTTGAAACCTTCCTTAAATTTTTTCATGTTTGTGCTAATGCTCGCTTCTAAATTCCCTGTTGTTGAGCGTGTGTATCTATGTGTGTGTGTGCATCCATCCTTAAAATATCTCCCTTTAAAACTCAGGCCATAATGAGATATCCCTTTGTACAGACAAAAGAGGAGCGCCAAAGAAAACAAACAATGTGTAGTGAGTCAAACAATTGGTGGCAAATAACAGCAATTTCACAGCTAATTCGTAGATTTCACGTGTGGATGCCTCCATCACCTCCCTCCATTTAATGCTGTGAATAGAGACACACTGACATTACAACCGTGTGTGTGTGTGTGTGTGTGTGTGTGTGTGTGTGTGTGTGTGTGTGTGTGTGTGTGTGTGTGTGTGGTGGGTTGAGGTCTCAGGTCTAATGAGTTAAGCCTGGTTTGAGTGTCAGACCTACTGCTGGGCAAAGAAATGTGCAGGGACACACACATGCTCTGTTGTTACTACAGGTGTCAAAATGACTGTCGCTGAGAGCCGATTGCTAATTGGTGAACCAGAGTGTGTAATTATAATGCACAGCTCATATGAAATCACAGTATATTCCCATAAATACAGACCCATAAATAAACATTAAGGGAACATTTGGGCTTGATTTTATTTAAATTTAATTGAGATTATGTTGCATTTGTTCGTGGTTTTCACTCTCCCGTGGTGACTCCAAAACAAGGTGAGTGTCTATGTTACATTACATCTACTTGATCTGCATGAGAGCAGTAAACAGGAGCCAGTGAAGCAAATTGGTATGGAAAAAACAAGCAGCATTAGTTTGCTGAAGAGTAAAAGGGGGAGAACAAGAAGGGGCCCAGGATTGAGCCCTGTGGAACGCCAGTTACATGGTTTGACCTTTAAATGTCACCTGGCAGAAGTAACCAATCAGGTAGGAGGAAATAGATGGAGTTCAGGGCCAGAGGGGTCTAATTGGGAGAACCTGGAACCAGGAATAACTTTTCTACCCCACTAAACACCCGGTTTTAAGTTCGGTGCTTTTGAATTTTGTTACTTTTGGACAAAGCCAGGCTAGCTGTTTCTTGTTTCCAGTCTTTGTGCTGAGCTACAGGCCTCATATTTAACACACAGACATGCAAGTGGTATGAATCTTTCATAAACCTTTCAAGAAAACGTCAAACTTTTCCCTCATCTCACACTGGAAGAGGCGCTTTACAGGATTACTGTTAAATTCTCTGAGACCTGTTGCTCGTTGCAGCTCCAGACAAGATAAGTCTCACAGCCAGACGTTTCTCTGCCAGTCCCATTAGTATTTTCATACAACTGCGGGTGTGAATTCATCTTAGTCTAACGTTCTTTTTACAGCCTTCACAAACACACCTACCTCAGAAAAGTGTGTTATCAGGTGTTACTGTTGTGCTCCTGACCTAAAGCCGGAAGAAGGAAGAAGTCTAAATTGGTGGTGAAGAGGTTGTAAAGGACTTGGTTACACCTTAAATCACACCTCCCACCTCGCTATGTATTTTAGAATCTATACTAGCAAGTAATACACCATAGAAATTAGATTTAAGGGAGACAGTGCGTATTTATAGTTTGAGTTTCTGGTGGTGTTAAGAGTTGATGAAATAGGTGTTAAAACATTAAGACTTTGGTCGTTCTGCTCTCAGTTTTAAAATGATTGAATGAGTCATTGCAATTTAGCTGCTGTAAAAAGCCAAACCGCGGAAGGTAAACGAGGTGTACAATAGAAACCCTCAGCCACTTTTTCCCTCTACCCCAGATTTCACCTCTGACAGTCTTGCCCTAGATATTTCTACATCCCTGTCAGACACAGTAGCAGGTCTCATCGGCTGCCAGCTGTGGAGGAGAGGACGTGGAGATCAGCGCAGATGAGAAGTGAAAAGGATGAAGAGAATCCAATCGATCCAAAACCTCCATCGTAATCTTGTTGACGTCCTCAGATGGCGCAGCCCTGAAGCAACTTTAGGAAACATTAAATCTAATTTCTTTTTTATTTTTTTAAGTGTCTGTTGGTGGTGGAGTTTTAAATCAACACAGCGACAGACAACGAAATATCCTCTGGATTGTATTTCATCAGCGTCAGATATTTAGAAACTCTTCATGTTGGGGTTTGATTCATCAGCTCAGATCTTTCAAAGGCCGCAGGAAAGTTTTAAAATACTCTACTGCATCCTTGTGGCTGATGCATGAAGTACAGCTACAAAAAAAAAGCACATTATTTCAGGTGTTTATATTTTCCATTTCTGGCTTTTATTTTCAAGCAAATGTACAGTTTGTTTGCTGTCGATAGCTACAGAAATGTTGGCAAAAATCTTGATATGACTCTGTTAAAAACTGTATATAAAAAGACCCCAAAACTGTACACTACATTTATATATTATATATATATATATTTATATACTGCATCTGAGTGTACAGCGGTGTATAGATACTGTCGGTTATGAGAAATATAGAACACTATACAATAATACATCGTAGAAGAGGAAACATTCGGTTTGAAGGCTGTCAGTTCAGGTGGTCTTGAAAGATCAGGACAGTTCGGACAAGAGCAACAATACAGCAAGACCTTAAATCCACCGTCGATGGCTTTGAAAGTTTCTACAGCAGAGTGTCGATCATCAGACAAGACAGTTCAGTGCAGGGGTGTGTACCAGAGCTAACACCACAGAGAGAGATTTAAATATTTAAAGCTATGCATAAATACACACACGTCCAGTGTTTTGTCACAACTCCATTTGGTTGTTTGAATACTCGTCTACTTCGATAAGACACAAATACTGTCTGCAGAGAGTACAAAATAGAAGATCTAACATATAAACAGCACTACAGTATCTGTGGTTATTTTCTTTGTCGTGTACTCAGTAATTAATGCGGGTTTCACTGTTTTTTGATCCCGCACAGAGAAGGGAGTTATGGCAATATTTAAGATATTTGAAAAAAGAAAATCCAGATGCCTTTAAGTGAAGAAATTCAGTCAGGTTTGTTTAAATAATCTCAATTCAGAAAGAAATTGAGCTGATCTATTGTAAATAAATAAAAGGATTTGAGTTTAGATTATATATTATACATGACATCTGAATGCAAGGCTAGACGATCATTGTGGCGCCTATACACTAACACATGACGAGTGCTCTGAGGCCACATTTGTTGCAATGGGTCATTCACATGCAAGGCAATATTTCAACTTTAGCTAGATCACTGTTCATTCATTCTCTTCTAGCAAATGTGGCCTTCACATACTGAACATCAGTCAGAAGTTACTCTTTATGGATTCACATGGTCGAATTTGAAGCTTCCTCGAGGACCTGCGTCCGCCCAAAGTTCTGACATTGAGTCGGAGGAACAGGCCTCTGTGACGCGTGTACATTCAGAGTCACTGAGAACATTAAAGGGTCGGTTCACACAAATTTTCCTCGCTCACGTCTTAGAGGTGTGCAGATAGCTGCGGTTTCATTCGACCAGGTTGTGCTGCTGAAATTGTGCTAAAATGACATTTTGAAACAGCGTCCACCGACTCCAGAGGGACTACTTCTTTGGTAGAAAGTAGTCCCGATCTGTTACCGCCACAGAAGTGAGTGAGAAAATGTGTTTTTCTTTTGTAATTTGTGTGAAGCGACCCTTTAATAAGCAGACAATGTAGAATTCTGTAATTCACTGTTGATTTTAGGTAAATATCGACGTAGAAAAACTGAATTTTCTGAATCGGTAAAATGTTGAAATAAAAAGGAAACGTACAGTAAAATATATTTTTTTAAATCCCAGTTTCTAACATTGATCGACTGCAGTTGATCGATCGAACAGAGCTCGAGCTCTTCAAGTTTTTTTTTTTTATATACATATACCGTTAAAATAAAGATTAAAGACAGACGGGAATCTTTCCAGTGTGTCTGACTCTTAATACACAATAGAAAACAGTAAAAATAACAGAGACAGATGCCCTCCTGGACATATATAAAACATTTGGAATAAAAACAATAAAAAACACAGGTCATTAAATGTTTTGGTGCAATAATTAATTCATTTGTTCGTCGTCGTGTTGGAATATATTAGTTTGTTCTGAATAAATCTTCCCGGACAGTGTAACTTTTACCTTTCCACTTTGCGTATCCGTACTCTCAGTCATGCATCCACACAATCATCATCTCCTGTACGGTCCGAATGCATGATTATTATTTAACGTTCCCATAAAGCAAGCGAAGACAGCTCAGCAGAGACAAAGAAACTACCACAAGGCACCTAATGTAAAAGCAGCTAAAAGTATCTCTAGCAGCGACAAGGCTTTGGTTCATAGAAGTTACAGTTAAACATTTCTACTCTGTTTCGTAGTGATAGATGTGTTGATGGGTGGATGGATGGCTGGAGACGATGCAGAAGGAGGACGATGATGATGATCGGCGCTCGCAGAGAGGAGGTAGGAAAACTCCCCGTGTCGGCGTCGGCGTTCGCCGGAGGGAGAACGAGAGAAAGACGAGGAAAGAGAAAGGGAGCTAGAAAGAAAGACAGAGTGGGTGAGTGTACGACAGGATTCAAAGACTCAACTGCGAAGGCCTTTTTTTTTTCTCCAAGGTAGAGAGTCTCATTAGCCCCTTGTAACACAATCACAAGGCTTTTAAGAGCATTAGCGTGGCTGACCTGCAGACTGAAACACCTCACAAAGTGACACCCTTTGGAGGGACGTGAATGGGTTTGAATGTCTAATGCCCAAATTTACTTTGGGTGCATCGAGTTCTTCCATTTCATCTTTATTATCAGCTCTAAAACTAAAAGCTGCCATCTAACAGGGCGGGCGTGGATCAGGCATTCGGTGAAGGACAGAAGCGTAATGAATCTTTTCAGAACTTCTGCCGGTTGACAAACTCCACTCAGGGCAGTGGGGTTCAATGACACATCTTAATTCTGATGAAAAAGACCTTGGAACAGGTTTTTTTGGCAATTTCCTCTCCTGTCACTTGATGCGATGAGCTACAGAGCTACAGAGCTACAGAGCTACAGAGCTTGGCTCTGTCCATATCTCACTCATTAACATGTTATATTCCCCCGTTGGTTGCCTGGCTACCTCAGAGGGCCGACGCATCTTCAAGATCTGGCACATAACTCAATATGTAGTACGTGGATTATTGTTACCTATCGACAGAGCCAGCGCTAGCCATTTCCCCCTGTTTCCAGTCTTTATGCTAAGCTAAGTTAACCGTACAGGCGTGAGAGCGGGATCCATTTTTGTATTTAAGTCTTGGTGTGGACAGTGAAGGAGCACACGAGTGAGAAACTAAAACCTCGTCACTCAAAGTGTCTGATGCTGCTTCTTTCAACTAAAACATGATGTGATCATCATCAGGATGACTATGGAGATGAGCTATATTCATGCTATTTGTCTTATTTCATATTTTATGTGTGCAGGTCCAAACGCTGGATTAACTTTGTGTCTGTTGTCGGTTGTTTATTAGAGAATAAAACCCCAAAATCTTACAAAATTACCTGTTGTGGCCATGATTTCCTGGAAGACATTTCTGTGCTCTCAGGAATAAATGGCTCTGGGTAAAATATTGATAAAGAAATGTGTGTTTATTTAAGGCATCAAGCAGTTTGGTGCACTTCATGGACTTCTTTCAGGGAGGAAATGTTTTGTTATGTTTGTATTTTAAAGGCGCTCCGAGGTGCACTTCATATTTTAAACAGAATTTAGGGCATTTTTCTGCCCAAATATTTCTAAATCTCCCCACGGACATCCACTAAATATCATATTTTGTGTTTTACAGAACCATGTATCACTGCAGTGCATCTATCAGGACTCCATCTCTCTGTTTCTTTGGTAAACGGTCTCTGTGGAGGGTGATGTGGGATTTACAAGGTGACATTAAGGCATTAAGAAACAGCTCGGCAGCCATTTCTACTGGAGTCTATGACTAAAAACAAGCCGTAAGAACAGAACTAGTCTCTGTATAAAGCGTTACAGATCAACATGAACAGGTAAAGTGCTTTAAAGACAGATGGCGACGAACACAACCGCTAGCTATCGGCACACAAACACTCCAGACTACCTACATGCGAGTCTGGAAGCTTCAGTGTTGGATGCGGGGCTGGAGTCGGCCTCAGCGTAGCATTCAGAATAATAAAAACAGGCAAAGAGGCCAACTCTGATCCACCTCTCCAACACCGAAGCTTCGCCGCTCTGCTACGCCCGCTCCTTACAGTGCTGCAGGATCTGATCCAGAGTCCTATGGAGTGTTTCGACATAATAGGTTTGCACACAGGCAACACCAGTTAGTCCTGAAAAGAGGCAGAACAGACAGACAGACAGAGAGGAAGGAAAAGGGAGAGATGGTGGGAATGAAGAATGTTTGGTCAGAGAAAGCTCGAGCTGCTGTCTTCATCATCATCAGCAGCAGCAGCAGCACGACACATTTACATCCTGACAAACGGCAAATAAATTCATATAAATCCTAAAGAACTGCGGTAAAGTACGCTTTAGCCGCCTGCTGTCAAAGGCAGGCGGGCGTAAAGGGCCAGTGCATGAGTTTTCGAGCTCCAAGCTCTTGAGTCTGTTAGTTAGTTTGTTGTGACATCATTACACTGAGCCCTTAGCACGTCGCGGCGGCGAGCGGGTCCTTTCCAGGGCCGTCCCATAGTGCTTTGTGCCATACTTGGCTGCTGACTTAAAGAGTTGTGAAGGTCACTTTCGTTTGTAGTCCCAGGACAGAGGGAGTACAGTTAGTCTCAGCTCGCTAACAGAAATAAACGAGTTTTAGTTACTTTTGTGTAACTTTGCTCTCCAGCTCTGCGAGCGGTGACCTGTTGAGCTTCAGGGCCGATTTATTTAAGAGTTACCACCCTGCCAATTGACGGGATCGTATCTGGTATCAGATTACAGAGACAGAAATAAATCAGACTGAGGTCTGCCCGCCCTGGGCGTAGCCCTGCCTTGAGTTGCGAGCGCCGTCAGCGAATCGGAGGAGAGGGGTGAAGGTGCAGTAGTCTGGCGTTCGTTGCCAGCGCGTGAACATTGTTTTCTTGCTAAAGGGTTCAGACCTTCGAGGGTTCGGGGCGTTCCTTTGGCCGCCCGAGCCTCGGCGCTGGCTGCCGGCCTTGGACTGGAGGGACGCCAGGGGAGTGAACTCGGAGAGGTGGCCCTTGTAGAGTTTATCAGCATTCTGCATGAAGGTGGGAGAAATAAAACACGGATGAAGACATGTTACTTGTGGAGTAGTGTTGAAGACTCGCAGAGGAGGCGGAGGAGAAACATGGAGGAGACATTTTTATCCCAGCTGGCCAGAGACGCATGCAGACTTAATCTAAAGCTGAAGAGACGGAGGCCAGCTTCTGTCCTCGGCCTGTAACCTGAACCTGGACGCGGCTCTGACAGTTCTTCATATAATTAAATTATAAAGTATAAGTATTTGCGCTGCCTTTAATCTAATCGGCCAGCTGTGATGACAACGTCCCGTCCACTCTGTACAGACACAAGCGATGCAACCCGAGCAAATGAAGCACACAAAGAATATGTAAATAAATGTGATGCAACACCAATAAAAAAAACAGCTAAACCAGACCATGCAAATGGAGCCGCAACCAGTAAACATGCATCAATGTTCAGTTCAGCCCTCTGGCTCTTCTGTGACACAAGAGGGCGCCAGAGCTCCGTGTAAAGAACCACCACACACACACACACACACACACACACACACGTTAGTCAGGAACTCTCAAAAGTCACAAGTAAACTCCGTCACTGCAGGAAGTTAACACCACCTACTATTAACCCCACATACACACACTTGGGTGGCAGGGTGTGTTTTACCGTGCTGAAGCCGCTCTAGGCTTCTGTGACAGCTACTCCGTCTAGTAAGGAGTCAGAACTGTGGTAGGTCAGGGTCCTCTCAAACCCTCTATTATCCCTCACACGCTGTGGACACACACACACACACACACACACACACACACACACACACACACACACACACACACACACACACACACACACACACACACACACACACACACACACGGAGATAAACACACTGAGGATCAACCACGGACACATAAAAATACACAAAATGAAGATTTCTCAAACAAAAACATTTCCACGACATGAGTTTACACTGTGCCTGTGTGAATCTACATGTAGATGCACTAACATGCAGCCGGACATGCGAAAAAAAAAAAAGTGGAGAAAGGATATTTTAAAAAAAAAAGGAGTAAGAAAGGTGGAGGGAAGGCAGAGGGTCACCTCTGAGGAGGAGGGCTGGGTTAGAAACTGATTCTGCTGGAAGTCTGAGACAGCATAAAGATGGTGGAGGGCTCGGAGGCAAGGCACCGACGCTTAGTCTAGAGACAGAGGGAGGGATGAGGAGGTGGGAGGAAGCAGGAGGTAAGAGAGAGAGAGGAGTTAAAGCGTCAGGATCAGTCAGATCTCTCAAAAAAAGTCACATTTGCGACTGAATGAAACAGAGATGAAGTCTCAGAGGGTTAGAAAGGGAAAGGAGGAGGACAGAAGAAGGTCGTCCACTGCAAACAAACATTCGATTCCTACTATTTTTAAAAACAGAACAGCCACAGAGAGGCCGCTCAAAAACAACGTGATAATAAAGAATGGTTGGTGGAAAGTCCCCGGCTCTCCATGGACTGCACCTGCGCCTGAAATAACAAGCGGGCTGAGCTTTTCGACAGCTCCTCTCTCTCTGCAACAAAAGTTTGATCATTTATTCATAATGCATGTTTTGTTTAATCCTGATTCTAAAAGCTAAAAAGCCTTCTGACTTATTTCCCTGGAATCGCCTCACGCAGTTCTCCTGAACTGTCCCAGCCTTGAATATAATCACTTTAAATCATTATTAGTGTTTTTAGAGCTGATGTTGCTCCTTGACTCTTAAACGACCTCCTGCTAAGTCAAATCAGTGCACATTAGACCTGGATGTCAGTTTTTAATACCTTTAAAAAGGTATGAACTGAGAGTAACTGAAACTGCTCTCATGTATCTAGACAAACAAACACAAAAAAAAGACTATTTGTCTGGTTTTGTTCACAGCCAATTACCACGTTCTCTGACTTCATGCGACGTGTATTGCATGAAGTACTGTGTTGGTATCAGAGGTACTGTTATTGTCATTTTTTAGCCCTAATGCACGTCCTAAAACTGTTTGTTTACGTCATTATTTTTCCTTTCTGTACGCGGCTTTCATGCGACTAAACTCGACACTAACACCCTGTATTGTTGCGAGCAGCAGAGCCACTCCCAGCTGCTGTACAGGAGTGAAATACCAGCTACCTAACTCTGCATTATTTAAAATAAAAACCCTGCTGTGTTCTTTGCCAAAGTCACTCTATTGTACTATTTTCATTCAGAAATAAAAAGCAGCACTGCACGCAGACAGAGAGGCGCTGACTGACTTACATCCAGCAGAGTCGGGACGTAACCGAAGCCAGCGTACATCTGCTGACCCACGGTCATCAGTTAGACATGTGACACAGTTATATATTAGTTATATTAAGATATCTGGTGATTTTAAGAGAAAGACAACAGTTATTCCAAAATATGTGTATATTCCATCTGTATTTTTAGCACCTGTGCACCCACCTGTATGCGTTCAGTCGTGGTCGGCCACAGCGCCCTCCAGATGACCTTCTTCAGCACATCTGGCAGCAGACCTGCTGTTATCAGAAGGATGATGCTGAGCCAGGCCGGACCGCTGGACAACATCTGCATGAACACGTAGTACATCCTCTGGTAGTTGAGGAAGGGCCTGGAGGAAGAGGAAGAGGAAGAGGAGACAAATCACGCCTACAGTAAGTCGAGAAATCAACTCTAACGCCTGATTCTGAGACGTTTCTTTACCAGATGATCCCGCCCCACAGCAGAGAGAAGACCACGAAGAAAATCAGCGAGCCCCAGATGACGAAGTGGTTGATCCAAGTCCAGTAATGAGTATCTAGAGCCAGCTGTGTGAGAGAGAGAGAGAGAGATGAGCCCTGTCAACGCTCACTTTAATGATACCAGCAAGGCTTAATCCAGCCTTCTACAGACTGCTGTGTGTGTGTGCGTACCTTGAATGTAACAGTAAAGACCAGCACAGTGAAGACCAACGTCCCAAAGGTCCAATTTCCAAACATCTGCAGAGGTTAAGAGACAAAAGATGCTGTTTATTTAAAGTAAAGGTGTGTACACATCGTGGTTTTTGCAGCTCACATAACCAGATGGAAATGATCCTTTAATCTGAGTTATTAAATTTATGTATTACCTCCTGTACGCCTGTTTTTAAACATGCATCACAGGTGACATGACCGTAACGAGGTACATTTCACGTGGAAATGCACTCTGGTCATCTGAGTGTGTTAACGTGATACACAGAGATAAACTTATTCAGTAAAGGAGTCAATCAATCCAACAGATGGCAGGGCGCTCAGACGGCAGCATTCAGGTGGAGGATGGCTCGTCAGGTGGCTGATGGATGGTGAACAGGTGGGTGAGGTGAGGTGGACGTGCACTTTACAAAGGAACTTCTTTGTGTTGCTTTACGGCACAAAACAGATGATGGTGCTAACCGCTAAAAGCTTTGTTTATTTCTGGTAATGATGGAGTGTAAAACTGACAAGGATTATAGTATATGTGATTTTTTATAATCTTTAATTATAAAGATGATGGCATCTAGCTCCATTTTAACGTACCACTTCTGATTGGTCATTATTTAACGTCAGCCACTCCGACTGTACTTTGTGTCGTTTCCATGGAGATGCGATTTTATGGATAAGTGAACATGAAGACGAGCATAAAAAGATCAAAGTTAAGCTTTTCAGAGGCCGCTTGAACATGTGGTGCGTGTGATGTTGACGTGATCGTGATAATAAATGAGATGACGAGCCGAGACTGTGGTCTATACTGAACTGAAGGCAAAGCCAAATATTCGGTTTGCTGTTATTAAAGCAGAAATTAGAGCAGCGAGGTGCGTAACTGTTACCCAGGGTAACTTTTGACCTTTGGTTTAAAATATAATACAATATTGATTATTTATGCATAAATCTCAGAAGACAGACTAGACATTAACCTGTCTGTTATATCACTGCTAAAATAAATGACTGGATTTATGTTGTTATTAGAAATGTTTTGTTGTTTGTTTATGTAAAATGTGTAGCTCACATTCACACCCTGAAGCTGTCGGGTACAGCCTCTGGGGACCATGACACAGAGATGATTGTGTCTCATTAGTTGTTTTGATTCATGGCTGAAATCATAATTTCTAGTTTAAATTTGATTTATTGCCTTATAAAGATTAACAGAACGAGAACATAACTAAACTAAAACGAACTTCACAAATTCACATCAGTGATTAAACAGTGACATTCGATGATGTCGAATGAGTTTGGTCCATCGACAAAGACGCTAAAAAAAATATATAATCTGCATTATAATGACTGTTTTCATGATTACACTAAAAAAACACATTTCATCTCTATTTGCTTCCTGGATGCACATCAGCACCGACTTCTTGGTCTGCTCGGTTATTTCTTTTACTATAAATAGTCCTGATGGTTCAGAGAGTGACCGCATATGTGACAATGTTCTTCCATCAACAGAAGCAGAATTAGATTAGTCTCAAATGTCGTGTAATGGAGGAAGGAGGGCGCATATTTTTTTTTATATCCCTTGTTTTAAAATCAAGCTGTAACACACTGGCACCTGACACACACACACACACACACACACACACACACACACACACACACACACACACACACACACACACACACACACACACATAATGTACATGAGCATGAAAAGGTCACTACACAAAAGCCCACAGCTGATGTGCGTACAGCAAGCACTACGGGCTGGACATGAGATGAACGGTGAGCGGTGGGTGACGGGTGGTTTGGTTTCAGGCTGAGTTACGGGACGAAACATGAAGTTGGAAACTGAAACTAGTGGAGAGATGACAGAGACAGAGAGAGACAGGGACAGGCTTACCATCTGTGTGTTGGTTGTCATTAGCTGGGAGGAGGAAAGAGAAGCAAAAAGAAAAAGCAACACAAAGGTAAGAGGAGAGGAAGAAGAAGTAGGAGAAGGACGGAAGAAGAAAATCATATGAAAATAAACAACAATGCAGAAACAAAATTAAAAATCAAGCAACCGAAAGAGTTTCTGGAGAGTAACGCTGCTTTCAAATGTTCAAAATGAAAAAAAGGAAACAAAGAGAGAGGAAGATGGTGGAAAACCCGCCATGCTGTCGTCGCTCGGATATGAACGTCTATCGGCGTTTAGAGTGCATACGAAGACAAGTTAGGACACAAGACCGAACAACAGATTCAAAATGTAACTCCTGTTTACCAAATACTGTCCATCTTCAATGTTACACAATAACTACGAGCGTGATTCGGTATGTATGTGGTGTTTTATACAGAATTCAAAGACAGAAATCTTCTTTAAGATGGAAATAAAACCGGAATTATTATTTGTTTCCACTGTTAATTTAAAAAAGTAAAATCAGCTTCAGTTCTGAGTTATAATTAAATAATAAAACATAAAAAGAAATCCACTATCCAAGCGACTCCATCAATCAAAGTATGAACAGCAGCCGAGATTTAAACCACAACAAAAAAATGTTTTATGATCATTCATTTAAAAAAAATCAGCCCAAAAAACAGCAAATTATTGATTTGTTCTCATCAGGATGTGCAATCTGACAATCTGATTCTAACCAACATATGTGATTTTTTTGTTGAATAAATCTCAAGTCATCTATAATTACTGAAGAAATCCTCCCTGACTGAGTGGAAGCAGCTGTAATGCGTGTTACCTGTCCGTTGCTGGTGAAGGTGGTGTTGTCGAACAGGAAGTAAGCACCAAAGAACATCACGATGGCGTCGTACACGCCGAGGATGGTCCAGTAAATGAAGATGGGCCAGCGCAGCAAAGAGTTCTTGGCAATGTCTCTGCGAAGACAAACATCGGAGGAAACAGTGCGAGTGAGTCATGTTGACCAGATCTCATTTAAGTCATCAATACTACATTAGCTGCATCTCAACCAGAAATGACTGCAACGAGATATTTTAATTTGATTTCACGTAACATGTATATGTAATAATTCATGAGTGATATAGACCATTTGTGTTGTTTGTGACTAAAGGCGATACGCATAGCCCAAACTGAGCTCAATCGAACAGAGTTAAAGTGGTTGAACATCAGTAATTAACGTTTAAAGTTGATTAGAGTCAACACTGACCGATAGAGAGACGGGTCCTTCTTCAGGATGTCCATGTTAATGTGCTGCTCGATGAGGCTGTAGAGCAGGATGGGCAGCGACGTGAAGCTGATGTTGTACAGAGTCAAGTAGGCCGTGTCGTACAGCGGCTGGGGAGAAGGGAGCGTTTGAGTTTCTTTATTTCATTTCACTCCTTATGATCGATTCTTTGTTTGTGTGTGTGTGCACCGACCTGCTGTGAGAAGCCACAGAAGAACTGGTAGAGGAACTGGGGGAAGATGAAACAGACATTCTGGAAGAAAGAAAGCAAAAGAAATGAGACAAAACAAAAAATCAACCAGTTTAAAAAAGGTTCAAACCAAACACTGTTCATGAAGCGAGCAGACACCTTGTAGAAGAAGTATTGCACGAGTTCCGAGATGCGTATGTAGTAGTAGTGTCCGTGGACGAGCAGCATCTTCTTGAGGTGTTTGAACTTTGGGATGGCGTAGTCGCTGTTCCTCACTGCCTGACGACCCTCCTTACCCATGATCCCTGGAGAGCCAGATAGAGCTTTGTCTTTACAACGATATCATTTATTAAAAAAGTGTTACGGCACTGAGCGAGTAGACTCGTACTGACCGACACCAACATGGGCCTCGAGGATCATGCTGACATCGTTGGCTCCATCTCCGATGGCCAGCGTGATCGGGTGCTCCTTGGAGGCTTTGATCAGCTTCACGATCTAGACATTCAACATCAAAACACTGAGTTCACATCCTGGAGTGATGCTTTGTGTTCATGCATTAGGCTCGATACACTCCCGGAAACCATCGGCTATCAGACGATATGCCGTTGGCATCTGTACCTGTGCTTTCTGGAGCGGCGCCATTCGACAGCAGAGCACGGCGCTGCAGTTTCGGCAGATTTCCAGGAAGATCTCTTTGTAGTTCCCTGAGTTTGAGTCCTCCTGTGGCGGCCTCATCACCGCGGAGAGGGTGGCTCCGTCGATGATCAGACCGTAATCGGTACAGTCACCTGATAAACTGGACCAACAGAAGATCCGTCAGTCTCTACAAAAGACTGCTTCACTGTGATCTAACACCGTTTCCCCACGCTCACCCGGAGAAGGTGTCCCTGGTCATGCCTCCGTGCTGCCTCAGGACGGTCCGGCTCAGGTCGAACAGGACGTCGTGAAGGCTCTGCTCCTCGGTGCGTTTGGTGGTCAGCTCCAGGATCTGGGTGTTGCGGTGAAACAGCTTGCTGGCGTAGCAGGTCGCGGCCGCCGTCTCCATCTTGTCGCCGGTCAGCACCCACACCTTCATGCCCGCCTTGTGGAGGGACTCTATGGTGTCCGCCGCTTTTTCCTGGAGCCTGTTGTGAAAATAATTATTGCAACAGAACCATTTGGATCTTCTGCACAGGAGGAGTCGGCAGTGTCCGCCCCTACCTGTCCTCCACAGCGGTGGCTCCCAGCAGGATCAGGTCTTTCTCGATGAGGTCATACGCCTCGGCCAGTCGTCTGTCTCGGTCTTGCAGCGCCAGCTTGGCCCCGCTCAGCAGGTGACAAACCTCCTGGTACTGTTCGGGACTCAGAAGCCGATAGGCGACACAAAGAGTCCTCAGACCCTCCTGGAGGACAGGCGAGATTCAAACTGGGTTACACACAGAGGACATTTTTCCAAACACAGAGAAATACAGATATGTGCTCGACTCTCGGCCTTCAATGCGAGTGCGTGGGCAGCGGCCGCTCTTCCTGTTTGAACTTACCAAGCACAACACCCAACAGATTTATCTGGAGCTGCAACCACGACAGAAGCGAGCTCTTCCTGACCTGGTTTCCTCTCACTCTATTTAGTTCAGCTCAGCTGATCATGTTCAGTTCTGCATTTTTTGTCATTAGGTTTGAACAGTTTGCAGCCATGAAGTGAGTTTTTTGGTGTTTCACGCTGTTAGAAGCCACACCGGACCCTCGATGGAAAATTACAGAACACTATTTGATGGAAGTGGGCCATGCTCCACTGATCGACTTCCCGCGGTAACCATGGAGACCGCTGTGACCATGTGCCGTAACTGTGGAAACCGCTGAAGACACACAACCTTTGAAATAATATTTACGGAGGAAAAAATATCTATAGGAAGAGAGAGCGTGTGTGTGTGTGTGTGCGTGTGTGTGTGTGTCTCACCACTGCGTTATGCTCCACCCGAGCTTTTACTTGCTCCACCTTGCCTGATATAACCCGGGGGAAGATGGAGGAGTCGGCACCTTTACAGAACAGATAGAGCTGACCTGCTCACACACAAAAAGACGAGAGGGAAGTGTGTGAGAGAGGAACAGTGCGCATGAAGCTGACTGTACGCATGCAGAGTAACAGTTTGAAGTGAATTACCAGAGCTGGACCTGACAATCACGCTCATCCTCCGTCTGACGGAGTCGAACGTCAAAACCTCGAGCAGCTCAAACCTAAAAAAAAACACAGAGAGAGGATCAGACTCCTTAAATGTGACTCGACTCAGGACATCTCTGATTAAAATGTTTCATAAACATGCTTAGAGTTTTCATCTCTGTTCATTACTCTTCTAAATTTAAACTCGCAGCGAGGAGGTCTCAGCGGTTACTAGCACACTCCCACTTATTACAATAATACACACACATGCACTTTAGATCAGTGTTACTCAAAGTGTGGTCCGCGGACCACGACCTCAAGTGGTCCGTGAGAGGATCTCTTAAAATATTCGAATTTCCCACACAAGTTTGTGGAGTCCTACCTAGGGATACTCGATATATCGCGGCTTGTTCTACGTGAGATGTATGAAATGACTATATCGCGACCATCGAGTACTTGTCACGTAAATGTTTTAAGCCGTCGGCATTTAATTCTCCGGGGATTCGCCTGTCACTCACTCCTGCTGCTCACAGCACGCAGCACACTGCCCCGCCCACCCAGAAACATCCCCTGCGCGCATGCGTACTTTCTGTATCAAGTGAGGAGAGGTGAAGCCAAGAGGTGAGGTAATTGAAGATGGAGACGGACGACTTGGTTCTGAAGAAAAACAGCTGCGGTCACGCCGTCTCTCGTTTTCGTGTGGTCACGTCAGCTGCTCCAATATTTTCAAGTGCGCCCTTATTGCCGACTTTATGGCAAACACTTTTAAAAAACTGGAAAGTCAGCGCTAGCTTACTGCAGCGTGTGGACACTTTCGGTTTTCAAAATAAAACGTGGGTGTTAAATGTATTAAACGTTTATTTATAAAATATGAAGAATGGTTAAAATTTGATTTAAAAAAGTGTCTCATATGCCAAGTATGATTCTGCACTGCTTCAATGCTCATATGTACATTATGAAATATATTAAAAATTCATAAAAAATATGACAAGTGTTAAAATGCTATAAAAAAGAGTGTGTGTCGTATAGCAGGTGTAGCTCGACTGTTCTACACTGATTTTGAGCCAATAGGTCACAGGACCTGGAAGCTATTGAGCTTTAAAGCTCATATTTACATCATGAAATGTATTAAAAATTCATAAAAAAATATGACAAGTGTTAAAATGCTATAAAAGAGGTGTGTCTCACACCAAGTGTAAATCTACTGTTCTATGTTGATTCTGAGCAATTACAATGCTATCATGGAAATAATGACAATATTTATTAGAAATAAACAATACAAAACAACAAGAACAAAAATATCGAAATATATATCGTGTATCGCGTTATAGCTTAAAAATATCGAGATATTGGTTACAGGCCATATCAGCCCTAGTCCTACCTAACATTATTTGAAGTGTAAAGCGAATTTGTTCTCTGAACAAAAATGCAGACAAATATTTTTTTAAATATGTATAATGGATATATGAAGATAAATCTGAATTAGCAGTGCCCAAATTGTTGCATAAGCAACCACGGCGTCTCCTATAGACAAAATCATTCCGCTGTCACGTCAGTAAGTAAGGAAAAGAAAGCAAGGAAAAGAGCAGCAAAAGCTGTGAACTTTAACTAAAACAAGGCACGGAGAGGATGGGAAACAATGATGGATAGGTGGCTGAAGACGGGGTCAGGTGGTCCCTGAAAATTTTTTTTTTGACAAAGTGGTCCTTGGTCTGAAAAAGTTTGAGAAACACTGCTTTAGATGAACTCTAATCACTGCTGCTAACAAAACCACAGTGTTTAAATATGCAAATAATACGAATCAGCAGAGGTTTCTACGTCCACTATAAATAATTGTTGCAGAGGCCTAAAGGGACACACTCACCTCTCAATCTCATCCTCCCTATTCAAGATCTCCATGTGACTGTCCTTGAGTCTCAGATAGGTGAAACCGAGCCTGCAGCACAGAGAAAAGCGCCATTGTTGGAAGCAGAGTGAATGAACTGACTGTGTGCGTAGAGAGAGAAAAACTCTGAGAGACGGCTTTATTCGCAAATTCATTGTGTGTGTGTGTGTGTGTGTGTGTGTGTGTGTGTGCTCCACCTCTTCATGCCCTCCACCAGCGCCACCTCGTCCGGAGACGAGGAGATGTAGAAGGAGGTGGACTTGCCCTGGTGGATGCCGTGCTTGATCCCGTCCACTGTCTCCTCCTCCTTTACCTGAACCGTGTGGCACAAACACAGTGCCCGGAAAAACAGCTCCTCGTGCTCCTGAGGCGGACGGACAACAACGCTGGGTTAATACATAAACACACACACACACACACACCCAAGATGAGGATATGCT
Organism: Collichthys lucidus; assembly: GCA_004119915.2. Taxonomy (NCBI): domain Eukaryota; kingdom Metazoa; phylum Chordata; class Actinopteri; family Sciaenidae; genus Collichthys; species Collichthys lucidus. The sequence goes on along the minus strand of CM014078.1, from coordinate 34,991,916 downwards.
CACCCTCGCCTCGGGTCCTGGTGATGTGTCGATCATGTCCATACCGGCACCGGGCATCACCTAGCAACAACAAAAAATATCTTATGTCATAGTGTACGAGGCTGCCAGCTTGTCTGTTCCCAGCGTGTGATCTCGGTCATTACCTGTCCGTTAAGGATGACATGAGGCACGTAAACATGTCCGTCCACACAGCACTCGATGAACTCCATGTTGTTCTCCGTCAGAGTCCCCGTCTTGTCTGTAAACACATACTCCACCTGGGAACAGAGCAGGATAACGTGTTCACGTCTAATCTGCTGCATCCTACATACAGTCAGAGGCGTTCGTCGCTACCTGTCCGAGCTCCTCGTTCAGGTCCGACGTGTTGACCACGGCTCTCTCTCCCAGCTCCTCGTCGAACATCTCGTCGTCCCACATGATGAAATAGGAGCCGAGGAACTTCTGCATCTCCACAGTGACGTACATAGAGACGGGAATGATGTAGTTGAAGAGGACCATGAAGGCCAGGAAGTCTGTGAACGCCCGGATCACCTGAAGACGAGAGGGTAAAGCGAGAGGATGAAGAATTTTGCTTTCCAGATTGGGAGGCCGTGACGTGACGATCGGACTCACGATGTGTCTCTGTCTCTCCGATTCGGTCCTGTCGTTGTACCACGGCTCGTCTCTGTTGGGGTCGGCTTGCCACACGTACTTCAGCACCGTGTTGACGAAGGCCTTGCTGATGAGGATGAACAGGTAGACCACCAGGTAGGCATTCATTGACCTGCAGGCAGAGAGAGAACGTAATAAACAATACAGCAGATATTTTCTGGAGGTGTTTGGCTAAATTAGAAGCAAATATCACACCAAATAAATCTCGGACTGAGAAACTCAAACTCTGTCCAAGGTGAAAGAGACAAGACGTTTGATCTGTGCCAAATTCATTTTGGCATATACGACTCCAACGAGTTAAACCAGACGCACGCCGTTTCCAAGTGTAAATGTAATCCACCTACAGTCAGTCATATCTGCATGCCATCTGGATACAAGAAGCGCGTCAACGCCAGATGGAAAGAAACCGATCCAGTCAGCAAGGCGAGCCAGAGACACTCTCAGTCAGTGAATTATGAAGAAAAGCTTAGACGGACGGTGGAAAATTATAAATCAACATCTAAGCGAGTGTTCGGTTAGAAAAAGGTGACGCTGCTGAAGTGAATCGTCCTCCAGAACCAGTTCAGAATCTGAAAGCGAGACACAGAGAGACAGAGAGAGAGCTTACTTTTCCACTGCGGACCGCTTCTGAGTCTTGGACTGGTAGTTGAGCGCCATCTTGGTTTCCATGCCGGTGTAGATGGCAACCGCTGCAGGAAGGGTTAAATTTTTGATCAGCAGTTGTCATGGAGATATGTGCAACCACGTAGGATGTTTTTTCTAAGTGTATTTTACCGTAGATGTACTCTGTGTTTTTGAGCGTGGCTCCTCGGAGCAGCAGGTTCTCTGATCCTAACGGCCTGCAAACACACAACAGCTTATTTTTAGATCGTTCTTATTTTGAAGGCGTTTCATTATAGTGCACGTAGGCTACCCAACAATAATGCCCTTATTTGTGCAGTTATTGTACCGAACAACCAAAAAGATATTCCTATTTTTACAACCATCGAAGGAGGGTAATAAACGTGACGAGTATTATTTTATTTCTCTGGTGTTTACTGACAAATTCCTGTTAAATATTCAGGTTACCTGGCCACTGGCTCATTGTCCATGTAGATGTTGATACGACCCACGAATCTGTGCAGAACGGAGCAAACAGAAAGACGTTTTTTTTTTACATTTATAAAGACAAACTCAGTTTTTTATGCTTGTGCGTGTACGTCAGCCGTACTGACTTGTACAGGTCCGGCTGCGGTTGTTCACATTCTATAGTAGCGTGGATGGAGTCGACCTCCTGCTCTGTGTTGTACGCTTTGGTGTCCTGAACTGCAAAGTACGTCTGAGGAAAGGGAACAAATCTTTAAAATACTCGAATAACAACTTCCTGCATTGCGTTAACACGCTTTGTGCTGGACGTACCTTGTGGCTGCTCTCTCCGTCCAGACTGGCCGTGGTGACGTAGCAGATGCCCTCGTCTCGAGACGTGGACAGGAGGATGAGGTCGCAGGGAAACGTCTCATTTTCTTTCACAAAGACGACGTCGCCGACCTGAGACAGACAGCGTTATGCATTACATATTTAATTAAGATCAGTAAACGACGCTAAGGGCCAAGATATTTGATGCACTGAGCGACTTTCTGATAAAAAAAACAAGAGTCTTCATGCAAGGCGTTGTCACTTATCGACTAATGCATTCAGCCCGACCGTCTGCTCCACCAGCTCTAAACCTCCACCAGACGAGACCAGCCATCAGTCACACACATTTCCACACATTTACTCCCTCACCGAGCCTGAAACAGATCCTCCGTATCTGATATTTAAGCCGCGATTTCACTCTAAGTATATTACATAACACACATTAAAGCAACGGCAGCTAAAAGACTGGAATAAATAGACAGAATAGGAGAGCTTAGTAGCAGGAAAACCCTTTGGCATGAGCCCAAACGTCTGTTCATGACAAACGCACACACACACATACCCTGAGCTTGCGACTTTGTTTGCGGACCACCTTCCCGTGCTGCACCACGTGGACCGGACACTGGTTGACAGAGTTGTCTGCTTTGTGTCTCAGCCAGTCCTCGTAACCCTGACAGACGGAAACAGAGACAGAGATGTGATGAGGTGTGTGTGTGTGTGTGTGCATCAATGCCAATAAAGCCAAGCAAAGTGAGACTAAACCGATCGAGTCTCACCTGTTTAATGGCGGTGACCGTGATGACGAAGAAGAGCGGCAGTCCGCTGGTGATGGGGCTGGTGGGAGTGTCGATGATCAGCTGGAGAGTGGATTCAGGGAAACTTTAGAGCAACAGTTGTTAAAACTGTAAAACGTCTGTCACTCGTCAGCAGCTCTTACCTGAACCAGAAATATGATGAGGAAGTAGAAGTTGGCCACTCTCCTGAACTGCTCGAACATATTCTTGGGGATGAAGTTCCAAAACGTGTACTGGAAACGACACGAGACGCTTCGGTCAAACAATACACTGAGTGAGAGTGTTTTTAAATCACATCGGTAGACATCCGACAAAGGAAACTTTGAATTGAAGATACACAGCCGCAAACACGAGAATAAATGGAGGCGATAAGACGTTTTCTGATGAATATTAGATTATACGAGCAGTGATCTTTGTGTGTGTGCGTGGGTGTTCTCGCTGACCTTGGAGGAGACTATTCTGTTGTCGGGGAACCTCTGCTGTATGAAGGCCTCGGTTCCCGGAGGAGGCTCCTTCTGTCCGATGTAAATCGTCCTGCTGTCCACCCAGTTCTCCTCACCAACACACTGCAGGGAATAACAAAAACAAACAAGTTCTGAGTGTGTGCTGGGGGATTACACGTGACATAATTTGTCAAACTGTAACGAGGTTTTAACGGGAGATAAGTATTCTGCATTCACACACGTTCACACACCCTGTCAAAACACTCCCACACACTAATGACAGACTTCTGTGTGACACACACACACACACACTTACAGAGCGTTAGAATGAATGAGTAATTTCCAGTCAAATGAATGAGAGCTTTTGTCACCACGGTTACACAGACCTGCATGTGACTTAGACTGGAATGCACACACACACGCACACATATATACACACACACGATTTCTTTGAAATTCTGAGAGATTTATGAATGTAAATCAAGTTTACCGACTTTACTGTCGCGAACAAACATGTTGACAATGATTATTATTAATTATCATAATTAATATCACTACTCGTTCTTTGATGATGTGTCAGAAATTCCTAAAGTTTGGCTGAAAATCTGTAACAACAAGTTAAAACATGTAGAGTAGAAGTTTCTCAGTGATCGTAATTAATGAAATATTAAAAATATGATGCTAAACATTATCATTTAGAAAATAAACGACACACACAGCCTCAGTGTCGTTTCAACAGGAAATAAGTAAGATTTTTAATCTTTAAGTATTTCAGGCAGGACTGGACCCACACACACACACACACACACACACACACACACACACACACACACACACACACACACACACACACACATACACACACACACACACACACACACACACACACACACACACACTTTATGACCAGTTGGATTTAGGGAACACACACATTATTCAAGTATTACCTCCACTAATCCTGTGAAAACTCCAGTTAACTAGTCAAACAAAGGCTGCCACTGATGATTCTTTTCTATTATCGATGAAGCTTCTAGTGATTTTCTTGATTTTTTGAATCACGTTTTGTCTATAAAATATCATTTATGTGTCTGTATTGCTGCGTTTTTAAATAAAGTCACATTTATTTCACATATTTCTGCTTCTGCTTTTTTATTGGTTCCCACACAAACTGTGAAGAAGAAGATATACTTTATTTATCCCTAAGTGGGGAAATTGTTTTTTCACTCTTTTTTATTTTACATGCATTTTTTTTAATCCAGACACATACACATGCAGTACCAGCTACCAGCCCACCTTCCATATTTTGGTCCATGTGGGACTTGAACCGGCCACCCTCCGGTTCCCAAGCCAAGTCCCTATGGACTGAGCTACTGCCGCCCTGTGCTTGTTATGTTCAGGAATGAGCAGCTCGAGTCTCGTCCAGAAGGCTTTCGTGTCGCAGCAGGTCCGACGTGTCTTTAAGCACATTTTTCAACTGTAGTGACCAGAATGAGCGGCAGGCCCGAGGCCCGAGACACGCCTGATCCTCTCTCTCTCAGCCGTGAAACGTTTTCTATACACGGCGACTGTCAATCACGACAAACAGACCCGGTGTCAGTCGTTTAAATTCATCACTGAACACACACACACAGGCCGGATAACAAGAGGTGACAGTAATCTGTGGCCGCTGAATGAGATTGAGTGTCAAGAGAGGCTGGCCCAGTTTCTATACTAACATACACACACACACACACACACACACACACACACACACACACACACACACACACACACACACACACACACACACACACACACACACACACACACACACACACAGTAACTGGTTAACGCGCTGCTCTAAGATTACCTTGTTTAGGAGAGAGGGGCTATTTATATCCTGTGACCTCCAGCTCTCTAGGAGACCACAGGGAAGGGGAATGAGGGGGAGGGAAATTGAAAATTGACGAACAAATAAAAATTGATATTCGCCCTCTTCTTTACCTTTCTGACTGACAGCGTCGATGGCGGAGCGCGCCAGCTGACTGCTGTCTGATTTACGGCGAGGGAGAAGATGAAAAAAAACAAAACAAAAAAAACAGACAACCTCGCCAACTGTGCCGCCCACGCAGCGCTACTGTTCCTCCTCCTCGCCCACCCGCCTGCTCCGTCTGCTTCACCTAACACATTTTCTTGTACGCTTCCTGTTTGTTGTCTGCGACTGGAAACGAGCTATAAATGCACAGGTGCACACGGGCACAGCGGTTCTGCTACAGAGAATGGACAGAACTAATGAAGGCGAGATGGTATTCCTGCTTTCCTGTGAGAACTTCTCTGATTTAGGCCTGTTGATGTCTCATCTTTCACATTTGGACTGTTGGTTAGACAAAACAAGACACCCAAGATGGCTTTTTGGAAACTTCTGGTAACAGGAAGTTTTTCTGTATTTTCTAGGTTGAGTGACAGTTTTTAGAGTAAAAGAGAAGACAACTAGATCGAGACCAACCCAGAATGTTTCTACGGCCTACTTTAGGTCGCTGAGATTCACATAAACTCTTCCTCCCTTCTCTTTCAGACGCTTCATTGCAGATGAACTCTTTGCGGCTTATTCCAGAAGACGTCTCCTCCCGGGCAGTTAACAAATAAATCAGACAATGCACGGGTGATTCGTGGTCTTGACGGGTCTTGAAGTCTTTGTCTGACACCAAAACTAGACTGGATCTCGAGTGCTACAACACTGAGAGGAGAGGCAGCTCTTAGTAATGAAGTATCTTTGCAGAGTCATAGTGGTGCACAATCCACATAGAAAGGGTTTTACTTTTATTCAGGAATTCATCATATCAGCCGCCAGTAATAAGTAGTTTTCCATTTTCTGGTTGCGTGGGGCTGGAGTTTATCTCAGCTGACACCTACGGGCAATTTAGAGTCACCAAGTAACCTGTTGGATGTCTTGGACGAGAAAGTCGGAATACCCGGAGAGAAGCCACACAGACACGGGACAGAAAGGCCACAAACCAGGAATCTTCTAACATGGAAGCTGGTAGATTCAGACTTATGATCGGATGAATCCGTGATGATCACACGCAGTGAATGGAGGCAGATGGCGCTGGCTGAGAATCAGTGGGCCTCCTCCTCCTCCTCTCTCACCGTCATCTCTTCCACTTTGTCCTGAAAGCAGCTTTATTGGTTTTCTCACCTCTTTCCGCCTCTCACCACCTGAGCGGCCTCTAAGCCTCGACGATAACATCCCCCGTATCGATTACGCTTAGCTTTCATCCGGATTCGGGCTTTTTACATGAAAGGCCTGTCTGCGTGTAATCAAATAAAACAGCATCTTGGCAAAAATAAAAGCCTGGCTTATAAAATAAAAAAACGCTTTGTGTTCGCTCTGGCCTTTAGCCTTTGGATGTAAGCGGAGACTTTGGGCTATTCTGGAACCTTGATAATCACTTTTAGCGCCGTTTCACGTTACAGGACGCGGCAGGTTTCAGGGGTGTATTTATAGTTGGAAGGGAAACATTTGTGGTCAGGAGAGAGAGAGGATGGAGAGAGCTCGCAGGCTTTGTTTCTGTCCGTCTCACTCGGCTCCTACATCCACTTTCCTTGAAGCCCCGGCAGGAGAAGGCAGCACACACACAGAAACCCTGCAACATGAAACATGCACGACTCCTGTTCTTCATGTTTTATATGTTTACGGCGTCAGAAATGGGATTATTAGAGTGATTTCAGAGTCAGGATTTAGGTTTTTAAAGGCACGGACACACACAGGCAGGTGCACAGAGCAGTCATGTGTGTTTTAAAGAAGTGAAACTAACACTGAATGTTATTTTAAAACGAATTAAGCCACATTCAGACAGCAGATTAACCCATCGAAGGGGAAAGTTGCAGCAGCAACGACAAATCTCCAGTGGCTTGTCCAATCGAAACAGCCAATCAGTCAAGTGGAGAGCACTTTCATCAATACTAAAATATACTGAACGGTAAATGAACTGACTTATGTTGTACCTTTCTCAATGGTGCAGCCTTCGAGAGAGGTTTGGAGTTCAGTATCTTGGAGAAGCGACTCCCCGTCATGTCCTCTTAAAAGATGCTAGAAATTATATCCCACTTCCGAATAATCCTGAAAATCCGACAAGTTGTATGCACTTTTCGGCTGGTCGTGAATCTTTGGTCTGACAATAACTGCTTCCTTTCATTCTATTGCGATCAGTAAATTATTAATGTTGGATTAAATGTTGAGTTTTTTATGAGACAGTGGGACGTTTAATGTCTTTAATGTCTTTTAGTCTTGATGTTTCATTTCTCTGTCTGTATTGAGGTATAAAGTGACATCCACCTCCAGCAGATCCATGCAAAAAAAGAAAAGAAAAATAAAGACAAACTCCATCCGTCACATCTTAAATCTTCACTTGATCACATGCATGTTTATTCCCACAGGACATGAACACAGCATGGGAGAGTCACAAACTGATGCCGCGCTGTGTTTGGGAACAGAGGGCTGTATTGTAAACAGGAAGACCCGGACACACACACACACACACACACACACACACACACACACTTCCTCTCCCTCCCACCCTCCGACAACAACCACCCGCCCCGGACCAGGAGAGACAGAATCATGCTGATGTTCTACGTTACAGTGTAAGAGAGCTCCTCTAAAGTTCAGACACGCTTCATTTCCATGAAAATCAATTATTAACGAGCACATGACACACACGAGCAACGCGCCATTACAGAGCAAAGCTTTGATAACCACAGTGAACGCATCGTTTTCAGGAATGCCTACATCATTTACAGCTCGTACAATATTAACCTGCACTGCCAGAGTTCATAATAAAGGTATCTGACCTTTATTATGAACTCTGGTCCCTTTTGTGCCACATGTACCAGTGTATAAACTCAAGTCCTGACTGGTGGCTGCATCTTCATCTAAACTTATGACCAGGGGTGATTTACACACATGAACACCTGAGGCTGAGCCTTTGGAAATGGGGCGCACGCTCGACTGGGTGAGCTGCCGAAATTAAAGTTTAACTTCCTTCGAGTAATTAAGCTCAAATATGCGTCCACACACACACACACATGCTATTTTCAGGTCATCTCTGGCAAAACTAAACCGAGCTTAATCTCGACGCCTTCGTCAGATCTCGAGAACACAGCCAGCCAGCCATTACTACCTATGTTGTTTTACACTGTAACACTGCATGTGTGTGTACTCTGACTGTACTGTGGATTAGAGAGCAGCCAGAGTAGTCGTGTAAATTTGACTTCACAGAGGGAAACGGTCTCGGTGTGTACTTTAAATAACACCTGAACAGTCAGAGCGGTGTACAGTCTGTCAAGCAAAGATAACACTCGCAAGAGAAGAGACCCCGCTGCAACACGACACAAATAACTATCGTCTGTGTGGGCTGAGCTGTTGTTCTACCGATGACCAATCACCGAATGGTTTTATCTCCCGCTGCAACAAGCGGCAGCTGAAAAGAAGTCCATGGCAACCTGCGGGCTGTGATACCGCTGACGGACACGCGCACACATCGCGTTCATCGTTGTATATCAGGGTTGCATGTTAAACACACAGAGTGTGTGTGTATTATCTCTCTGCTGCGACTGAGCTACGGAGATAAGAGCAATCCCTGAATCACTACACGTTAAGTGCAGATTTATAGCATGTGTTGACTGCTGCACTCGCGTGGATGTGAGGGGGATATTTTTGGGAATGAAGTGAGGTCGGTGGAGACGCTCAGGCCTTCTGTTTATTCTCAGTATTTGGAGCAGCGTTTTCCAAAGTCACCACTTTCTTTACGGCTGCTCCCGATGGACTGGAAGTTTATAAAAAGGCTCCGGAGCAGGTTGAAAATAGCAGCCGACGAATCTTTCATCTGCATGTGGATAGGCCAGTGCTGCTGCTGCAGGGTGTACGTCCACACTGCGGGGAGATAAAACTCAAATGATGTGGAGGATTCAAGATTTAACGTCGACTCCGCCTGCGCTGTTTATGTTCTTATCTTTATAAAAGGTGTGTGATAACCTGATAAGCCTCCTGATATCTGTGTGTGAGCGTCTGGGTGTGAGTCACAGGTTAAATACCAGCTGTGCTCCCCATCTGTCACCATGTCATCAGCCTCGCCCCGGGGTCAAAGGGCCGGACCGAGTAATGATAACGCTCGTCATCCGCCCTCGAAAGCCACCAGTGTGTGTGCCAGTGTTCACACTGCGAGGGAACAGGCGCAGTGATGTGGACGCTCTGATAAAAGCTGCCCACGGAGGAGCCTTTATGACCTTCAGCAGCCAATCAGCAGCCTGTCTGCAAAAAGTTGAAAAAAAAGGCAAACTGGGTTTGATATCCAGATGCTATAATAAACATTTTGAATGTTCTTTCATCGCCGACCACAAACCAGACATGTGTGATCGTTTTGCGAGGGGCAGGGCCGCCACAAACGATGCCTCTGGCTCAGTCATGCGTCCCAACACACCCATGCATGTTTCACACCTTAATACTGTGTGTGTGTGTGTGTGTGTGTGTGTGTGTGTGTGTGTGTGTGTGTGTGTGTGTGTGTGTGTGTGTAAACCACTCTGGCATTACCAGAGTGAGAGAGAGGACAGAATACTAATCAGGTAAAACCAGGCCAGTCTATAAAGCAAACTGTCTGTCTGTGTGTGTGTTTGTCTCAGGGGGATTTAGTGATCTGACCCTTCTAGTCCTGACTGCTTTGTAACACACACACACACACACACACACACACACACACACACACACACACACACACACACACACACACACACACACACACACACACACACACACACACACACACACACACACACACACACACACTGATGATCGGTGTGTGAAATACCAATAGATATTATCATAACTCTACACCTGCATGTCCTTACAAGCCACTGTGTCAGTTAAAAGGAGGACGGGGGAAACAAAGGGTCTGGAATAAATCCACTGAAACAGTTTAAAGGTCCAGTGTGTCGCTGCATTGCAATCTCCTCACGTCACCCTCACCTCAGTCAGTATTTAGTTTGTTTATTTTCAGGTGATAATACACCAATGAAAACACAGTTATATAGAATATTATATTTCATGTCTGCCTTATTCTGAAAATAACTGCACCTTTAATTGGAATAAATCAGCTCGTTTAATTGGACTTATTGCGATTAATACCCCTATTGTTGCTCATTTTAGCGCTATATTACTACTAACTTTTACATTACTGTTACCGTTAGCTATAGTGCGACTATAACTACTATGATTATTAATGATACTTCTGTTTCTGCAACCACTACAACTCCTCCTGCTCCTCCTCCAACTACCGTCATATTTATTTAGCCTGCCTACGATGTTTGTCTGAGGAAGTTGCTGCCGGTGTTAATTGCAATGACAGAGTGATTAATGAGATAATATGATTGAGAATCAATGCGGCTTCATGCTGTAACAATGGCGCACACCTCGGGGGAAGGAACGTGAGCGTGAACTCTCCGGAGATCATCCATCACCGAGCTAGAACAGAGACGCTCACCTGCTTCCATTAGCTATGTGGGTCAGCAGATCACTGTACAGCTGTGTGTGTGTGTGTGTGTGTGCGTGCGTGCGTGCGTGCGTGCGTGCGATCTTTCAAATGCACATCTTGGTTTTTGGAAAGACGTCATATGAATAAGATTTTTTATTATTAACGAGGGCACGGTGTGTGTGTGTGTGTGTGTGTGTGTGTGCTGCTGCAGCTTGTATCTGTTGTGACTGCACAGTGTGCGGTGAACAGTCTCTCCTTCTTTTACACAGTGCACACCAACACACACACACACACACACACCACACACACACACACACACCTCCCACAAGACCAACACATCCTGCTGAATCACTGTTCCCCTCTCTTTCTCTCTCTGTGTGATAAACTATTGAAACTGGGAGAGAAATGGGGCGAGAGTAGAGAGGGAGCGGAGAGGTGTAACCTCGGTGCTTGTGTCAGCTATACAGAGAAATTCATTAGCCTGGTTTTCACAGAGCGGCTCTCAGAGGGGACAACGCTGCTGCTTCCACCTCCAGATTCAAAAGCGACGCCGCTGTAATGACTCTGAATGCTCCCGAGTTACAAACATTCTCGCCGTCAGAGCAGAAGAAACTCGCTTCTTATGTGCAGACACGACGCGGGAGGCGGACAGAAGACCATTGTTGCAGACTTCCTGTGGTCATTCTTTGGATGTCAGGGGAATAAACTTACACACACACTCTTACTTGCTTCATTGTGTTCGTTGTGTGTGTGTGTGTGTGTGTGTGTGGAAGGGATCACATGACCCCTTCACCCCCTCCTCCTCCGTGACTTGCTGCATTCAGGCCACGTGGGAGTAAATGTCGTAATGAGAACATGGAAGCTTTCAGCGCTGACAGTCGGCAGCAGCTTCGCGTTTTGTCTTATAATTGTGCTGTAATTTCCATCGCGCCCACACACACACACACGCGAACGCGGCACAATAGGAAGCCGCTTCACCTCCTGCTCCCCGTCGCTCAGCAGGTGGTCGATTACAAAATGCCAACAACTCGGCTCGACTCGCAGATGTCACGCAGAGAACATGACTCAGCGTCGAGGCCGTCAGAAACGTCGCTGCGAGTCCGGGTGACTCGTTACAAACTATGAACATCATCAGGTCCAATAAGTAACGTTGTCGGAGTGTGTGTGTGTGTGTGTGTGAACACCCAGGTCACACTAAGTGCCTGCATTGATCTGTGGACACTCAGCTCGCTTTAAATAACTCCATCACTGCTGCTGCCTTTCAGCAGTCTGACGTTCACTGTGTGGATTCAGCTGAGATTCAGACCACATGACAGCTTGAAGTTGGGGTGGTTTGCTGAGATGATCAAATGTAGACGTGCAGCTGCAACAAGACTAACGACTAAAGGCGGACACGGACGTGTCAGCAAGGTCAAACATCTGGGCACAAACATCTTTTCAAAAAGTTAGCAGTTCAAAACTGCTGCAGCTTCACTTCAGTCGTGCGTACCGTTTGATTTCTGCCATGTGTAGTAACAGTATCGAGCAGATAATAGGCTACAGTTAGAGAGCGCGCGGTGTCCAGATGACGCGCTCCAGTGATCCCATCAGGAGGAGTGCTGCTAAAGACCACAGCTAGCCTAGCTTAGCACAAAGACTGGAAACGGAGGGAAACAGCTAGCCTGGGCTCCCCAATTAACCATCAGATTGTTTAATCCGCTTGACAATGATTATTTGTGGGTCACTCTTCACAGTAACCTCTTAGGGGTATCTTCTGGTTGCCTAGCAACCGCACAAAAGACTCTTCCCGCAACTTCATTAAGCTTTAATGACTAGACACGACTGTTATCACCAAAGGTTCGAATTCCTTTAAGTGCCGCGGCGACGTCAAGACAGAAATGAATCATTTTGGTCGGCTGAGATGCTGCTTTAGTAACTTTTATAGCTCCTATAATACCTGTGCGGTGCTAAAATTCGTAATCACGCTGAAGAAAACTGATTTTTTCTTTTGTATTTAATGTTTCTGACTCTTCCACCTACAAAGCACTCAGGGCAGACGGCGTAATGCATTTATATTCGTGGTAATGACCTGTGTTCCTCCGGGAATTCATTACACGAGGAGTTGGATCTGTTCATCAGCCGTTTTTATTTATCCTCGGGGTGACGCTGCCATTAGCCCTCGGCCCGGCGTACATGTGTTTTACCTCGCTCTGATGGTGCTTTCACTTCCTGCCGTCTACGCGTCTCCCAGGAGCTCGGAGGAAAATACCAAAATGCTTTCAATACTTTGAAATCTTTTTTTCCCCAACTTCTCATCTCTCTGTCTCTGTCTCTCTCCCGCTCGTTAATGGGAGCACTTCCCGGTCTTCCCTAATGTTTGTCCTGTTGGGACACACACTGCTGCTTAATGGTGTTCATTACACTGCTTGTGTTGCCGGTAATCATTCCCAGACTTGACACACACACACACACACACAAAAGAAAGCTGTGTTTACCGCTGTGTCTCCACAACTCAGCTGCGAAATTATGATTCATATTTAATTTCATTATCAATCGCTTCACCTGATATTTTTTATTAATTAACTGTCCTGTTAACAGCCCAAGCAGACATGCTCATGTTGAGGTAATCAGTTTATTATCATATATGACAAAGTAAAACATCAAGTCATCACATCTGAGAAGCTGAAACCAAACTATTTGGATATTTCTGCTGGAAATATGACAGATCAGTTCCTCCCGATCAAACTGACTCTGTGCAGCTCTAAATAAAATATAGAAAAGACGCTATGTCGGCCGGGTTAGTGTCATCAGTCGCCTTTTCAGGATTTCTGGGTACAGATGTTTCAAACTGTTGACGCCAACGCAAACAATATTTCTGTAAACTCGCCAAACGCTTGGATCAGCAGCGCGAGATGATAAGTGCCTTTAACCCGTCACCTGGACTCGTACCTGAATCAGCCTCTTCATTCTTACTGACCTCAGCACTCCATTCATACTCTGTCAGGTAGAAAATATGCCATGCTGCAGTCTAACGTTATACCACCAGGAGTTAAAGAGGCATTAGGTCTTTAATGAGGACCCGCTCCTGCTTGACCGTGCATCCTGTCTGTCTGTTTAAAACTCCTCTGTCTCTATCTCCATTTCTTCTCTGACTCGAAAAATCGATCCTATGACGATCAACTGATCCTGATTCCAGTCTCTCCCTCTCTAAAGAAAAGGATGTTTGTTTCATCAAATGTCAAAAACACACTTTAAAAGCACTGTGGAAAGAGTCCCCCGTTCTTCTACCTATCACATTATTGCACATTAGTTTGTTCTCTGCTCCGCCGCTCTCCGTCCTGTCCTGTTTCATTGTCATGTGTCCCCATGAATCCTGCTGCCCTTTCACGTCGCCCAGGAAGACAAATACACACTCTGGCGTCAGTAAGAGGGTGCAAGAGAGGAGAAAATGACTATATGCTCGGTTTGCTCTTCATTATCTCCTTGACAACCATGAGATCTTTCTCTGGCGCTCACCGCTATCTGAACCCTCCTCTCAATTATCTGACCGTTTATCCTCCTCCTTTCCTTCGGACTCTGTCAGATTGAGTGCTTCGCTATCTTTTGGTCACACATGACTCATTTCCTCAAGTGTGAGTACGACATCTCAGCTGGAGAGTCACAGGACAAATCAGAGGGATGAGGGGAACCTAAGTGCATCATGTGGCCCTCATGAGACCAGTCACCTGATGTGGGCCGGGCCAGGCCAGCCTGCCACGGTGGAAATGGATTCTTAGCAGATCTCAGTGAGAGTCGAGTCACAATTACAGCTGCAGAAGGTAACGACACGCATCGCCAGCGACTGAAGGTTTTTTGTTTACGCTGCTCTTAAATGCACTCGGTGTTTTCGTGCGAGACAAAATGATTTATCACGAAACAAAGTGAAATCACTCAGTGAACAGAACGCTCTTAAAAACGTACACCGGTGTTGGTGGTTTGATGCACAAACCCTGGAAGAAAGCCAGCCCGCTGAGCTCTGCATGCACTTCCTCTCTCAAATATTCTTTGGATGCTGCCGCGGTTTGACTTTACGGGAAATTTACTTATCGCGCTTCCTGAAATATGGAGCTCCAACGTTTACAATACTGCATCGCTGCGGTGCCTTTAAGTTTTCATCATTTGAACGAGACAATGAACAATCTGAAAGCAGTTCTTTTCACTCCTTTCATTAGCTGCTATTGTCGACTTTAAAGGACACTTTCATTTCGTATCCGATGAGGGAAAGAAACATTGACGTCTCCCTTTGTGCTGCAGATTTAGTG
The DNA here is from genome assembly GCA_004119915.2 of Collichthys lucidus. Taxonomy (NCBI): domain Eukaryota; kingdom Metazoa; phylum Chordata; class Actinopteri; family Sciaenidae; genus Collichthys; species Collichthys lucidus. Next base: position 34,976,848 of record CM014078.1, on the reverse strand, counting down.
CCTGATCCAACCAGGCAGCACACAGCGTAAAAGCAAATTTAGGTTTGTTTGTGGCACATGCACTCAAATATTAATGCGGTGATTATTTATTAATGCTAAAATGCTACACGTTTAAAGGGTTTAGGGTTTGTCTTTTGGGGGGTTCGTCCTGAGTAATGCTGCACTTAGAGAATCCTACCTATGTGACCATAGCTCCATTATTTATATCATTCCTCTCCCTGTGATGGAGCATCTATTCTAACACGTCCATCACACCCTGCAGTAACTAAAAACCAAATATGAATACTGTTTTGGCTCCTGTCAGCTCGGTACTGTATCACTTGGCGTTGCTCCGCTCTGGCAGCCTGACAGTTGGAGTGGTTAGAGAGGCTCGCAGTCGTCTGATTCATGGTGGCTGCCAAAGTGCATCGCTGATGTTACAGAACAATCGATGTTTCATGAGTTGTTCGGCTGCGAGCGCTCAGCAGTTTCGACTTAATACTTGAACTTGCTCATCTGCACTTTCAGGGGGCGATAATAAAAAAAAAAAAACACACACTTTGCATTTTGTCCCCTGGCAACAAACAAACTTTCAGGAGGAGATCTTTTAGAAAGTCGCCGTGACACGGCTTGTGAGCTGTTTCCTTTGGATGTCATTGAACAGCAAGAGCAAAAAGAGCTGGAATAAATCAGCCTGTTGGGAAAGAAAAACACTCTGATGTCGGTATTATTCTCAAAAGACAAAGAGGAGATACAACGAATTTCTGTCTTTTGTGAACTCGTCCAAAAGGCCTGACACAAGTCTAAAGAGGCACAAAGAAGCTGCTGTGGGTACAGCACGCCGTGCAGGTATCCTTTCACTTCCTTTCTCTCAGAAACTGAGACACACAAAGTCAGAGGGAGAAAAAAAAAAAAGATGAATACAACTTCACTCTGGGTTGCGCCAACTGAAGCGTGAAGGCATTTGCTCAAGGTAACACTGCTCAACCTGAGCCACTTCAGCTCCAAAGACTTCAAAGTTTCTCTTTGGAGAGAAAAACGTCCCCCACTGACGTCTGAAATAAAGTGATGCTGCACCACCCATCGTTCTGGGCCTCATGGGACGCAATCATTTTCTTGCATGTCTGCGAAATTCTGCTTCAAGATTTGAGCGCTACCAATAATCAATGTGATCTATAACGACGTCTCAAGCTAACAAAGCAAGGAGTGAGGAGGAGGGAAAGAGGGAGAGAGAGAGGGTGACGTCTGCAGAGTGCACACTCAGCGTTTACATATAGGAAAGAGGGGGTGAGCACTCTCGCTTCACTTTTCTTCCCCGCGCTCCCGCTCTGACACGAGGACCGCTGGGAATGCTGTGTTCCTGCAGCGAGGCGACCGGCCATCATTCCCTCAGATAGGGAGAACATTACCTGCTCCAGGTGGAGCAATGTTATTATGATGACCCGAGTTCAAACAGCATCTCTCTCCCTCTGTAGTCGCTCTTTGGATAGAGGTCTCTATGCACCATTAACCCCGGGCCATCCATCATCTGTCTCCCTGTTCAATGGGCTGTAATACACTGTTAATGTTGCTGCGACGACACAGATACAACCCCCTTAATGGAGCTCGCGCTCTCCAGCGGGCACCGCTTGGCAACGTGAGAGGGAGATAAAGTTTTTAAAGGCAATGATCAGGAGCTTTTACGTCTTTAGTGCATCAGCAGATAAGAAAAGTTCAAAAACAAACCTTTAAAAAGCAGATTTAACTTTATATTTGAACTCTGGCTCCAAATCCAGGGAGACTCCCCCAGTGGGTCCCAATGCAAATCCGATTAACAAAATTTGCTTTATTTCTCACACATTTCTCTCATTTTTTTGTAAATTACTGGATAACTTGACATCTTCAGACCCTCAAAGATTATTCCAATAAAACAAGGAGAGAAAAAAAGTTGCATTTTCAAAGTTTTTGTCCGACCAACAGCCCCAAAAACAAAAAGACGTTCTTCCGGCTTGTTGTTTCAGCTTTATGTGGAGTTCAGAAGATTAAATATACTCAATATACTAATAATTCACATATCCTCCTTTAAAATGCAGGTTTTTCCTCAGTTTCTATAGATATTTGTGACATCTGTGATTAAAAAACGAGTACTTGAATGTCTGATTCCCTCCTCAGCAACCAGAGCTGCGTGCACATTGTGTTGTCTCGTTTTTTATTATTGTTGATTTAGTTGATCTCCATGTTATCTTCATCTAAACAAACGCTGCTGAACGTGGCTGGAAAGTGAAGCAGCAGCCAGGAGCGAGCGGCTTAGCGAGAGCCTGTTAAATCCTCTGGGTAGAAAGAGGTTAACCCCGCCCGCCCCAGTGCACTTTGTGGATTGTGCACAGTGTGGACGAGCCGGTGTTAAATGATTAGCATGAGGCTGAGGAGGCTGTTGGCGTACACATGAGCATGTTTCCTTACAAAATAAAAGACTAATCATCTGTCCCTCGTGTGACCGCGTGGAATCCCCTCCAGCCACCCTCAGGGCATCCCTGGACCCCACGCTGAGCGGCCCTGCCCGTGGAAGACTCCAAACGTCAGTCCACATTGTCAGCCAGTCTGCTTATAAATTATTGACAGCCAGGCTAGAGCTGAGGAGTTCATGCGATCCGCTGCCCTCTGCGTCACCCGGCTACCGCTGTATTCCACCTCCCTGCTTACTAGCCTGCATGAAGTAACACTACAGCCACTATTCGCTCACTCTGCACGGCCATTCTTCCACAGCAGGTGGGCACAGGGCAGCAGGAGATCAGTGATTGGCTTAGATTTGAAAGTATAGCTGTAAAATGGATTAAGTGGTTGAAGGTATAGTGAACACCAGTAACCCTTTAATCCACTGTGTAACGGCTGGAAGCCAGAGACAGACAGACAGAGACAGACAGACAGCGACAGACAGACAGAGAGAGAGACAGACTTCCTGTCCAGGGTTCCAGATTAGTCAGACAGAGGAATGCGGCCTGTTTGCTTCTAACACACCTCCACACACACACAACATATCTCTGTGTGTCTCATTCACAGCTGCTGATGTGCATTCATTTATTTATTCAGATTAAGAACAGCACACAAGAGGAACAAAGTGAGACCGGTTAACACCTCGTTTGTGCTGCACTTCTTCAAAAACAACATTTAAAACGTGTAAACGTGGTGGATCTCTTCCTTCTTTGTACAGGAAATGGGGAACTGTGGGAGCAACTGTCACAATCGCATCATAGATTTATGATAAACTGTGTAAAAGTGTACAAAAAAAAGGAAATGAGAGGATGAGATGGAGAAATGAAGCATGAAAAGAGAAATTGGTATCAAAATAGTTACTTTAAAAATAACACAGCTGAGAACAAGAAGGAACGAGGAGTGGGGGCTCGTTTCAGGACGGTCTATATTTTAGAACAATAAATCTTCCTTTTAAAACTTTTAACTACCAAAAGGAAGAAAGGCGAGTCAGAGCCTGCGGAGCGAACACAGTCCACTAAAAGTACGGCACGTCACTGTGATTACACTTTGTTCTCATTCAGCCTGAACGGGAGCGACAACCACGGAGACACAACTCTGCGTGTTACGCCGTGAAACGTGCAGAACATCCTCTGCAGGAAGTAGACACGCTGCCTTTACATGACCCCGATGTCCGGGCGGTGCAGCGAGACCTCGGCCGGACTTCATTAGTGTTTATTTCACTCGTCTCCATCAGTCGAGTGTGGCACAGTCACAGCTGAGAGGTGACGACGTTTAAAAAACAACAACAGCGTAATTAATCAATTTTAACAAAACGATTAATCAGCTCACTCGTTGCAGCTCTTTGACGTCCGCTGAGGTTTCAGTTCGCTTGTGTCGAGCTGCATTTGTGCAATGAAAAGAAGCTTTTATTTTGAAATGCATCTGATTTTTGATTTGTGATCACTGACGGACACTAATGCATGGATCTGATTTAAACATAACACTATATTTATTTACCATAACGGGTCAAACAGAGACCCTGCTGGTTTGTTGTGGTTGCTGTATCACTTCTTCCTCCTTCTCTCTCCAAAATAAAATACCGTGCAGGTAATAACTAATAATAACTATGGTCATACAGTGTTTGCAGAAGTTTGTATTTATTTGATTTAATTTTTTTTTCCATTATTTCTTTGTCCACTTTGTTCTCTGCTCTGTTTTGTCGCATGTAAATTTTATTTGACATTATTGTAAATAGAGCTCTGAATGAATGAATGAATGAATGACTGGATTAGAGGTTTGATTCTTTTATAATTCATCATGTGCGCTGAACAGTTAGACACATAAATCATCTTTTAACGCTGCAAAGAAAAAGTCCTGTTTCTTGTTTGGGTTATTGTGAAATCACTGCATTGAAAAAAAAAATTGAGCCGTTATAACTTTGAGTTTATTTTCTGATAAGACGAATCTTGACATGCCCAGAGCAGAGCGACCGTTTGCTCATGAAGAGGAGCGGTTCCTGAATAAAAAACACAAACAAACACGTCCGAGCGAAGATCTAAAGGAGGAGGAACACTGACAGACCACAGAGCTGAACATAATGATCACTTACTTACTTACGTACTAACAACAATAAAACTTCTACCTAGTTTCTCATTATTCTTATTACGTAGCTATAAAAGGTTATAAACGGTGCTTTGGGAAAGTTCACATAGAAATGTCTTCTCACGTGCTGCGATGGTGATGCTGGATGTAATTTGCTTGCATTAAAGTAAAGAGATACACTAACTGAATCTATGATTTCATTTTACAGATGTGGTCAGACGTAGAGCCCTCCTTCACTTCTCTGGCTCCAAGTATTGACTGATATTTCATAAATTTCCTGTACTGACAGTTGGATGAATGTCTCTAACCCTGGATTCAAACGTTCAGCAGTCTCTCTGCAGCTGCAATACAATCAATTTAACCCATTTGTCTAAAGCAGTTATCCAGATCAATTACAGCAGCAGACCTCATCAGCATCCTCTCTGCGAGCTTCTTACTTCCACGTCGGCCTCCACGCAGCAGGGATTTTATTTAATCAGCCATTCGGGAGGTTGTGTCTAAGCCTCGGCTGAGCGTGGAGCCGGGTTGTGTGTGCGTATAAAAACCTGAGAGAGGGGCGAACACATTACAGAGGAGACTAATGCAACTCACAGCCGCTCCACTGCTGAGCATCGATTCGACGAGCTGGGAGAAAACAAGTGGATTACATAATTCATGTGACTGACTGACTGACTGCTCCATTTGTAGTCCTGCTCTGCTCGAGCATTATGAACAAGGCTCAGCATTTTTATCTGATGCAAAACAAGTTGAAACAACGCAGAGCGGCTCGAGGCGTGCACTGATTTCACCCCCTCACACACTCCATCATGAGTGGACGTGTAGCCCACACTCTCCAGGTTACTACATTATTTACAAATGGTCATGACGACAGGTGGACTCCACCTTTCACTTCTTAATAAAAGCGCTGATGGTGCAATATTTGAAATAACACAAATAATTCTTGAGAAATTGGAAACCTCATTTACAAATCTGACATCTTCAGTTATCAGCAGATACTGACACTCCTCTGAAGACCATGTTTAGGTGCCAACACCACTGTTTTATATTAATGTTTCAACCCACAGAGGTGTATGTATGCATGACAGGTGATTTCAAGACTTCCTCTAAAATAATTGAGCCTCATAGTGTTTCCAATCATTCCCCCCAATGAGCTTCTTTCCGCTCCCGTTCAGGAGTGAAACTTAATCCGGATGAGTAGCTCTCTGCTTCGGCTGAATTTGAAACCAGTAGTGATGAAGGCTCACGCGTTTTTCTGTTTATTGTTAAGACACACACACACATGAGGAGTTTAAAAACTTACATATCTGCTGATGAGGGTCCGCAGAGTGCTGAAATCCATCCCCATCCTGTTCCTCTGTTTTTTTCCTCCACGGACACTTCTTCCACTCCTTCTTCCTTCCTCCTTCAAAAAGGTTATTTCACTGTCGGCGCTAACTTCTTTTAAATTCTCCTCCTCTGTCCATGACTTTCACTCCTCTTCTTCCTGATAAGAAGGAAAAAAGAAAAGAAAAGAAGAAGAAGAAGTGTCGGTCGGTGCCGACTGGAGCCGCTCCCGAACAACCTGAGCTCACCTTCGGGGTGGACCGTGACAGGCTTCAGTCGGAGGAGCAGGAGGAGTCCGGACAGGCACAGACAAGTGAGCCGCTCCTCCTCTGAGACCGGAGCCAAACTCGGATCAAGTCTCTCCCTCCTCCTCCTGTGCGCGCGGACTAATAATCTGCTTGTCTCGCGCCGCGGCAGAAGGAGCTTTTCTTTCATCTACGTCACGAGCAGCCAGGTGCTGCTGGTGGCGCTGGCTCGGGGTGGTGAGCGCATGCGCACTCTGGTGTGTAATTGATTGGACGTTTCAGTTAATTAGGAGATTGATTTGTTTGCTCGGGCGTGATGGGCGAAGCAAAGATGGAGTTAAATTTACATGAGCAGGGCAGGTGCGATCTCCAGGTGGAGCTGAGACAATTAAAATAAAATCTCACACTAATAAATATAATTAAAATACTTCTAATAACCTTATACTTTTATTTAAAACTCATAATATAAATTATTGGGAGCTTTTTTTTTCAAATTACCTTTAAACATTTTTTTTATTTTTCAATATTATTTTATAAACTATTGCTGTAAATAGTTGAATAAATAAATAAAACTAATAAATGTGTCATGAAGTCGTCAGTGTGTGTTTGTGTTGAGGTCACAAAGGGTCAGAACTACAACTCACGGTGCTGTGTTTCCGGAGGGAAATGTTTTCATTCATTTGTCCGTCCTCGGTTTCCCGGAGACGCTTTTCGGCGGGTTCTGGTGAAACACCAACGGCCGAGTTACCGTAATAACAACCGCCGCATCCGGCTGGAACCTTCAAAATAAAACCCACAGCGGTTAGAGCGGTAAATAATGATAATAATAATAATAATTTGTTCTTTTTAAACAAAGCACATATTGCAACCAAATGAATACTCGTCTAATACGTCTCACCCTATTTTTCCAAGCATGTAAGAAAAACTTGAGCCGCTGTAGATACAAACAGCAAAAACAAAACAAAAAATATTTATTTTATATATATTATTCCTGCAAAGAAATACTTTAACTTTACTCACTGTAAAACACATGTAACTTTAGTCAGTATTAAATGTAATCCCTCATTATTCTTCCTCTCTGATGGTCTAGTGCAGGGGTCTGCAGCCTTTTTCAGCTCAAGGACCCCTTGGACGAGAGACAAACAGAACAGGGACCCCCACATGTAATTCATTTTGAAGAATATGTCACATTTTAAGCCTGGTCTATAATAACTTACCTTTTATTTCACCTTATTAACCTGTTTATATACTGGGTTATTATCATATATGTGTTGATTAGATGTATGATTAATAAAAAAAAAAGTGAATGCATAATGGAATAATTTATTTTGTAAATAGTTTTTTGTCAAAAGTTTTAAAGGATTCAAAGTATCAAAGTTTAAGTTGGATTTATTATTCTTGTACCAGAAGGAGCGTTTAACAGTGCAACACACAAAATGTAAAAATTAAAAATGGGCTGTCTCGGACACCTCCCACCTGATACAGATAACATCATAACATTCCTTTGGTTTTCTGCTCAGTAATGAACATTATGATTCATATCCACATGGTACTCCCCTAGCCTGTCTCTCCTAACCTTGCACTACTGATTTATAATTATCTCTCCCTGCCAGCCTCAGTAAATCACAGGCCGAATAAGGTAAGTGCGGGAGACATGCAAAAGACAGGATACACACCCACACTATCTATATGAGTTAAAACACCTGGACCCAAGTATAATCCTAATTTTTATAACAAAAGGTAGCTTATTATTGCATATTAGTGCTTGTAGTTTACTCAATATCACTTTTGTTTTGTTTTTTTTAATTCTCACGAATTATATTAGTGAAAATTGTCAATTATTGTGACAGAAATTGGCAGATCCCTACAGTCCCTAGTGAGACGTCCTATGCTCTTATTTTGAAAGACAAACGGCGCGTGTCGTGGTCACATCCTTCCTGCGTGGCGCGAGCTTGACCCGACTTGTCAAAATGGCGTTGTTCGTAGCGGCAGATTGCAGCTAGCTCGCGCTATAACAGTGATATTTATTCAGTTTTAGGGCGACGCACGCAGAGTTAGCCGCGACAGGATGGCGACCCTGGATCAGAAATCCCCCAACGTGCTCCTCCAGAGCCTCTGCTGCCGGATCACCGGGAAAAGCGAAGGTGGCTACGTCAGTTAGCGCTAGCATCCTCCGCGCTGGTTCAGATGCAGCGCGGAGGAAAACGTCAAAGCGAAGCTCACTGAGAAAACTCCACATTTTGCCGTTACTCCTCTTTTTTTGCTGATCGTGAATAATTTACACATTTACCTGCAGACATCCCCGAATCTTTACCGTCTCCTGCATAATTCGGCTCGTCGTTTAAACGCCGGGCGGGGACACATTTTGACAACAATGAAACTTTTTTAAGGCACTTTCACTGCCTTCACTCGGTGTTACGGTTTAACGAGTGACCGTGTTAACCGGCGACTTTGTCTTTGGTTGCCATAGTTACGACAAATGTTGGAACTTCAAAATAGAAATATACGTTGTTTATTTTTTTTACAATACGTTACAATGTAAATAATTCATCTTTAGTAACTTGTTTGACTGGATACGTATTATAAGAGTCGCCAGTTAACACGGTCGCCCGTTAAACCGTAACACCGGTGCATGTTTTGTGACTGGAAACTGGAGAAAATCTTTAAAATTGAAGCTGCTTTGTTTGTTGGACACATGCCGAATTAAAGAGGGCATGTTATTGGCAAGTAAACAAGCCCGCAGCTAAACATTAACCTGATTTAAAATAGCGATCAAGTGAGTTTGGTGTAACTCAGCTGCACGTAGCTGGGCTTGGTCCGCGTAAACATCGCAGTCAGCCAATGGGCTCGGCTGGAAACTGTGCATCCATCCCATACCTCACTGAAACACTGTCAGCTTTGGTTTGATGAGCCCTGTCAGCTCTCATGCTCTCACCCACACACCGTGTCTCTCTGCACGGTGACTGCATGGACGCCTGAGCGCTGCCTGCTAGACGCTGCAGGCCCCTGCTGGATGCAGACATCTCAGAGGGAGGATGGCATAGTTTGATCAATATGATCCAGCTGTTTTTCACTCATATGACCTAAATGCAGCTTAAATTTAAACAGTGTGATGATGCACACAGACATGTCAACTCTAATATAATCATCCAAAGCCTGTGTTTGTATGTGGAGTGAGTTCATATCGCCCTGATCACCTCCACTCATCACTTATTTCTCTCTCTCCCCCAGCTGAAGTTGCTCACCAGTTTCAGTACGCAGTGCGAGTCATTGGCAGTAACTACGCCCCCACCATTGAACGCGATGAGTTCCTGGTGTCAGAGAAGATCAAGAAAGAGCGTGAGTACGACGACACGGTCATATATGAACTCATCCCTCTCTGACGCTGTCAGGTGGATGTGCCGGAGTCAAAAGTCTTTATTGCGCCATAAATAGCAAAACATCCCAGAGGAAGTTTTCATCGTAGTCAAGGTAGCAGCATTAGTGGAAAAAACATCGATTGGAGATTTGATGGAGAAAATAAAACAAGAATACTGCAGCACTTACTGTTTATTTATTTCTGCGCTTCAGGTAGACTTATGGGAACTTTTGGTAAAGTGTTTTTTTATGGTTATGGCGCATGCTGCTTGGTTTTTTTCTTGCCTTAAGAGTTTCTGTGTTGTGTCGTTAGTCTCTCGTCTGGACTTGACTGACTTTGCCTCTGTGCTGCTGCAGTGTTGAAGCAGAGGAGAGAAGCAGACGCCGCTCTGTTCTCGGAGCTGCACAGAAAGCTCCAGACGCAGGTTTGGATTGTCAAAGACGTTTGATAATAATCTAATATGTTTTATCTGCGAAGGATTGTGGTGATCTGTAGCTGCTGTTGTGTTTCCTGTCTGACAGAGCGTCCTGAAGCATCGCTGGTCTGTCCTCTACCTGCTGCTCAGCCTCTCTGAAGACCCCCGCAAACCGTCCAGCAGGGTGAGGGACACACGGGTCACCAAAATAAAAGCATAAAAAAAGTCTAATAATGATAAAATATTTGGCTGACACTGACTTCCCTCTCAGGTTGGAAACTATGGGGCCCTGTTTGCCCAGGCCCTCCCCAGGGACGCCCACTCCACCCCGTTCTACTGCACCCGGCCTCAGAGCCTGGCCCTGGGCTACAGCGAGAGGGGCGCAGGCCTGTCAGCCAGCGTCGGGACGAGCGGCATCTCCAGCCTGGGCGTGTACACGCTGAACGGACCCACGCCGACGCCGCAGTCGCTGCTGGCTGGGTGAGCTCCACCTGTCAGCTTCAGGCTCTGGCGGGGGGGGAGGTGGAGGGTTATTTACGTGACGCCCGTCCTGTAAAAACACTCAGAGTCCGATAAAGGGAGGCGTCGATTAGCGGCAGAAAATGAACTGGCCTCTCAGGCCTGACCTCTTCTAAATCTGTTTTACGAGGCATCAGAAGGCCATTTAATTCCATTTATCCTCATCAATAATGCACATGACCACTGAGCTGTCTGTGCTCACCTTTTAGTCGCGAAAGGGCAAATCCTCACGTATCCACTCCAAACATGTAAACAGATCTCATGGGGGTGAGCTATAATTTATACTGTAGAACACACAGCAGCAGCGGCGGTGGTGCTTTGATTATGCAGAGCTGTGTGTTCTGCTTAGTTTTTTACATCAACAGCCATGAAGGTTTGTCTCCTTCAATCCATGTCCCAAACTGTGCTGTGTGTGGCCCTTGAATTTGATGTTTAAGGAGGTGTAAGCACGTTGTAATCTGGAGTAAACGCTTGCTCAGTAACGTGTGTGTGTGTGTATTTCAGTCAACCCCCTCAGTCTGCAGCAGGAGCCGCTCAGCCTCTGGGTTCTCGGCTGGCCTGGACTCTTCCCGTAAGCTGCTCCCCGTCCTCCGCTCTGGCCCTGCCCGCCGCTCGCCCGGCCCTCGGACCTCCAGCTCCCTCGACCAGAGTGGTCCGCCCTCGCCGAGACGGTGAGCGCGAACCCGGTGTGACGTCGCGTTCGCAGGTTAACGCCAATGTTTTCATTACTAACTCTGCGTCCTCTCTGTCCTCTGTCGGCACAGGAGAGGTGAGCGAGGCGGCGCTGGTGCGGGACATCCTCTACGTCTTCCAGGGAATCGATGGCAAGTTCATCAAGATGAGCGCCCAGGATAACTGCTACAAAATAGACAGCAAGGTACCTGAACCAGTATCCATCCCAGTAAAGCTTTTAATAGAGTAATGGGTTCCGGCAGGTCGCACACATTACCTAGAGTAACCTGCAGCGGTACAGTTGAGGACATCATCATCCCAGAGCAACACAGGAGGTTCAAGAGGGTAAAATGTGTCAGAAAAGTGTGCATAAGATTGAGTACATCTACCTACAGCTGCAAATAACCTTTTATTTTCAATCACTCAGTTTTTTTAGGCTGAAAATGTCAAAGAAATAGTGAAAAATGTCACCCGAGCCTTCAAAATGTCGGATTTTATCCGACCGACAGTCTAAAGGAAAATATGTTCAACTTACATCGATGTAAAAAAGAGAGCCAGCATTTAAAATGTAACGAGGATATTTTTGCTTCATAATCAGAACTCTTCTATTGACGAGTTAATCACAGTGATTGGCCACTTGGCAGCTCCCCGTCATAAATCATGAATTTATTCTACCGTATTTTTAAAACCTGAATCTGATCATTTCACTCTCAGAGTAGATTTTTATTCTCAGATGGTGAGAACTTGTTTCCTTGTTGGACAGTTCTTCTTATTAGACACAACGTAGCGGTCACCACGCGTCCAGAGCTGTAGCTGATATGATGTCAGGACAGGCTATGATTGTTGATCAGACTCTAAAAGAAAAATTCAACAGATCAATATGAAGCTTTTTGGCTGTGAGCACCATCGACCTCTCTTTCTCTCTCACTTCCTCCTCTCTCGTATCATCGATGTGATATGAAGGCCTCAGATGTAACCTGTCCCGTATTCTCTCCGCGGTGCTAAACATAGACTCGTGGTCAGTCTGCTGTCACCGTCCCTGATGGAGAAGGAGCCGCTGAGACCGAGTCAGGGATGGAGACGTTTTAGACTTAAGTCTTGTTAACAAGATAAAAATTGAACGCAAGTCAAATCGAGACTGTGATGAAACTCTGTGTCGTTACAGTTCATACACTCCCTGTTTCTAACCAGATGAATAAACAGAGCTCGTGGATGTGCGCGTTGTAATGTGCGCCGTGTCTCACCAGGTGGTGCTGTGCAAGTCCCTGAGAGACACCAGCAGCCGGCTGGCCGAGCTCGGCTGGCTCCACAACAAAGTCAGGAAGTACACCGACGCCAGGAGCCTGGACCGGGCCTTCGGACTGGTCGGACAGGTGCGTCCGTCTGCAGCCGCTGCACGTGTTCACTGTCAGTGAGGATGATTGTTGTATCTTTAATCTTTGTATGTCCTCCATCACCTTTAGAGCTTCTGCGCCTCGCTCCATCAGGAGCTGAAGGAGTACTACAGGCTGCTGTCCGTCCTGCACTCCCAGGTATGCAGAGTTATACCCGTTTATTTATTTATCTATTTACAACCAGCCCCCCTCCACTGTCGGCCTGAAATGTCACAGATTGAGCAACGTAGCCAGTGAGTGAGAGCGAGGGAGCGTCAGAAAGGAGAAAACCTGCGGATCAGAGAAATAAAAAGTGATTTTCTGATCGTTCATCACTAATAAACGACACTAATGTGTAATAAACGGGGACAGCTCGTCCACCTGAGGACAAAAGCTGGGAAAAGTAGTTTTTCTGGGTCAGTGGTTAAAGTTAGGTTAAGGGTCTCCAGAAGTGACCGGTGTGAGTGTTTGTGTCGTAGCTGCAGGTGGAGGACGAGCAGGGTGTGAACGTGTGCTCGGAGAGCAGCCTGACTCTCAGGAGGCTCCTGGTCTGGATGTACGACCCCAAAGTCCGACTCAAGACGCTGGCCGCCCTCGTCGACTTCTGCCAAGGTGCGTTGAGTGTGCGTCGCACCTGTTACACACACCCTGACACAGCGTGTTAATCGGAGTCTTGTTTTTTTTGTTCGCTCAGGTCGTAAAGGAGGCGAGCTGGCCTCGGCCGTCCACTCCTACGGGAAAACAGGCGACCCGCAGATGAGAGCTCTGGTCCAACACATCCTCAGCCTGGTGTCACACCCCATCCTCAACTTCCTGTACAGGTGGATCTATGACGGGGAGCTAGAAGACACCTACCACGAGGTACACACACACACACCACACACACACCTCTGCGGTCCTAATAAATTTAGCTTAACGAGAGCAGCGTCCTGCTTTCACAGACATCCGGCGGGGATTTACTGGTCATTTCTGGGACATTGTTCTGTCTGACTGCTCCTGCGTTTGACCCCGATGAGAGAGAACATTACCGGGAGGATGGAGGGAAATAAAGGAAGAGAGGAGGTGGCGAGAGGGCAGGACAGCTTCTTAAATGAGGAGCGATGAGAGGAGTGTAATGGAGGCGCCGCTGATGGATGTTTCTCCTTTACTTCTCCCTGCCCTTCCTCTCTCTCTGTGTCCCTCTCGCCCGCCCACGTGTATTTATGCGTCCAGCATTAACCGTTACTCTGCTCTTAAGTGCTGCGTTTATGGACACGGAGACTTGTAGTAATTTCACCTTTCAGGTCGGGAGGTTGCAGATCAACGAGTACAGTACCCCAAAAAAACTGGCACACAACCGGCACTGTTGAGCTTGAACTTTGTTTGTTATCCCCCATTCAAACGATCCTTTATTGCAACTTTTCCTCAGACGCACAACACAAATGTTGAGTCGCCTTTTCTGTGATTTTGTCGAGTCCATGTTTGGAGTTTTGCGTGAAGTTTTCTGTCTTGTTCCGCTGCCGATAAATCATTTGTAATTGCAGCAGTTTTTAGGAAGAATAGTTCAGAAATGCATGACTGCAAACAAAAAGCCTCTGACACTACTGCTGCTCTTGTGCGGCCTAAAACTTGTTTGCACTCGTCGTTTATAACCAAGCTGCCGTTCTGCTGTCTGTAGATAAACTCTTCTCTTATTCCAGCTAATGGTTTGCGGGGAAGTGCTCGGCAGAGAAGGATTCATAGCGGCGCTGAGAGTTGGAGTCAGAAATGTATCGGCGTACACGGAGAACGCAGCCCCTGAAGTATAAACGGGCGATCTAAGTGAATGTGACAAAGGATGAAAACCTCCGTCATGGACTGCACGCTCCGTCTATTTATCCGTCGTCTGACTCTTCAGAAGCTTCATTAGAATCCATCCAAGCGAAGGCGGTGAAATCAATCCCATCCCTCACCACCACAGGCCCGTTTTTGTGAGCTTACAGCAGAGATAGTCGGTCACAGAGAAGTGTGTCCATCATCTGAAAGCTGCGAACCTGAAGATCGATTAAATGCAGCTCAGTTTCTAGTCATAAATCTGTCATAAACGTCGTGTTTTATTGAGGCAGCTATTCAGATATTGAACGTTTGGAGTGCGTAAGAGCGTCTCATGAGGTGTTGCAGCAGTTTTTGGGTTGTAACCATCTGTTGGTGCAAAATTGGATCATTTTGACCACTTGGAAATTGATAAAAGACACAAAGATGATTAAAAAATTCATGCTGTATTTTGACATTTAGAGATTATTTCGGCGCTTGGATGGCGAGCTCTTGTGTTCTGGAAACCCCCTTATCGTGAATATACACCTGGAAAGTCACCCATCATCCGAACGCCCTCGGTTTGTTGACGTGAAGCTTCGTGATGGTGTGATGATCCGAGAGGTCACAATAGGTCGTTTTATACAGTGAGGTTGAGTTTCAAGAAATGACGCTTAAGATTTGAATCTGTGTGTTTCTGTGTTTAGTTCTTTGTAGCATCAGATCCCAACGTGAAGACGGATCGTCTGTGGCACGACAAATACTCCCTCAGGAAGTCGATGATCCCCTCGTTCATCACCATGGACCAGGCCCGCAAGGTACACACACCAACACACACACACACACAGCCTGATATTCGCCTTGCCGATCCAAAAAAAACAACTTTTTATGTGACGATCACTGCCAACTATTATCTCCAGGCTGCTGTTTGAACTCTCTCTCCTCTCTAGGTTCTGCTGATCGGCAAATCCATCAACTTCCTGCATCAGGTCTGCCATGACAGAACGCCGCCGGGCAAAATCACGCCGGCGTCCACGTCTGCGGACACGCCGAAGGACGGTAAGAGTCTCGTTATCTTCAGAAAATGTCGCTCTGAGGCACGGCTAAAAAGAAGCAGCAGTGAACATGAAAAAGTTTCTGACTTTATTGGAGCTCTTTATTGTTTCGTTTAGACTAATGACATCATTTACCAATCAGAGGCCTCCTTTCTGCTCCGTCCTCGCTGTATTGATATTGTTATATTGACACAGGCGAGTGGACGGGCAGTGATCGATGCGCTTACCGCTCGCCGGCCTTGTCCTCCTCTCCTTTTGACGCTGAAGAGGAAAGAGGTATACTTAGCCATCTTCTATTGATCCGGTCTGCACGACTTGATCCGACTGGTTTGATCTGCAGCTCTTACTGTAGATCTGTCGAAGGCCGTCACGCTCTCGAGGTCTGGCTGAGACTTCTTGACTGAAAATGTGGTTGCCATTTTTAGTCACCTTTTATAAAGAATGTTGAAAGGCAACCTGGTAACTGTCACCATGGAGCCGTGCTTTCAGACAGTTTATAGTAATTAATACTCGTTTGATCTCAGCTGCAGAGCTGCTGTCGGACCTGGAGGGGGCGTTTCAGGAGAAGATCGACGCCGCCTACTTTGACACCAGCAAATACCTGCTGGACGTCCTCAACCGCAACTATCTGCTTCTGGAGCACCTGCAGGCCATGAGGAGATACCTGCTGCTGGGCCAAGGAGACTTTATCAGACACCTCATGGACCTGCTCAAGTACGTCTGAGAGATCTGCTGCTTTGTGTGCGGCTCACCGCCGTGCCAATATTGACGTTAAAGCACGCCCTTAAGTGTAATATTGCCATTATACAACAATCACCAACTTAAAGTGTTTATCACTTTGTTGGAGTTGACTTCCTGTGTACTTTTATTGATGTTTACCGACAAAACATGAAGCGTCGTCTCACGGTGTCCTCGTTATTTTCTGTCCCAGACCGGAGTTGGTGCGTCCCGCCACCACGCTGTACCAACACAACCTGACTGGCATCTTAGAGACGGCCGTCAGAGCCACAAACGCCCAGTTTGACAACGCGGAGATCCTCAAGAGGCTAGATGTACGCCTGCTAGAGGTAATGTGTGTGTGTGTGTGTGTGTGTGTGTGTGTGTGTGTGTGTGTGTGTGTGTGTGTGTGTGTGTGTGTGTGTGTGTGTGTGTGTGTGTGTCTGACTTCAGTGTGTCCTCACCTTTTGACATCTTGTCTTTTGTCGTCTCCTCCAGGTGTCTCCCGGCGATACGGGCTGGGATGTTTTCAGTCTGGACTACCACGTTGATGGACCCATTGCTACGGTACCACACACACACACTTGGAGTACAGTTTCTATCTCTGCATGACATTTGCTGCTGTTACTGTACAGTATATAAATATATCTTTGTGTGTGTGTGTGTCTCAGGTGTTCACGAGGGAGTGTATGGGCCACTACCTGCGGGTGTTTAATTTCCTGTGGAGGGCCAAGAGGATGGAGTACACACTGACTGACATCTGGAAGGGACAGATGTGTAACGCCAAGTTGCTGAAGACCATGCCTGGTACATAAACACACACAAACACACACACACACACACACACACGTCATTTCTGAGTTGTCTTAACCTGCTTTTTTTTTTTTTCTCCCCCCACCCTGCAGAGTTGTCCGGCGTGCTGCACCAGTGTCACATCCTGGCCTCCGAGATGGTCCACTTCATCCACCAGATGCAGTACTACATCACCTTCGAGGTCAGGCCATTAGCAGCGCCGTCGTAAAACAATAGTTAATTACAGCCGGAGGCGATCTGCTGCGTCGGTTAAAAGCGAGAGTGAGGTTAACTCGCTTTTAAGAGTTTTAGAGGGTTGCTGGTTCGAGTCCAAACGACTCTGAGAGTCGGACTAATGAGTTTGTTTTTGGACGGCGGCGGATTTAACGGCTGCTTTTTTTTTTTACTGTTGAGTAAATAAAAGATTTCTCTGCTCAGACGTCTGGTAAAATTCTAAGGAAAACATATCGACTGGGGACAGAGAGGCACCTCGGCCGCATCAGACAGACGGTATGATATCTGATTTTTAATAAAACTCTGTTTGTGTGTTCACAGGTGCTGGAGTGCTCCTGGGACGAGCTGTGGAACAAAGTGCAGCAGGCTCAGGACCTGGACCACATCATCGCCGCGCACGACGTCTTCCTCGACACCATCATCTCACGATGCCTGCTGGACAACAACAGCAGGGTAAATACACAATCAGACGCGTGAAAATGTGAGATGTGCACGCACACATGTCCTTGAACTGTCCCTCTGTCTGCTCAGTCTCTTCTGAACCAGCTCCGAGCCATTTTTGATCAGATCATCGAGTTCCAGAGCGCCCAGGACTCCCTCTACCGCTCGGCGCTGGAGGAGCTCACCCTCCGACTGCAGTACGAGGAGAAGAAGAGAAAGAGGGAGGAGGAGGTAGGATGAGGAGGAAAGGAGGCGATGGTAGATTAATGTGTCCTCGCGCACATACAGCACGTGTCCGTCTGTCTGATTCAGGGTCAGTGGGGAGTGACGGCCGAACAGGAAGCAGAGGAGAAGAAGAGGATCCAGGAGTTCCAGGATACTATACCAAAGATGCGCTCCCAGCTTCGCATCCTGACCCACTTCTACCAGGTACAGGCCTGACCCACCTCCGAGGAGCGGCTGCGTTTCACAGCATGTTCTCCTTCTCACGTCTCTTCTTCTTTCAGAGCATCGTCCAGCAGTTCCTCGTGTTGCTGATGAGCAACCCAGATGAGAGTCTGCGATTCCTCAGCTTCAGACTGGACTTCAATGAGCACTACAGGTCAGTCACAGGAAACGCAACACGAAAATTAGACACATGAAGATGTGCACTAACAAATAAATGTTCTGCTGCTCAATGTATCATATAACTTTTAGAACGGTCACGATTTCTCGCCCACAGAGCCAGAGAGCCGAGGCTGCGAGCCTCACTAGGCGCCACCCGCGGCCGACGACTGTCAAACATCTGACACGACAACGACGGTGGCGTCGACGGACGAGGCTTCCAGTCATTGGAGCGATGGGGTTGGGGGCAGTTGTGACATCACAGAGACCGAGCCGGGCCGGGGCCAGCCAGCAGCAGACTTGATGCGCTTCATGTCGAGATGATGTCATGCCTTGGAGGAGGGGAACCAGCGTTCTGATATCGGCGTAGATCGCCAAGTGATGACATCACGGCAGACGGCTCCAGTGACGTCGGGGCCACGCTGGATCACGGACTGCCCGACTGACTCCCACAGGGCCACCGTACATGGCATGCCTTATTAATGAGAAAAAAAAAACCCAAACCTTTTTTTTTTTCTCAGCCTGGTTGCCAAATCTAGTCCCAACACACGTAATGTATGTACATAGAGTTTATGCAAAAACGTATGTATGTGTGTATATATGCATCTTTGCAGCAGCTGTGGCTTCGCATCTTTTCACTAGGATTCAACCGATATCGCTATTTTTTTCAATTTTCTATCCGTAGCAGTTAAAACGATTCAAATCTGATCACGACGTTTTCTGCTGGAGACGCGCAACGTATTAAATATCTAATATTTAAGGGTCAGTATTGGCGCAGCAGTGTATCGCTCTAACCCTAGCTCTCTGTTCTTTCTCTCTCCTTTAAAAAAGGAGTCAGTCAATCATATAGAGGATTTTAAATAACACACACACTCACATGACTCATACAGTCAGAAATCCTTTGTTTACACCTTTATATTAATACCTGCCGCTGTTGATTTTTAATAGTTTTGCCCTGTGGGAAAACCTGGACTGAGAGCCGGCTGATGTGAAGAATGTTATGAAGTGTTTAGTTTAGTGTATTTAAGTGTTTCCCTGCTTAATTTAGACTTTCTGTCTGTATGAGAGACGAGCCACGTCTAGAAACAATCCTCCGAACAACCACAACAACCTCACGCCACGTCGCTTTCATAAACAACAGCAACTCCTAAGTGTTCAGATGTTTCAGTCGACATTGTAAATATCTCTAAATGAAAAGTGTGTGTTTAAAGAATTTAATGGTTATACATTTGAACCAGGGTGGTTTATTTTCTGAAACATGAGAGAGGTGTGTGACAGTATTGAGGTCAGTAAGGCAGCATTAGATCGCTCAGATCGGCTGCTGAGGACAATAAACTTTAACTTCACCACGACGACAGGCTGAAAAATCTCAACTAAAAGTGTCACAGCGTCCCCAAATTACCCAATTAAAGACTTCCAATCACTCCCGGGTCAGTGAAGTGAATTTAAACCTTCTCTGCTCATCAAAATCTTAATTGCTGTGACCGGACGTGACCATTTGCTGGATTTTTTCCCCCCTCTTCATAGTGCACATAGTGAAATGCTTTCTGCTGAAGTGTTCGTTGAGGTTGAAAAGTCAAGTAGCGTTTCAATCATCAAGTCATACAATCGTCTCCATACGAGCAGCTGCGAGCATCGATCACACCTTTTTTGCAGGAGCTCTGATCCTGGGTCAGGGAACAGCATTTTTTTTTTTTTTTTTTTTACAGGTTAATGTATGAAAACTATAAAATAAACCTGCGTCTAAGAATCCACATCAGATTTTATTTTGACAGTCAATGAAACAAACAGGTGCTGCATACGGTCTCTGGACCAGTTCACTGCTTTCTGACAATGAGTGTGTGTGTGTCTGCGTGTGTGTGTGTAAATATGAATTAAAGTGAAATGAACCTGGGTCAGCACTCCTGCACCGTCTGTCTCTGTCTGTCCTCTACATTGTATAGCACATAATGTATAGAATATAGGGAAACAAACCATCCCGTTTCTTCTTTAATAAAATGTTTTTTATGAAAGTGTGTTTGACTTTTTTTCCTCAGTGTGCTTCAACTTACTGCCACCTACAGGCAACACAGCGTTTGATAAGCTTACTAAAGAATCTAAACATTACGTCTTCTGCTCATCTGAGCCACAAAGCTGCACAACACTTTATTCGTTGTTATAAAGGGAACTGAAGCAAGATCCTACATTTCCCATGGTGCCATAAATTTGCGCTCCCAAACAATGAGCTGAGATGACCCTAAAGACATCACTATGACATCATAAAAAAATGAATAATAAATTTTAAATATTTATTTTAAAGACTGACTGAATGAACAAATCAGGACATCAGCAGATCAAATTCAATAATTTCATATTGATTAAATAGTTCTCTGATAATCCTAAACTCAAGTGTAGAGATTTTGGGGGACTTCAAAATGGCACAATTAATAAAAAATAATTATTAATTTAAAAAAAAAGACTATCCAGAGGATTCAAATTAGAGCGAAATGAATTTATAATTTACCATACCATTACTATACCATGTTTTGGTATGATGTATAAAAGCACATATATTTTCAGTGTATGAATCCAAAGGCATGTATTTATAACAAATAATGTAATAAGCCTAGACCTTCAGTCAGCATCATTTATAGCTTTTATTTTTTTAAGTGTATTTGAGTTTTATAAGCGAAATAACCTAAATAAACAAAACAAAACAAAAACTATAGGTTTGCAACTGTCTGTGTATTAATTATTATTATTTTGTGACGACCAGCATGCTTTAAATATAATATAATATAATATAATATAATATAATATAATATAATATAATATAATATAATATAATATAATATAATATAATATAATATAATATAATATAATATAATATAATATAATGTTCCTCCTCACCTCTCTGTGATTTACACAGTTTCCTGACGGACAGTGAAGTAAACTAACGTTATCTCGGATTGTTAGCCAGGTTACCCGGACCGTGAACTCGGAGCACCGGGGGAAGTGTTAAGTGTTTGCACCACAGGTGTGTTGGACCACCTGAATGAAGAAGCGGAGGCTTACTGGCCCGGAGAGCGGAGCCGGTGTCGTGTTAGAACCGGAGCCGGGCGTTAGGCAAAGTAACCGTGCATGGATTTAAAATCGGAAGCGAAAAGACGGAAGAGGACGGAAGAAAAGACAGAAAGACAGACCTGGACTTCATGCTGTTGGACTAGTAAGTAATATCAACCGGCTGCTATGTCTCCTGTTGTTGCACCAGCTTGATGTTTAGCTGTTGTCATCATGTTTATAAGTAATGTGATCCTAGTGTTTCTCAAACTTTTTATACAACACCACCTCAGGAAATATTTATCTGATATTCAAGTACCACTGTTTTGACATCAGGCGTTCAAATCCAGCAGGTGTATTACAAGAATAAGATTATTTATGAACTGAACCAGTTTGAGTGTTCTCCAGCAGATGGAGTGTGAGGTCTGGCAGAGAGTATTCATGTGTCTCTACCAATGTGATTTAACATCAGTCACTAAAATCAGCTGGATTGTGAGATCACGCTGCTGTTTTTATGCTTTATCCTGAGCTGTGCAGAAGTTGAAGCACTGAACCACTAGAGGGAGTAACAACATCTCTTTTGCCTTTATTTCCGACACACACACACACACACACACACACACACACACACACACACACACACACACACACACACACAGTTCATCCTCCAATCAGAGAGCTGTTTGCTCCACACAAGCAGACAAGTGACATGAAGGCGTCTCGCTCCTCTGTGCCTGTGCAGCCTTCAGGTGTTGTCGTGGTGGATGAAAGATCTTGTTTACTTGTTGTTGGACGCTGGAGGACGCCAATGCAATTAGTGACACCGAGACAGGAAGTAGGGAGTGTGATTGAACCTGTCAGACAGTAGCAGGTTCACTTCTGTCTCAAAGCACCAATTTCTTTTTAACGCCAGTCGTTTGATTCTCTGCATGTGTGAAAACCTGTTTATGTGCAGTCTCTTCAGACCTACAACCTCTCGTCTTTGCGGATAACACTTTGAGAAAATTGTCAATTTGAAAAGCCAGAGAAGGCTCAGAGTCCTGATTGCTGAGCTGGAACAGACCCGGATCTTCATCTGTTTTTTTTCTGTCCTCCTTCCTCTTGTCTGCTGTGTCAGAGTGTATAGACGTGTCGGTGCGTCGGTGTATGACATCGAAATGGTTTCTGATCACTCAAGGCGTATTCCCAACACCCCTCATGTCATTTTTTCCTCAACAGAAATAGCTCCGCTCTGCTGACCTTTTATATTGAGCAATACCTCCCTGACAAACTGAACTGGCATCACTTCTTTCTGCACGTATCAGTGGTTTGACATGTTACCTTTTCTCTAGATTTTACTCAACATCAACCCTGCCCGCTCAGACTCAGTTACAGTCAGTGCTTTGTTTCCTTTGCAAACGTTTATCTAACAACCCTCATGATGTGTTTAAACGTGTCAGCTCTCTGTCTCTGTCTGCGCCCCTGTGCAGTGAACCTTCACTAATACCTGAGAAACAGATCCAGCTGCCCGAAGCAGCCACATCTGCACCGTCTCCATCCGGCCTCGGGGCTCACGGTCACGCAGAGGTGACACGACACAACAAGCCACGACTGAGGACACAACACCATCGTTTGGTCTTTGTGGAGTTTAGTGAGAAACTTCTATATTTTTTTAGGGCTAGTATGATGTTTAAATGTGACATATTCTAACTAGACATTCTATTTTTTATTCTATTCTATTTCCAGCATGAACACGGCTCTGAAACTGAATTCACACCTTTATAAAACAGTCATGTTTTAATTCACGGGGCTGTCATTCCCTAATTAAGTTTCTTAGCTTCCCGGAGAGAAGAACTATGAGATCTATGCGAATAGAGACAAAGTATTCCAGTAAGTATGACGGCAGTGTTTTACCGACGCTAGTTACGGCTCTGCGTCCAACAGTTCTTCAATCATCTGAAAGGAGTGGCATCGTTCGTCCAAATGAAGTTGAATGAATAAATGTTTACCAGATTATGACTCGTTAATTCTTGGTAAAAAAGACAATCAGAATAGTGTTAGCCTCTCTAGCCTGTCAATCAAAGCGTCCACGCTCTTAATCCTGCATAACTTTAAGCCTTAATATAATGTGAACAGGTGAGTTGTATATAAATTCACCCTCAGTACAGTTGTCATGAACAGGGAAATCAGCTACAGAGACCAAAACAGTTTTTTGTACCAGGCTGTAAACATGTTTATTTCTGCTGTGAAACATGGGGACTTATGGAGACTGACTCACTTCTGGAGCCAGCCTCAAGTGGACGTTTGAGGAACTGCACTTCTGCATTGGCTCCACTTCACAGCTGTGGAGTTTGCCTCTTGGACACACCTTTAAAACATCGAATTGTAGTTTTTTGCCATGCTAGCTCTGAGCTAAGTTAACCAACTAACAATCTCAACATAAGGGTGAATAACGGTGTCCCAGAATGAGTCTTAACAGTAGAGATCGTAACGTGTCCTCTGACAAGATCTCGAGCGCCGTTAAATTAAAAACCCCGGACAGCCGTTTTAAATTTCCAGTCGACGTGGAGCCATGAGTCGGGGCCATGCCTCATTTCCACAGCGGCAGGCTTTATTCGTCTGCGTTTGACCCCGGACGCTGAAACAAAGCAACAAGACCGACTGTCACATCCCATCACGCATTAGCCATGCCGCAAATGCATGAACGCGAGCAGAAGAATAGTCCGCCAGCCGCTCTGTCCTCTCACCGTCTCTCCCCTCTCCCATTATATCCTCTGTGAATGTCATTAAAGAAAAAAGCTGGTTCATTTCCTCCAGACTGACTCAAAGCCCTGATCCTCTTTTGTACGACCTTCCAACAGTGTTTAAGGTGTGTGTGTGTGTGTGTGTGGGAACAGACAGCTGACATTTAATGGCATTTCTGGCAGCCGGTGTGTTTCAGAGAATCTTATCAAACGGATTAATTCTTGTTGCTTCTTGTCGTCCTCTTGTCTCTGTGTTGATCTCCAGCTGGACGCACAGTTTGCTGTATGTACAGAAACACTGTAACGTACACGAGAGAGAGCCGAGCTGCGGGTTTCAGCTCTTTGAAGGCCGCAGTTGGAAAAATCGTGCATTGTGTTTGAGACCTCCACTTCTTTTTGTTCACAGTTTTCTTTAACAAGGGTCTCGAGGATAGATGCACGGCATTAATTGGACATTTGCATTTGTTGGATTTTAATGAGGCTAATTAGGCCAGCAGATCATAGTTTCACCCAGATACTGAACAAGGTGTGAAAACGGCTCACAGCTGTGGATAATTGTCGCCTCATCCAACCAAGAAACGTCCACCTCTTGAAGCGGTCTCCTAGGTTAGATTCACGCTAATTGTGATGTCTAATTAACTGTGGCACAAAGTAAAGCTCTGGGACGACTTTTTGTTGGTGTTACTCCTCTGGTTATGATGATTATGGCAGTTTGGTGTTTCTAAAGTAGAGCAGATGAAACAATGAGCACGTCGCTGATGTTCAAGTTCAGGTTCAGAGCTGATGTTGACAATTGTTAATAATTGCAGACTGTCTGAGCCGCTATTACTGTCAGTCAGATGATTTCCCTGAAGAAGGCAGCGTCCTGAAATGTTGATCTTTAGAACCTGGAATCAAAAAGACTGTCGGAGATCTGAGCGTGTGCGCTCTTCTTCTTTCTTTGAAGTCTGCATGCGTGTCACCGTCTTAACTCTAACTCAGTGTGTCGTGAGAGACAAAGACGAGACTTTTATTTGCTGTTCACTTACTGACCAAGTGGCAACACCTCTGTGGCTGTGAAATTAAGCCAGAAAAACTGCATTTCCTCAAACGTCCACTTGAGGCTGGCTCCAGAGGTGAGTCAGTCTCCATAAGACCCTACTACAAAACTACAAAACAGTTAGACGTCAGTAGCTAGCGAACACGTCTTCCTTCTCAACGTCACATCCACCTTCTTCTTCTACCATTTCTTTTTCTGCACCACAGGAAACGCGTTTGTCCGTTCTAGGCTACTGCAAATAAATACAGCGAATGGTACCTGCAGATTAAAAGCCTAAATCCAAGGTAACTAAAAACATAACGACTCATTTTGTGTGATTATATACCACTAATGTATATTATATTCCATTTCAAGCACCCTAAATGTTACACAGTGTAACTTTAATGACAATTTGTGGATTATGTTTACATTTAAAACTTGAAATGATCGCAATATTTATTATATTGCGATCAGATCTGACCGTTAACTTCTTCAATATAAAATCTGACACACAGCACACGAAGAGAAGAGAAGAGAAGCCGGCAAACACAAGTCATACTCTAGTTGACAGATAAAATTATTTGGAATGATATCAGAGATTACTGCGAGACTCGAAATCCAAAATGGGCTAAACGGAGACAAAGAGAGGGTCAGGTCTCCATCTTCTGTCCTTCAGGTGAAGGCTCACATCAGCTCGGCTGGGTTTCTTGATGTTGCAGCAGCAGCAGGGTTACTTCTTTCCTTTCAGGCTTGTCTCTGCTCCTCTCCTCTGCATTACCTCACTCCTCCGCACATCCACATCTTGACAGGCTTTGCTCTGTAGTTCCCTATTTTGAATTTTAAGTGAGTGTCTCACACCACGTTACCATCCACCGGCACTTCTTTGAGACACCCCGTGTCTCAGCTGTCTCAACGCGGTGAAACCTTCTTCTGGTGTATCCGCCAAAAAAATGTTTAATATGTGTTAATTTGCCACAAAATCTGGACACCAATTCGACGCAGTTTTCATTTTTAATGGCTCCTCAAGTTTCGCTGCTTTATGTGGCAAAGTCAGCCCTGCGATCGGATCGGATCCCATCTCTGCGGGCGGTCAACCGTGCAGACTGGTGGGAGCATTCAACACCAGAGACAGGCAGCATGTCGACAGTTCCAGCTGAGCTGCCATCACTCTGATCAAATGCTTTGCAGTTGCGGATGGTGCTGTAGCTCCTAGGTGTCCATGGGACAGCAGAGCTGCCCGTCAGCCTGCTGCAGAGAGACATGACAGTGCAGTCTTGGCTGGAAGTTGTCTCCTGTTATGCTCGTGGCTGCAGTGTACTGTACTGTACTGTATGCACAAGGCTACAGGCCGGCTCACCTGAAGCAGAGACAGATATTCATCTGTCTGCAAGTCATTTTTCTAAAGCCAGGATCAGACTAGAGTTGCACGATACCCACGGTATACCCGGTACCCCGCGGTACCAAATCATACCCGTCGCTACTATACTAGAAATTTTACACGACGGTACTACCGTGGATTACTATACTACCGGTGCCAGTCTCCGCTACATAGCGGCCGCCTCTGCCCTCCTCCCGGCTTCTCACTGCATGCTACTCACTCGTAAAAAAAAAAACATGGCATGCGCTGCAACCGAACTACACAGCTGCTGAATGATTGGCTGTTTGCCTGTTACTGGTGACGTCCAGGGATGTGATAGGCTGTTGCACGCTGGGTCCGCCCGTCTGTTAGCTGATTGGCTGTTCGCGTGTTTCTGCCGGCAAGCATGAACTCCATGAAGACAGCTCCGCTTCGGTAGAAACTCGCTTCAAAACAAACAACGAGCTAAAGTTCTGTCTCGCCCAGACACGAGACAACACACTCACCGTGGCAGAAGCACCGGGCCCGAGCAGCGAGTCTGCTGTGGCGTCTTTGTCAGTGGCAACACTAATTTTGCTTAAAAAACAAACGTTGTTGTTTCAAACTAACTTGTACAAATACATTGCAGTTTATAAAGATAATAATAATAAAAAATGGCCGCAGTATCGCGGTATTACCCGGAACCGTGATACTTTGTCTGGTATAGTATCGTGGTTACTCATTTTAGTATCGTGACAACTCTAGATCAGACCACACGGTGTGAGACGTGGGGCATCAGGTTTGTCAGTGTGTTTATGATACAGGAAACAAAGGTCATGTTCTCTGTAATATTTTGTGGAATTTGGAAAGTTAAAGTGCATGACACGAAAAGGAGCTCTGTTTGTATGTATTTTAAAAATCTGACATCCCTCGCCTTGATCCTTCTTCTGAAAAAATACAGTTTCAACAGCTTTAACATCCCAATGTGAGGAGTCTCTTTTAAAGCTGGGGTTGTTGTGTTTTCCGCCTCTGATCCAGCTGAAGATGAAACCGAAGCAGGTAACTTTTGTTCTTCTTGTCCAATCCTCTTCTTCCTCTGCTGGAATCGAACCGGCTGCCTTTAGAAGGAGCACCGTGTGACATTTTCGCTGCCGTTGCCCCCATCGCTGCCCTTTTCCTGCCCGTGCCTTATCAACCTCGTGCAAGTGCTCGTATGGGAATGACGCAGTTTCACTGTTTAAATATTCCAGAGTAAAGTGCATGAGACAAATCATCTTCTGAACTCTCCAGGTGTAATACCTTCAAAAAGGTCATGAAGACGGCCAGGGGAGGGCGGAGAGGGGCGCTGGTGATGTAATGTCAGTCGCTTTTTATAGAAATTCAGCCTTTTGTTATAAAACCGTTGGAATAATCGGCTAATGCTCATGTTTCCTGTGCAATGTTGACACTTTTGCCTGAGGGTGGCGCGTCAGAAAAAGGTCACGGAGAGTCCCAGCTGGTACATGTTGATCCTCTGGGGAGCTTGAATATCCACAGTAAATTCCATGGATCTGATATCTAAAGAAGAAGTAACTAGACGTGGTGGATATCCACACCGACGTTCACAAACCAGCGTGACTTCGGTGACGTTTTAGCTTCCCAAGCTGCTTCAAAGACATTTATAGAGCGGACGAGCAAAGAATCGTTCATCGGCGCGCTCGTATTCATACGCATGCACAAGAGTTCCTCCGTCAGTCGCAAGGCCTGATGGGAGAAGCTGTCTGCAGGCTGGAAATGCCACCAGCGTCTCCTCTATATTGACAGACAGCAAAAACAGAGAGCGAGCCAGCTCGACAGACAGAGGGACGTGGGAGGGAGGGAGCAGAGGGTGGGAGGTGGGGGAGTTTGTTTGTTTATTTTTGCTTGTGTCGCATGCAGCATTTTCATATTTTAGGTAATCATCATTATTCTCCTGCTATCCAGTCACTGAATATCTGCACATGTAGTTCAACATATGGTAATTTTTTTTAGAAATCATCTTTCCCTTCGAGGTCCTCAGGGAACGAGCGTTGTGTATGAATTAATAGCTGCTGTACTGATCACAAGACAAATTAATTATCATGTTGTTGGAAATGTGTGAAAACCTGATATACATTATTCTGTAGGGCCTCCCCGCTGCGAACATATTTATAGTCTGACCCTCCTAATTATGACCAAATATGTGGAAAAATCATCATTGCGTTGCACTGAATAATAAAAGCTTTCAGGTTGTATCAGGATATATAAGATCGAACTCTTCCTACATTGTTTCACAAAATGTGAGACTGTGCTGCTTTTATTTTATCATCTTAAATTCAGAGTTTTAGCAGTTGACAGAACAAGCAATTAGAGCTCAGACGCTAACATAATTATTAAACAAGTTAAGAATATAAGTAAACACATTAACAGATAATACTGTTAATTATTTCTAATAAAAAATGCTCTTCCTTTAAGCTCAGTGGGCGGAAAATTAACAGGAGGAGAAAAGTGATGTTTGTACGTCGCAGCACTACCAGAGAGGTTAGAAAACTCAAAGCAGAAACACATGAAGTGCCTTAAATAAACCGCATACGAAACAACTTGCAGTTACTAAACTTTAATTTTAAAGAGTTCCAATTAATGTATTAAATTTACCTGTGAATTGATCGCCTCTGATTCATGTCAAAAGCTTAACCGAGAGGTCAGAAAAAACTGAACCAGAGCAGATTAACAAAGTTTATTTCTTCTCTCCCTACAATTTAGAGTAATTGCCGTAACAACTGCCGGTACACACACCTGGACAATTACCTGCTGCGAATGCTTAAATGGCTCCAAATGGCTGCAGCAGCACCCACGGGTGAAATTGCTTGGAGGACTAGACTATGATCAGCTGACACAATTGTCTGACTCATCAGGCTTTTAGAAAAAAAAAATAGGGGGTGCTTTTATTCTGAAAAGAAATAATTTTTCTGGATCTGTTAGTGAAGAATGTATCGATTTTCCCGTCTGAACACCTTGACCTCCCCGCCTGCATGCGCGCACACACACACACACACACACACACACACACACACACACACACACCAATCAAATGTTCTGCTCAGTTGCTAGTTGCCAAGGTCACCAAACCTGCACACCTACGGCGGCCTAAAAGCAAAGAAAAACACTGTAATTTTCTTCTTGCTCTTTGTGCTGCAGTCAGGGCATTGATCCCTCCGTCTGACTGACTCTCTCTCTGCTCCAGTCCATTTTTCTCCTCTTTTAGTACCTGACTGAATAAAGCGGCCGATTCTCAGAAATCTCCAAAGGAAGTGGTCGCTCACTCTCTCAAACCGCGGAGCTGTGACTTCAAAGCCACTCTCTAAAAACGGAGGGATAAAAAACAGCTCGATGTGGCTCCTGCCCGGCATAGTGGAGCTGTTTTTCTGAATGAACCAACATGCTGTTACCTGTTAGACCCCCCCCAAAAAGCTTATTATTCCTTTTCTCTATTCACACCCATGGTCTTTCATTTGCAGCAATTCAAAACCAGTAAAATGTGAACCATTCCCGACGGTTTCAAAAAAATTTGAAATCTCGCTCTCCACAAAGGCGCCACAGCGAGAACGCTAATTTTCACTCCCAAGGTTTAAAACATAGAAGCAAAGTGCTCTTTCATTCATACTTTTTTTTCTTTCTATTTTTTCAAACTGTGAATGCCCCTGCTGCACTTACTCTTCGCTTTAGCTGTGA
Source organism: Collichthys lucidus (assembly GCA_004119915.2). Lineage (NCBI taxonomy): Eukaryota > Metazoa > Chordata > Actinopteri > Sciaenidae > Collichthys > Collichthys lucidus. The sequence continues at coordinate 34,946,953 of CM014078.1, read as the reverse complement.
CAGCGCTGTGTAGAGTGCTCAGGATTTCACCGGACCGTAATGTCAGTGCCCCTGACTGCAGTAAGCAATTTAAACAGTGCGTCCTGTTGAAATTAAATCTAATAAACCGAGCAGGGAAATCACACAGGTAAATAATGATGCAGCTATTTTATGCATGGATGCAAACAAAAACGGTGAATGACTCATATAGACATAAATATCTTAGTCACTTACGAGCTGATGAGGCAGCTTAATAATAGAAGACTTGAATGTCCCAAATTAAAACGGGATATTGGTGTGTGTTTATCAGAGAGCCAGCCAGGGAAATCATATTCATATGAAATGCAATATTTATGAATTCTGATATTGAGGGCTTCTTTCTAACTTTATTATTAAACCTGCTGCGGTGTCCTTCAAAGTCTCGTAATAACCCACTCGTCCTTCCCTCGGTTCTCCCTGTCCGTCTGTCTAATAATATCGTTTATGTAAGGAACACAAAGCCGACGCACAGGCCGTTACTCTAAAGGAACATTTCTTCACTTCTCCTACTGTTAATATATGAACAACTTTATCATCCAGCAAGGAGCTGCGGTCACCGCATTTAAAGCACAACTATGTGACTTCTCTTATAAATTAAATGTGACATTACTAAGCAATAAAACACACCGCCATTCAGTACAATCAGTTGTTTTGTTGCTACCAAGCAGCAACCTCTGTGTCCTCCAGAAGTGAGTCAGTCTCCATAAGTTCCCATGTTAAAATATCCACAGCAGATATACGTCTGTCTCTGATCCTGATGGTTTTGTTGGCAGCATATAGTTTGCTACAGAAGACGATGCAGCCTGTTTTTCTGCTGCGGACAGTCTCTGAAGTGAGTTCATCACTAATCCAGACACTAAACGACACTTGTTAACGCAGCAGTATCGCAGCACGGGGGTTAAACCTGGGATAACACTTCCTACTTTTGTTGCACGCCTCAATAATCCCTAAAATTCCCTCCCAGCTCACTGCTGATGCGTCGAATGTGAATACAGCTCACGACAGAATGAGCCTCAGAAGGGCTTGAGCTGTTAAGAAGTGGGTTACAGTCCACCAATTTCAGAAATAGCCGTGCCTTATCTTCGCTCTTTTAGGTTTACTGTGCGACGGCGACGTGTAACTACATTTCAGAACGAGCCGGGAATCTGTGCGGTGGTCAAGCCAAACTCGATGCTGCTCCACAGAGATGATAAGTGACGCAGCGGTTTGAAGTGGACGTATTACTGTGAAAACCGCCCCATGACTCATGGCCTGTGTGTGTGTGTGCCAGCAACAGCCTGGCTGGATGGTGTGTTGAAGCCCAAATCTTTTGGAGTGGATGTGTAAATACTCCAAACTGTCTGAGATCTTGTAAAGAAAATGTCACATCCCCTGCGGTAGTTTACGGTAAAATATTGCGCAATACATAATTCAGATTTAATTTGGAAAGTTTAGATTTAATTTAGATTGAATTTAAAGCACACCTCTTGCTGTTGGCGTGGAATAATGAGGCAAGATTTCTCCTCGGCGATCTCTTTCTCTACCCAGCTCTCCCTGCATTTCTCAGTCCACTGCTCCTCATTTGCATGACAGTTGAGAACAATATTGCCAAAGCAGCGAGACAAAGGCTCTCCCTGTCTTTTAATATTGTTCTCTTTTCTCTGTTTTACAGTCATCAAAGTGTCTCAGAGACACTGTTGCAGGGAGCTGTGTCCGGAATAAAATCAGCAACGGGCTTGATCACATTCACTGAACAATGTTCGGTGTCACATCATGGGAAAACAATATAGTGAATGAAATTACTACATTTAGTGTGGAAGGGTCGCTATGGATTCATCCAACTCTGCAGCTTTGCAGTGAGTTTTAGCACTTTACGCCAGGATCCCAAAAGGCACGTTGCTTCGTACCTCACCAGGAGTGTTTCAGAAACATTTTGTCCGCTCAGATTTGGTCATTTTTCGTTGGTTTACGTGCTTCATTCATCAGTAAACAGGCTACGTAGTTTGATTGTTTCCCGTTTGGCTGTTTTTGCAAGTTTGTTCAGGGTGTTTTATTTTGAAAACCGACTGGATTCTTTATGCCGTTTGTGTGTCTGACTTCCCGTCAGCTCGATTTGCTCTTGCCGCTTCTGGGAACAGGTTAGTGAACAATTTCCATTTTCCACATCCAGCAGACGCTCAGTTAAAGTGATTTTCCTGGCCATCTGTTACATGTAAATCCAGTACTTAGAGAAATCTCTGGCTCTTTAGCGGCTAAATGTTCTACTGTGTTCACAAACCTAGTCACTAACGTCTGCTGTTTGGAGTGCGCTGTGGGTTTATCGGAGCTTTGATCGGAAAGTTTCGGGGCTGTGAAGCCAAAACAATTGGCTGAAAGAGGCAGAAACGCTGCGACAGAGCTACAGGAAACTTCAGAGTTAAGATACTGACTCGTGCAGCTTTAAGCTATTAAGCTGCAAAACACAATCAAGTGATCGTTTCCATAGCAACCAGTGCAGAACTGATCAGTCTGACAATAGATTGTCAGTTTGTCATTTTCCACACACACACACACACACACACACACACACACACACACACACACACACACACACACACACACACACACACACACACACACACACACACACAGTCACATCAAGGCACTTCCTCCCTCTCCTTTCAGCTACGATGCTTTCTTGGTTGCCACGGCAGCCAACGAGTATCTCTGGTGCCAGGCAGAAATGGGCTCTGATTGGTTAATCAGTATTCAGACTGCGTGTAAGCTTGGCTGGATGCTTCTCTGCCCTACTCTGTGTGTGTGTGTCTGTCTGTGTGCGTGCGTGTTTCTGTGTGCTTCTGTGTGTGTGTGTCCATCAAATGTCACTTATCACCTGAGAGATAAATTATTCCGCTCTCTCCTCCTGCCTTCACGTTTCTCTCTCCTTATCAACCTTTTCTTCCATTTCCTGTTGTTGTTGGGGGGAGAGGAGGAGGAGGAGACTGACATGTGTCATCCTGACTCTCTGACCTCTGACCTTCATCGATACTGTTTAGCCAGAGGAGCTTTCAGCTGTCAATCAAAGTCTGACTTTAAACTCTGATGAAGTGTTTGAGTCACAAACACTCATCAATGTTTTCATCTTTACCATCATCGTCTTCACAAATCAAGTAACGATAATGAGGCACAGAGGCAGTAATTGTAAAAGACTGGGGGTTGATCTTAACCTTACAGGGTGATTGACAGCAGTCTGGTTGCCATGGGGACATAATGAAACTGCAGACTGCCTTACATAATGCCATTGTTGTGTAAGAACCTCATATAGTTTGTGCTTTTCATGTTCCAGCTTCCAATTAAAGGATCTGCACACGCTCCTCTCTGAGGGCCTCGGCACACGTCAGTTCATGAGATTATTGAAATTATTCATAATTATTATTAAAGATTATTTAACACCGCTGGATAAGTGTAAAAAAAACAACATGTAGGTCAAGATACCCACTTTTAGATTAATAGTTTTTAATAGTTTGGAGAGGCTGTGAGGGACGTGCAGCTTGAAGTGTCCATGATTACTATGAAAACCATCTATGACGCACACCTGCGTGTGTGTGCATGCATGCATGTGCGTGTATTTGCATATATGTGTGTGTGCATGTACTGGAGCGCCTGTTGTCTTTGATGATAATGATGCAGACAGAAACAGGCTCTCAAGTGAGTTCTCAATGCCACCTCAAACACAACGCTCCGACGTGTGTGTGTGTGTGTGTGTGTGTGTGTGTGTGTGTGTGTGTGTGTGTGTGTGTGTGTGTGTGTGTGTGTGTGTGTGTGTGTGTGTGTGTGTGTGTGTGTGTGTGTGTGTGTGTGTGTGTGTGTGTGTGTGTGTGTGTGTGTGTGTGTGTGTGTGTGTGTGTGTGCATTTGTGGCAGATAAGAGACCCAAAAAATCCCAACTCGATGCTGATTTAATGAAATTAATCAAAAAAAACAGGAAATCGAAACATTTTGTGCTGCGTGATAACAAAATGTCATTTTGCTTTCCGGCTGTAATTGGCTGCTTTTTAATAAGAGATTACTGTTCAGCCATTTTGCTGCGCTCATAATGGAGTTCTAGTTTAGCTGGTGGCCAAAGTGATCTCACCAGTCGAGTCGAGCCGAAGAGATTTAAATAAAAAAATAAAAACAGAGACGTCACGAGTGCAGAATTCACCAGCAGAACATCTTTTTTTTTTTTTTTTGTAAAGATTTGGTTTTGGCATTTCCATCAGGCACATTATCACGGATATGAACTCGATGCCTTCAGCGGTAAATAGCTAAAGCTAAATAAATGAAGACAGGAAGCCTTGGGGGGAGATTCAAGGAAGAAGACAAATCTGTCATACAAGATGAGTCGAGCAGAGGTTAAAGATAATTCTTAGCAGTGCTGAACAGTTGAAAAACATTGTAGATATTGCAGTATGAAGCCTCAAAATCCCATGAAAAGATCTTATATTTTATTGTGCGAGACCAAAAAAACAAACTCAAACTTTAAATCCTCTTTTTCTGGAGCTTTCGATCATATCATGTGATATATTGTGAAACAGTTTGAAGGGTCAAAATGACCTTCAGACAAGTCCGACGTATGGTCACTCACGTGACGACAGAACCAACTCCATCTGCTGATGAAGACCGTGTGATATGTTTTGTTGCTTTTTTTTTGACAGGACAGCAGGAAGACAGATAGAGAAGGGGGGAGGACGACACGCAACAATGAACCACAGGCTGGAGTCAAACCCGGGTCGAAGTCACCACGGCGGCCCATCGGTGTGATCTCCTCGAACGCTCCGGAAAGAAAGAGCTGGTGAGTGGACCTTGAGTTGAGATTGTTTTTGTCACCAGGGGTCAAACAATGAAATAAGAATAGACTACACAGACGTAGGCCTCGTCTTTGACTTCATACATGATCAATTACACGGTCCAGAGAGGATGCATGGGTATGTATATGATGGATGTTTACACAGAGGAAGATAATTACTCATAACAGCGCCACGATAAGGCCTACACGGCATAAAAAACTAAATCGGTGACGTATCACACAAGTCATGACAAAATATGAACGTCAAAACCTGTGTTCACGCGGGAGGCTTCTGATCCTCGCCGTGAATGAGAGTACGATGCGATGACGGAAGAAACGAGAGACAAAATGAGGTGGAGGTGAAATAACGAGGCGCGGCGCTGGAAGTGGTAGGTGGCATCAGAGCGATCAGTCTGAACGAGATGTGAAGCATCGCAGATATAATTAAAGCTACAGTTCTTTATAACCCCCTTTTCCTGCTAATTAAACACCGTGTTGCCCTTCAAAGTACACCTAATTTACATTAGATTTACATATGCAAATTTTAATTACATCCACCTAATTACAGTATTTGTGGTTCATCTGTCATTTAAAGGAGGCCAGGCGATGCAATGCAGTCTCTGTGTGTGTGTGTGTTTTTTTTTTCCTGCCTGTCAACCTGTCTGTGCCGAGCTGTCTCCTCAGCTCTCTCCATACATATCGGCCTGATAATGGAGCTGTTTAATGGTATTTTAATGCTGCTGGTATACCTCTGTCTCCAAGGCTGGAATACCAGCCGAGCAAAGACAGTTTATTATTGCTGCAAGTGGTTTATTATCATTTTATTAACCATAAATCGACGTGTAGTAGTAACCCTTGAGAAAACGTTCAAAGCTGTGGTGTTTCTTCTGAAATGTTGCCAACATTCTGATCAGTGAGATCCACATTTTAAAGTCGCTTTCTCATCAACTCAAATCCATTAAAAAAATGTGGCCATCCACTGTCACGTCACGGCTGGAGCATCCTGCGTCTCTGTGTCTCGTGTCTGCGTGGGTTCCCTCCAGGTGCTCCGGCTTCCTCCCCCCGCAAACCCGAAGACACGCAGGTTAATGAGCGGTTGTAGGTGTGAATGTGTCAGCCCTGTGATAAACCTGTGACCTAACCAGAGCGTGCCCCCGCCTCCTGGCCCCCCTGTCAACTGTGACCGCAGCTCCCTGCTGCAGGACAAGTGGTCCGGCTGGCTGACATCTCCCCTCTGAGACTCCTTCGCGAAATTAAAACATCAGAAATTGCAGAGTGTGACGCAAAAAATGTTCCTGTGTGAAATTTAGCGTTTTGCAGCAGCATTCCACTTCAAACATGGTCAGCAAGGGCTTTACCTATTTTTAAAGTGCGCGCTGTCAAAATAAAGTTTTAAAAACCTTTATTTTGTCGGCTGGAATGACGCTTACAGGTGTGGATTCCAAAACAAATGACCACAAACTCACTGAAAAACAGGGTGCCTGGGGCAGGTGGGTTTCTTGGAGCTCATAAGAAAACATAATGCAGGTGTTATGTGTAGCTGCTAGGGGCACTGATTAATACTTAAAAGCAACGGGATACAAACACAATGGCACACTGACGGGGGGGGGGGGGGAATGGAGCGGAGGGTCACGAAAGACCTACAGATCATTTTACCCGGGCACCTATAGCTGGTGTAGTCGAGCCCGTCGGTCCCTGTTGCTTCTACATTGTGTTATACCACAGTGTTTGCTGTTTGAACTCCTTCAGTACACAAGTTAATAGGATATGTGTACTGCCGGCAGCTGATGAAATACTCATGGAGAGCTTATTTCTTCTTGAAACAACACAAAGCTGCTCACAAAGGCACTTACGTTGAAGGGTTTTATTTTGTCAAACGTCTGAGCTCGAGTTACTGCACAAGCAGCTGAATAGTCGAGTCGACCGCTCTTCGGTCAACACAAAGGATGAATCGACTTTATTGAAGGGACCGTCAGTCGAGAGCGAGAGTCAAGTGTTGAGCAGTCAATCAATCAGTCAGGCTTCCTTTCTATAAATCCTTTATTCAATATCATTGTTTTTTTTTCTGTGTGTGTATACAATGAATTAGACACAAACTGTACAGTGCAGACAAACTCTGTTTGCATAATATGTATGTAAGGGTAACTGTACATTAACTGACAGACAGAGTAATCTCCTTTAAGGTTGGCACCAGAGACATTTTGCGTCTGGCTCACAGCTAGCGAGGTTTCCATCAGCGAGACACAGCAGCTTTAATGTGTCCTCCGTCGTCTTTACGTAGCTCGGGTGCTAGTTTTATCCGCACACACTGGACTGGAATGAAAAGGTCAGAAAGGAGCAGCTCCAGCTGCTGTAATACAGCTTCTGACCACCGGTGGCAGCACTAGGCGCGTCGTCTTACTCACCTGTGGATTTCTGCACACCTTAAAAGTCTCTACGGAGATCAGCCACCATCTGGTGTTTGAATATTCAAGATTATTAATAATAATAATAATTAATATTACTATATGCAGTATGAAGGTCTTTCTAAAATAGCTGAGCTCCATCCATCATTGTTAAAAGAAGCAGCAAAAGGATTTCAAACAATTCCTTGCTTTTGTTTTTTCACTTTTATAATCTTGGTTTTTCTGCTCTCAGCCGCCAGAATTAAATATTGATGCTCCGCTGAAAGTGTCCCACAAACGACATGCATTAGTGTAACAACGTTAGTGATGTGGAGTAATTTTGATTAATTCTTCCTCTGCTCCATTATCGCAATGATGGATTGTGCCTCAGAAACAATGTGTGTGTCTGTGGGTTGTTTCTGAAGATCTGCATGTACGATTCAAACAAACTGCTGCTTCTCTACAGACGCGAACCGATGTCAGAAATGAGCCAGATGCAAATTTTTCACTGGTGCCACGTTGTACATGTTTTGTTTTGATAACACAGTTCCTACATTACCACATGCATTAGCCCCAGTCACCTTTCCTCTTTTACAAACCATGCAACAAGTGGGAAACAGTCCAAACAGAGGGAGGGAAGGAAGAGGAGGAGGAGGTGGGAGTATGTTCTCTGGCTGCATGATTACAAAACGAGCAGAGAGCGAAAGCTAGCATAGTTACAGTGAACAGAAGAGAGAAGAAGATTGGGGGTCGAAGGATAATTGAAAAGTAAAATAGGATGAAGTGTGTGTGTGTGTGTGTCTGTGTGTGTGTGTGTCTGTGTGTTCGGAGAGAGAAGCAGCTGGGTGGAGAGCGTCTTGTTTCCAGATTCAGATGTAATAAGGCACAAGACTTTTTGTAAGAGGAGTAAAGTGAACAAAGAAAAAAGAAATGGCAAAGAAAACCTGAGGGAGACGAGCTACATCATGAGTGCAGTGCTAACCATCGTCATGTTCCTGTGTCTCTAAAGTGCACCTGTTTTTTTTTTTTCTCCTCTTACATCTTGTGTCTCGTGTCCATTTTGTGCCGTCCGGTTCCACGGCTACGGTTCACGCTGGACAAAGTAAGATGGCTACATGTGTAACTGCCGTGAAACCATGAGTGGTCCTTGTATGTGGAAATTAAAAGTGACCCAGGCTGTCGTGATTGCTCACTTCTAATTAAATCAGCTGCTCTCTTCCTGTGCAGAGCCCGCTGTTAGATATCTCATAATTGTAGCCTTGGTACCTGGCTAACCACCAGTGGAGAAAATTCTCTCCGGAGACACTGACAGTAATTGCGCCTTGGTTGTTTGAACCAGGGACTGTGATTACCAGCCTGGAAACGCTATTGTAGCAGTGTTTTTTGGTCAGTAGCCAGGAAACCAGGCCATTTTTATCCGTCCTGAAACATTATTATTTCTTGAGTATGTGCCACAGATCTTTCAGTAGTTGCTTTCACAGGATGCAAACCCGACTGCTAACCTAACAAGCAGCGCCTCTTTGAACGGAGGAAGATTTGGTTCCTTTGCTAAGTCGATCTTTTCCTCCTGCCTTGGAGTGTAGGACAAATTAGCTGCTTGATAACCGCTCAGCGAGTAGCAGATGCTGTCCTGGAGTCTTGTTGCCGATTGTATCTCCTAATGGTTGCTCCGGCGAGTACAAAAACACCGTCCTCTATACTGTAATTAAAGTGGCCACTTAGAAATGTTTTGCTTAGACAACACTGAATACATTCAAAAATAAAGACAGACCTGATTGTCAGTCGGGTTTTTTTGTTGTTGTTGTTTTCTTTCTTTTTTTCCCCATTTTGCTAGTGACACAACAAGTAATCAATAAATGTTACACCCACATTTTTTTTTTTTTTTTTTTTTTTTTGACGTGAAACAAGCACAACACCGGTGGAAAGACTTCCTCCTCATCGTCACCATCGCCCCCCACTTCTTTGCTCTTCAAGTAATGTTACACAGGACAGAGCTGAAAGTTGGGCGACTTTGAGAGTTTGGATATTCTTGGTTATACCCCGCTGGATATCCAGGAAGGCTGAGCGTTTAGCATAAATCTGCAGCCGCCCGCCTTTGGATCTCACATCTTGAGCTTGGCTAGGGATGAGAGGCACTCACATAGAATCTACAGTACTATCCATAAAAAGAAAGAAAAAACACTTTTTGACGGTCCAGTAGCAGCAATACATTTTCACTTTTTCAGCATTGAGATTACAGTTTGGTGACACACAAAATGAAAACTCTCATCTCGCTTGAATCTGTAGTCTTTTTTCACACACGTCTTAATTACATTTCGCTTCTGATTGATAGTCTGAAATGGGCACATTAGACTAGATAAGTTCGGGGGAATGTTGAGTCGGCCGGCCCGCACATATTTGAAGACGTAGGCAGCTAATGAGATCAGAGGAGAGAAAGTGTGTGTGTGTGTATGTGAGGAGCAGAAATCTGAGGAATGCCAATTAGAAACACTGCGAGCTGTGTGTAGTACTTTCACAGTCTCTTCAGTGGCGGAGTGTATCCTCTGTACAGCGCAGCGGGACGACATCAAACACGTCTGAGTGGCTTCACTTGTGTGCAGCAGCGCAGCGTTTCACCTGCACACACACACACACACACACGCACACACACCTGTTGACGAGGCTGGGGATGCAGCTGATTCGAGGATTAATCACACTGCCTTTTTTCTTTGTTTCTTTGTGTTTTGGTCGCTGAAGGTCAGTCTTCATCTGTAAATTCAAATTTGTGACTCAAACAAAGAGCTGCACAGTGTCTGTTTTTTTTTGTGTGTGTCTGCTGACACTAATACAGTGTAAAGTGTGGGATCACAGTATTAATCTCTCCTCTGTGATAGAACAGACTACTGGTTTTGAGGAGTTAATTGGCGTCTGGTCTCGCGGTCTTAAGAACGACGAGTAAACAGAAAGCCCGGCTGTCGAACAGGATCCGAGTCCTGAACAGATTGGTGCCATGTTGACTGTCACAGTGAGAGGGCAAAGCACGGGAATCGATTTGGTTTCATTTCATTTCAAGGCATTTTGATTTTCTGCCTCGTGACTCACACACACACACACACACACACACACACACACACACACATAATTTTGTAGTTTGATCTGATAACAGCTTAATGTATCACTATCATCGATGTGTGCTATTTTGTTTTTGGTGGTTATTTTCTACAGAAATCATGTTTATAATACTTCTTCAGTAACCTAACCTTGTTTTATAGGCCACTGTGTCGGCAAGTGTAAAGCCACTATGTGTAAATTCATTTTTTCTCTGGACATTAAAGTAAAAAAAAATAATTTTTCTTGCATCCAGTGTTGGAAAGCAACCTCATACTCCAGATTCACTCAGGACTTTACTCAGATACAATTCTTAAATACCTCATTTTATACTTTACTTCACAACGTTTCAGACAAAAATCTGATAATATATTCAATACTTTATTTATCTTTAGATCTTTATATTTAATTTCATTTGTTAGTTACTTCACTATATAAAAAAGAACTTTTAAGAACCAGTGGTTCTCTTGTCGTCTATGAGTTATTAGCACGTTTCCAACCAGAACTTTTAGTTCCAGAAACGACTTTTCAAGGAACTCAAAGGTTCCCACTGTGGTCTAATAAGTCACGAGAACAAATGAGTCCGCTGAGGGATGAAAAAGCAACGGCTATATTTCTATTTTTATAATGACGCCGTATAAAGCGGCAGACAATCGTTGCTATTAGTCAGTCCATCTCCGAGCACCCCCAAAGTTTCTGTACTTTTGGATACTACTAATTAACTTTGTGCCGGGTTAAATGATGTCAAACATTTCAGCAGAACTTCTTTCCTCTCACGTTAATCATCTCACAACCCCTCAAATTTATCGTGTGGCTCTCTGTCCTATCCTTCAGGTTCAAGAATACTTCCTCTTTTGATGTGTCAAGTGCTTTTTTCGCCGACAATACTTGAAGGACTGACAGACTTTTACTTCTTCCACCACTGCAGCAGTACAATGGGACCTTACATGATCTCATTAGACTAGAAACTAAGTGTACAGGTGAGGAGTCCTGGGGTCAGTAAAGTCTACACATAGTGGCTTTAATGTCATTTACCCTGTTCACTATTACCCTCATTCCTACCTTTTAATTTCAAGCACTTGTGAAGGAAACATCTGACCGCTCGAGAGCTCCCTCGGTCTACAATATCTGCTACGTCATGTAAACACTGACTGCTACCATGCTGCCTGACACCAGCATGCCTCCTGTACGCTCCGTGTTGCTACAAACAGGGAACACTCGGCTACGCGCTCAGCACTCCTCTCCTGAGCTACACTTGTGTGGACGATGTGGGAATCGTATCGTTCGTAAAGGGACGGGGCGGGGAAAAATAAAAAGTGTTTTGTGTGTCTGTACAACAATGCAGCTCGATAATCACTAGTGCTCTGTGTGTGCAGAATAATAAAACACGGAACAAATAAAGGAACACTGAAAAGACAAACATGCTTTAAGCTACGTGGTGTTGAATAAGAACTCTAAGACGTGTTTGCCTAGTATGTAACGCACAGGGTCATTTTCAAGCTTCGCCCTGTGCCAAATCTTAATTGATCGATGACTAAGCACCCTCTGAATCATCAGTGTTTGGTGTTTTAAGTGTTCTCTTTGCCCGGTGCTGATGGTTTTAATCTGTTCCTTATTTACTTAAAGATCGAATCCAAGTGGTCGATTCTGGGTGGAAGGTGTGTGTGTGTGTGTGTGTGTGTGTGTGTGTGTGTGTGTGTGTGTGTGTGTGTGTGTGTGTGTGTGTGTGTGTGTGTGTGTGTGTGTGTGTGTGTGTGTGTGTGTGTGTGTGTGTGTGTGTGTGTGTGTGTGTGTGTGTGTGTGTGTGTGTGTGTGTGTGTGTGTGTGTGTGTGTGTGTGTGTGTGTGTGTGTGTGTGTGGTGGCCACCACCAGCGAGCAAGCATACCCGGCAACAGAAAACGGTACTATCAGAGGAAAAGAGGAGGAAAAAAATGGGCCTCATTCTTACAGATTGTCACAGAAAAATACCGGTGAAGACGACATTTTTTTTTCTATTTTATGTTTGTTTTGTTTATATTTTTAAGAAGTCATTTTGTCTCCCATACGAGGGCACGCTGACGTCCCACTTCCAAAGTATCAGGCTGGCACCAGCCTGACTTTACGGTCTTCATCCTCCTCTTCCCCCGCCACCAGCCTCTGGCCCTGCCCCACGACTCCGGATCCATCCAATAGTGAGAGAGGTGAGGCGGGACGTGCGGCCCCACTGCTGACCAGTCAGAGCGTGTTTGTTTTGTTACCTTTTGATGAAGTTTTAGTGTTTTTTTGAGAGCGCAGCAGTGGGGCGAGTCTCTGGCTTTTCCTGGCCTCTGGTTGGCCAGGGGAGGGTAAAAAGGGGGGCGGGGTTATGTCTCCTCCTTGTCGGGTTTGTTGACTGGTTTGCCACCATTCATGACCACTGGTTCGCTGGTTGTGCTTTTGGAAGGCGGGCCCCCGGCGAGTTTAGGCACCGCCTCCCCTACATCGTGCAACGAAGGCTCTCGGTACATCGCAACTGGAGGAGTGGAGGGAGGAAGGAGGAGGATGGGGAGGGCGGGAAGAGAGGTACAGGAATGAATAGAGGGACGAGGGGTTAAGGAGAGGATGAAAGAAACAAAGAATTAAGAATAGAAGGTGTGTCTGTAATTCAGTTTGGTTCAGTTCATTTTGTTTATGTTGCAGCAAAGCATAACAATTCCCAACATGAGCAAGAACTTGGTGACGGCGGCAAGGAAATACTTCCTTTAAGAGGCAGAAGCCGGCTGATGGTGGACGGCCATCTGCCGGGACCGTTGTAGTTTATGGAGGGATAAAAGTATAATTTAAAAAAAAAGTATGTGTCTTACCTTCTATAGGTTTAGGCAGGAAGTGTGCAGCTGGTTTGGTCTTTTTGACCCTGTTGCCCTTCATGGCCTGTCCCTCTTTATTGAGTCCTAGAAACCAGGCCCGGCCCGACTCCTTCTGTCTGTAGAGCATAGAGCTGTAGATCACATAGTAGTTCTCGAACACCGACTCCTTAAACTTACACTCGGCTGTAAACAGTTCCTGAGGAGACACACAGACAGACGCAGACTCGCGTTAGTTATTTGTTGCACCAAAAAGACAGTATGAAATCAACCCTGCTCCGCGGGACACTTGGAGCACCTGTTCAGTGGAAGACTTTGATTACAAACTTCTTTATTTGAAATGAATAAAAAAACACACAAACAAAACATTCTATGTGTTGCCTGCCAACACGTCTGCCTATATATATACGCATTAATGTTGAACGTCGGCCAGACGTGTGAGATAAAAATACTAAACCTCGCTGGGAGGAGCAGCCCAGCACTGACTGAATGATGCTTTGCTCTAACCCGTGTTGTTCTCCCCCGACAGCCTCTCTGCAAGCACACGAACAACAAACCAAACAGATAAAAAAGCAGATTGATTCTGGTGAAGAGATCTCACCCTCCCACCCACATCAGCTCGGCTGTTACATGTCAGTACTCTTTCTTTCCGTGGCTGCCGGCGCCTCCAGCAGAGCATATTTCAGCACAGAATCAAGGTGTTATTCTTACTGGGAGAAAAATCGTCTCTCCCTGGTGTCCGCTTGCTCTACTGAGTCACGGCGAGTGTAAAAGGCAGCCCGACATAAAACCATCTTTTTTTTTTCAAAGGAGGTCAGACTAGAGACTGTCTGAAAAGCTCAGATTACTTATCAGCAAACTGCAATTTGTCAAGCAGTGTGTACATGGAAAAGCTGAAGCTTAAGTCGATGATATATGATTTTACGTCGGAAGTTTCTACAGTTGCCTTATATGATCATTATGGCTGCAGCAACTAATCCTTTTGAATAAATAAGTCAGAATATAGTGAAAAATATACCCAAGAAGACTTAAAATAGTCAGATTATTTCGCATTTTTCCTTCATAAGTGCATCGATAATTAAAATTGTTGTCTTGTCTATCAATTAATCAATTAGTTGAGCAATTGTTTTGCCATTATTTCTCAACTGTAAGTCAGATTTAAGTGTTTTCACTCTCCACAGCAAACCAGATGAAGATGAATATTTGTAATTCATTTAGTTTTAATATCCTGGTGAGAAATTAGATTATTTTTTAATGACACTGAGATAATGTGCTAATATAAGACAGCGAAATCAAATTGATAACATACAGGGACAGAGATGAACTACATGTAAGACAGCAAACATAAACTGAAGACAGATTTCTTTAATATGTCACTGACGGCTGGTTTTCAAACTGGTTTAATGGTTCCAACAACACCAAATGTGATTAGAATACACAATCATTTAAAGCAGCATCTAACATATTATCACCTTTTTAAACCTGTTGAACATTAGCAATGAAGCGCCGGTTTACACATCCAGCAGACAGAGCAGCGTTAGTATTGATTAGAAAAGGTGTGTGAAGTTTCATCTCTCAGCTTTTTGCTTTTCATAATTTTCCACATTCTTCACCAGCTCGTCTTGAACTTTGTCTACCTGCTGCACGCCGCTTGACGTGGCCGTTTTTTGCTCAAAAGAAGCTTCTGGCATCAGAAAAGATGTTTTCGGTTATAGGCAGACAGCTCATCCAATCATCTTCACGGAGCTGCAAAGTTATTGATAATTCTCTGTGGGTTTGTCACTGACATTATACATAGTCATTGATCCAATTATTGCAGCTCTAACTGTCCCTACACTGTAAGATCACATCTCTGTTATCTCCTCTTTTATGACACAAATCCGTCTCTTTTTTGGGAGCGTCGTCGTTTTTTAATCATTCTCAGACAGTGACTGACTTGTTTTCTCATTGAGACGATTACTGAGGAAATTAAAGAAAGAATTAATAAACTGCTCTTCATATGGCGGAGGAGACTCCTGCCAACCCAAACAATCACCCTGAGGTCCCCAGACCCCAGATTGGGAAGTGTTTGTCTAGACTGTCTCTTATTGGTTGTTGTGGGCCTCTTGCCAGAGCCACAGACACATTGTCATTCAGCTCAGGTCTGTCGGTCCGAGTCTCATAGCAACATGAGGAAGAGAGGCGACACTGTAGCCGTGGCAACCAACCAGTGCTGAGAGGGAGGGGTCAGTGTGTGTGTGTGTTGGAGGGTGGGGGGGCTGCAAGCGAGATAGAAACACATAAACACTCGCTTTGGTGGTTTAACGCATGATGTGCCATATCTCGAGCTCGAACCACATCCACTCATGCTAACATAGGAGGACACTTATTAACGGCAGGGACCGGTACGCAGCTGCAAGGGATCAGACACTGGCACGCACACACACACACACAAACACACACTTGTGGCTCTAGGGGATGAATGGAGGGCGGTGCAGCAGGGCTTGCTGGGATATGAAATGTGACTAAATGAACAAGACAGGTTACAATGAATGGATGCTCTATTTATTGGCAATGTCAGTGACACACGCACAAAAACTCCACCACAAATCAAACGCTCCCCTTTTGCAAACAGCAATTTTCACACCTGGATTGACATTCCTGGATTATTATTAACTTAATAAGAATATATATTTAGTCTCAACCTGCACCCAAGATTCATTATTCATTTGTTAAGCGGGGTTGATCTTTGCCGGTGTGCAGAGCACGCTGCCAGACGCTTATTAATACAGGTCAGCGGGGTCATACATAATTTAAAGCTGCTTTTAAAATAAAAGATGTTTAACGTTGGCGGCGACTCTCTGCTTCATCTGAAGAGAGGAAAAAAATGACAGTTCAGTCGGGAACCTCAGCCTTACAGGTGAGTCATTTTAACAACTCCGCCTGGCTGAATGTGTTTCTGCCGTCATTTCGAAGTAGCTGTGTTCACAGGCTGCCCACAGAAATAAGACGGGCAGAGTGAGTGAGTGAATGAATGAAAGGAATGGAGGGTGAAAATTGGGGCATGAAGGAGAGGAGAGAGAATAAATCACCCAGTGAGGACGACGCCTCCTGATTGGAAAAACAGCAGGAGATTCTCTCTCTCTCTCTCTCTCTTTTTCTTTCTTTCTTATCTTAGCATTTTCTCTCATCGCTCGTCTTTCTTTCCCCGTGCTTTGCAGAGATTTAGTGCATCCTAACACGCTCCTCACATGCATGCACGTTATCTTTTGCATTACGCGAGCATGCATTCATGCATTCAAGCCTGTCTGAATGGCAGACAGCCGTAATCAGATAGAGAGGAGCCCATTAACATGTTTAACGTCCTGCTCCAGAACATGCTAAACTGATACAGGCAGCACTTTGTCCCTTGTTCACTACAGTCCTAAAAATAAGAAACTCAGAAACAAGAGTGGGAAAAGCAATCTCGACTCTTGGCTCAGCACAAAGCAGCACTAATAACAACTAGAGCTGCCCAGACTACCACAGCTTGACTGCTGGCCACTGGGAGCTTCCCAGTAGAAGCACATTCACAGTGTAACAATCAACTGTTGATTAATTACCGCTACAGTGTCGTTACTTCCTTTGTTGTAACTTAGCAGAGCCTTTAATCCACAGACGATCAGGAACATGTGTTCTTTAATTTAACAGGGCTGGAGGAATGGCATCACAACTGAAGAGAGTTTAGGCTTGTGACCTCGCCGACCAGCTCAGCCGCTGAATGACTGTGAGGCCACGAGTTCACCAGAGTCAACGGACTCATGGGGTAAACACAGACAGACTGACTGCCTGAAGCTAGATTTCTACTTGTGCATCACACCTGCTCCTCCTCAAAAATGTGAATACACAATGAAAAAGTAGGACGCTTGTGTGTCCGGTTGATAATGAAGTCAAAGTTATTCACCTCTTCAGTAATCTCTATAAATGGATATCAGCCTGTGATTTTGGCACCAGAAGCGTTCTGGTTTTCGTTTGTAGTCAGAGTAGTATTGACCAGTCCTATCTGATCAGGCTTTGGTCAGTTTTTAGTAGCAGAAATGTTGCCAAGAAGCCCAGATGTCTGGATATCTGCTGGCTACACCTGAAGCCCTGAAACATTGCCTGTCGCCCCCAGAGGTCAGATTGTCCTCAGAGCGACGGTGCCCATTCATCATCTTTATCCATCATTTCCACTGCACCTTTAGCTTTGAGACAATTACTTTGAGGTACATAAACATAATGAAATTGGGGCAATGGCCTAATGAATGAACACACATCCGTCTAATGTTTCAGCGATGGTATCAAGGAGTGAAATCTGATGCTGATGTGTGAATCAATCCTGATAGTGGGAGTACAGTACAGGTGTAATTCCACCTCTTGTAAGCTGTAGCTCATGACTCATCTAAGTCTGTTCTTTCACAAGACCCCACACATCCAACAAACCTTTGTTACATCTAGCAAACTGCTGCATCTAGCAACCTCGCCCTGCTGTGTCCAAGTCGCACCTTGTTGACCCATCCAACCACCAACCAGATCCCCTCCCTTGGAGGTTTTGCGGTGCTACTTTAATGTCGTTTTATATCAGAACCAGACAGGACTACATGTTCTTGTCAGATCAACGTGAATTTGTCTAAACACGGGATGTTCAAGCATTTGAACAAACGATAAGCAGCGTTTCTTTTGTCAGAACAGCTTCCGACATCTCTCATTGCTTGTTAAGTTGCCACGATAACTGACACTTCTCTTTAAATCTTGTTGAAAACCCTTAAAATACTGTCAAAATTTGCTGCAGCTTCTAAAGCTGAAATATTTAAAAGTCACAGCGAGCAGTCAGTCTTCAGTGCCGACAATTATACAAAGAAGAACATGTTCTGGTTCTCGTGATTGCCAAGCTTTAGAGTTTATAAAAACACACCTAGTTGACAGTATTTTCTTCTCATAACTAAGAAATCATTTACTGTGGATGATTATTTTTTTAGTACTTGTCGTACATTCCAACTACAATTTAGTTGTAATCAGTAGCCATAAGTACCATCATAGACACCTCATGTCTACGTTAATTAATAGTGGTAATAAATGATCATATATTTTTGGTTAAACCAACATGTTTAATTGTGCAAAGCGTTGCTCAGATTTGTTCTCTGTCATTTTCAAGTGGGGTGCAGCTGGTAACGTTATTTAACGTGACTAAGCTTGTGGAAGTTGTTTTTCATCCCATTGTGTATGTATATGTATATATATGTGTGTGTCTGTTTGTGTGCACTGCTCACTGAGTGGGTGTGTTTGTTTCCAACACCAGTTATTATCACAGCACTAATTACCCAGGGGAATTGTGGGTAAACAAATCATTCTAAAGAAAAAAAGCCCACAGAGAAGAACGAGGAGGAGGAGGAGGAGTGTCGGCTTATGAACACAAAAAAGTGAAGTGGGTGGTTAGAGAGGGAACTTGAAAGGATGTCCTCGAGCCCAGACAGCCCGACTCAAAGTGTAAATCTGACTCTGATCACAGCGTCGCTCTCGGTGTGTCGGGAGAACCACGGTGTTCCTCAACCACTCCAGACCTGCACACCTGATCCGATTACACTATTATGAAAATGTGTGGCTCTTAATTGGATCAGGTGTGTTCGAGCTGGAGCAACAACTCACAGCACAGGCACCATTTGGTGTCTTCTGGTTATTTTCTGATCAAGTCTCTTTTTTGAAAGCAAATTTATGCACATTGGGTTCCGGTAGGTTTTCAGAAATGCAATAAAATCTGTAACCTGAACTTGAAACAATTATCCGGTCTTTAAGTCTTTATCAAAGAGGAATCACTGACAGTATAAAGGATGGTTGGTGTGTGGGTGACGTCACACGTAGGTTTCCAAAGAGCTGTTTTGAAGCTCAAATCTCTGCCTCTGGCATTTAAAAATCAACAAAGGCGTGGATCATCGGTGGACCTGAGGCGGGCCAAACGATGCATGGTTGCTCAAATCGGCCTCTGTAATGGCACCTACCTGTCAATCAAAGCATCCGTGCTGTTATTTCTGCATGACTTTAAGTCTTCACCATCAGTACAGTTGTCATGAACGTGGAAATTAGCTATAGAGACCAAAACTGTTTTTTGTATCAGGCTGTAAACATGTTTATTTCTGCTGTGAAGTTGGACATTTTAACGTGGGGACTCATGGAGACTGAGTTGTTTTGTATCAAGCTTCAAGTAGATGTTCGAGGAACATCACTTCCACATTGGCTTCACTTCACAGCCATGGAGATCGCCGTTTGAGCAGAATATATCTTCGCATTTCTGCATTTTGAGTTTGTTTAGATCCATCATATCAGGCCTTGATATTGGTACACCACCTTGATAAGAGTCCCGGAGCTGCTCGACAAAAGGTGCTGACTGTGACTCACTGGAGGAAGTCTGGGAGAAAAGGCGACCGTACAGCACAAATGTCTGTCAAGCATCATCAGTGGACAATAGTTTGGTCCAAATGTTCCAATCTGTTGTTTGAGTGGGACGACTGCCATGTGGTACTTCAGTACCATGATGCACAGAGCTGTGTCTTTGAAGAGGCTCCACAGCTCACCAGCAACTAATTCATCCTCGACTCACCAGAGTGTGTGTGTGTGTTTGTGTGTGTGTGTGTATGCGCGTCATGACTCACATGGCTAACATTTACTCTTCTCTTCCTTCTCATCTTTCTGGATGTAGACATCAGAGGACTCACTCTGTCTGAGTGCTGTACAGACTGTGTTATGAATGGAAGTACACGCCTACATACACGGACGTGTGCTAGACACACACACACACACACAAACACTCGTAGGCATATACGTACAGGACACTCAGCCCTGTGTTTGTTGAAAACATCCTTCTGTCAGACAACATGCTGTAGCTCAGACAGGAAGAGAGAGAAGTGGATGCGAAAGCCATTATGGATAGAGAAGAAGGTGGAATGACGAATCCACAATATAGAAAAAGATGAGCGAGCGATCTGTTTTATTTCATGTTTAATTTCTGAAATATATCTGTAATCATCAGCCGATTAATTCAATTAACAGGAAACTAATCAGCAACTATTTGATAACTGATGATAATGATATTTTATTTATTGAAACAATCATTTCAATAAATAAAATATCATTTTATATTATTTTTGAAGACTCTATGCATAAAACTATCCAATCCAATCCACTTTATTTATATAGCACGATTTTAGCAAACACAGGGTTTCCAAAGTGCTGCACAACACGATAGAACACAATAAATAACACAATAGAAACACAACAAATCATCAAGTAGATAACGGAAAGACATGACTAATAAACTATGACTTGATTAATCGAGAAGATACATGGCGGCTTAAACGATAATGAAAATAATCTTTAGTTGCAGCCTAAAAGAGAAATATGACACTAATTGAAACCAAATGATTTAATTTAAAGCCTTTTTTTAACTATCGCGTAATGATATTTTAATGACATATTATTAAATTTAAAACTCTGGGCGTGTGTTGACTGACTTTCACTGCTGTGGAGGGATCCATTGACTACATCCGCTTTTAACCTTGACCTAAGTCAGTGAGAAGAAGACACTGTGTCACTGTCAAGTGTAAATAAGACTGGTCAGAATCATAAATTTACTTTTAATTTGCTGCATAATAGCCGTACCCGGATATGTGCGTGTGAGACATTCATCAAAGCAGAGATGAAGGACGTTTGATTTGAGTTTAGTGAAACACGTCGTTCCTGTTATTCATCTAATAACTGTGGACCTCTTTTCAGCACCAAGAGCCATCCACAGTATGACCTAGACCAAGGCGTAGTCTCAGTTTGCTCTGCACACGAGGCTGTGCGTGTTTATCAGAGGATAAACTCACCTTATTTTTGTTGGGATTTAAATGGGCTTTCATACTTCCTTCGTTCCTTCAGGGGGACAAAGTGTTTTTTGCTGAGGGCTAAATTTGACCGCAGGCTCTTTGCCGTCTCTTACTTTAAAACGTTTCTGTGACCCGAGGATACCTGGACTAAAAGAGAAGACGAGGGGGGTGAGTACAAGATGGATGGAGGATAGACTTGAATTGATGTTGTTCAGGCTCTCAGGACCTTTCCAGCAGACGGACTGGGGCTGACTCACAGGAGCTGGCATGAAGGAATACATTTCCATTTCTAATCTTGGCCGGTGGACAGTCAGCACAATTCAGCTTGCGAAAACAAGCAGATTTTAGGGGGGCACTGCTGTACACAAGCCTCAGTCATGAACCACAGGACCACACTGGTATATAACTGTTATGAAATCATCTTATCCCTTCAAAACAACTCACGCTCACCTTCGTACAGCAGCAGCATTAGGCGAAGACGATGGAGTAACAGTGATAGTGGTACATTACGGGAAACGTGCAGTGATTTTTACAGAGAAACTACACTTCCTCTTTCACCTCTCAGCCGACATCTTGACACCTACACCTACCCAAAACACCCTGATACACCCACACGCACACACACACACACAGCACACCAATTACACACATGCGTCTACAGGAACACACTCTTGTCACTCCTCATTCGCACATAAACACACACAGTCCCAAACTCATCAGCACTTCTTTTTTTCCCACTTTACCCAGCATGCTCCATAATTATCACATAGCAGCTCATTGCACACTGTGCCATCTGTTAGCTGCACGCCCAAACACACACACACACACACACACACACACACACACACACACACACACACACACACACACACACACACACACACGCGTGCACACACACACACACACACACACACACATACATGCACAACCACACAGTGCCAGATGCTTGGGATTAATAGGATAGTCCTACCATGTATAACTAAGTTTGCAGAACATCATTAACAATTTGCAATAAGAGGATAAGGAATGTCATTGAGGGCATAGCGGCGAGCGGCGAAGGCGCTAAACAAGGAAACATCCTAGAGTTTAAGTTTAGAGACAGTAAAGATAAAACTGGGATCATAATCGCAGAATTATCTTTATATACAGACAAAAAACAGAATGATTTGTGACCTTTTATAAGTTAAGTTTGATCAGCTCTCCGTCATGCAAGTGGCTCAAAGACCCAACACAGTGGCCAAACATCACCAATCCGGAGACATCTATACATCATATTTTTTATTCAAGGTATAGAGGCTATAACTAGTCAAAATGTAAACAGCCATATCTAAAACTGGACTTGTCTTTGGCGAGGCTAAAGGACGTTGCAGACATCAGTCATGAATATGCAGCGGAGTTCATAAATGTTACATCGGCTTGCCACACACACACGCGCACACACACACCAGCATCTTTCAGCTGTTTACCACACTGACAGTGAATATTCATGGTATCTCATGTATCTCACATCTCAGTGTGAATGCTTGTAGGAATTTACGCCGCCGCCGCCGTAAAGAGCTGCCGTCTTCTGGAGGCTCATTCATTCTCAGTGCTCTCCGTTTCTTGGAAGGAAGGAAGGATGGGATCTAGATTTGTGTTTATTTGTTTCACAACGAAACTCGTAGGGCGCATAGTGACACATTTTTATGTTTTATCCGACTAAAATCTTCAAAAAGATGTATAAGTTACAAGTAGTTCTAATAAGAATATTTGAATATCTTAAGATTAAGGGTGGCAGATGCTGAAAACTGGAGCTGAGTTTAATTTATCAGGTTGAACATTAAATATCTTGTCTTTGTGTTTGATTGAACATTGGTCTAAAAGGATTTGCCATGTTTTACACTGTCTTTTTTAAATTAGGGCTCTATTTTAACATCTCATACTGTGTCATATTTTGATTCACCTTGTTAATATTCCTTCGGGATGAGAAATGTGAGCCATGATGTCTGGGAATAAATTCAGAAATGTGGCCGCATGGATGTCATGGTTTTTCAAAGTGCCAATGAGATACATTTATCCCGGGTTTTTGAATGCATAACACAGGCGGTGAAGTCAAGTGAGTCGCTCTGGTGCTGAATTTTATTTTTTTAATTTACACACTGTGCTGCATACGATCCTAAACAGGAGAATCAACATTTTAAAAAAAAAGATGTCAAATTAATTAGATATCTGCCTCACAAACACCTTTTCATGCATACTGTGTTCAGTATTTTGTACGTCGTGTTCTGATTTAATGATTACAGTGTGCTTAAAATGTTCCCACTCAATAATGGGTGCTTACAGTTGTTTGTTTGCGCCCAAACATTTGTTATTTGGTGAAAACTGAACATATGAACACACCTATCCACGAGGAGGCCTGCTACTAACCGTGTTACAGCACAAATGACTGCTGACAAGTTGAAGCTCCAGGGACTAGAATCTGATTTGTATCGACTTCCTGACACCTCCACAATAACTAACCCAGCAGGATGAAAGATGGTCCAAACTGCGTCTCCGGTAAACGAGCCGTCTGAACCAGCCAATTACACAGAAACATCACGGTAAACCGCTCAGACCGGGATTAAACAAACTGGAGCTGTGATAGCAGCCTCGTAATGTTTAATGAGGATCTCTTCACCGTCCTGTACCGCACACACACACACACACACACACACACACACACACACACACACACACACACACACACACACACACACACTACGACGTGTTACACCTGCCGGGACCTTTTCAGCAACAAGTTAAACATGAAGCAGAGACATCAGATAAATAATAAATTAGACCTCCTGTATGTAATTTATATATTCGTTATCAGGTAGCTGCCTGCGCGTCAGTCACAGAGCTGGAACATGATCAAACATCCTCACTTTGCCTCTACGCAGCTTCAGAGAAGGTGCGTGTGTGTGTGTGTGTGTGTGTGTGTGTGTGTGTGTGTGTGTGTGTGTGTGTGTGTGTGTGTGTGTGTGTGTGTGTGTGTGTGTGTGTGTGTGTGTGTGTGTGTGTGTGTGTGTGTGTGTGTGTGTGTGTGTGTGGGACTCCCCCTCTTCAATTATTTACAGGAAGTCCTCATGCATCTGTGACTTTCAGTGACAGAAAACCCAGCAGAGCTGCACAGATCTTTCTTTCTCCTCCTGATTACTCGTCTCTCTTTATCTCATCCTTTTGTCTATGACATTCTCCCTCTCCATCTTTTCCTCCTGTCTACCTTTTCCCTCCTTCCTCTCCATCTTTTCCTCGTTTGTCTACATCCTTTTCCCTCCTTTCTCTCCATCTTTTCCTCTTGTCTACATCCTTTTCCCTCCTTCCTCTCCATCTTTTCCTCGTCTACAACCTTTTCCCTCTTTCCTCTACATCTTTTCCTCGTCTGTCTACAACCTTTTCCATCCTTCCTCTCCATGTTTTCCTCTTGTCTACATCCTTTTCCCTCCTTCCTCTCCATCTTTTCCTCTGTCTACCTTTTCCATCCTTCCTCTCCATCTTTTCCTCTTGTCTACATCCTTTTCCCTCCTTCCTCTCCATCTTTTCCTCTTGTCTACAACCTTTTCCCTCTTTCCTCTCCATCTTTTCCTCTTGTCTACATCCTTTTCCGTCCTTCCTCTCCATCTTTTCCTCGTCTGTCTACATCCTTTTCCGTCCTTCCTCTCCATCTTTTCCTCTGTCTACAGTCTTTTCCCTCCTTCCTCTCCATCTTTTCCTCGTCTGTCTAAAACCTTTGCCTCTTTCTCATCCATCTCTTTCCCCTCGTTGTCCTTGTCCTATTTCTTGCTCACCTCCTTTGTTTTGCCTCCCACCCAAGTCTTTTCTTCGTCTCCCCTCCTTCATTTTTTCATCATTTGTCCTGGCCTCACCTTTATTCACCTCACCTCTCCCTTTCATTTCCCTCCTTTCATCTAATCTCCTCTTTTCTTCTCCCCTCCCATCCATTTCTATTCCCCCGTCCTCTCCGCCTCCCGCCACCTTATTTCCCCTCCTCTCTGGCTCCTGTGATCTCCACCCAAAAAAGGAAAAATGAAGGGCAGGAAGGAGGGATGACGTCAGGGAGAAGAGACGGCGGTGGACGAGTGTGAACTCTCTCTGAAGAGTCAGCATGCAAATAATTCATATTCCACTCAAGCAGATCTCCGACTGCTCCTCCTCTACCTCTCTCACGCATCACCACCTCTTTCTTCACTCTTTCTAACCATTCCGTCCATATTTTGGACAAGCTTTGACTAATTTGGCTTTTCACTTGTTTTATTTAACTTTTCTTTTTTTTTATTCACAAGTCAATTTTTTTTGTGGAAAAAACAATACATGTGTGCATGCTTGCAAACTGTGTGTGTGTGTGTGTGTGTGGCTGCTCACCGATGAGTAGAGGTGACCCTCTCCGTTCATGGCGATGTAGAGGCCAGTCTTGACTGATTGGATGGCCACGACTCTCAGACCCACAGGAATTAAGTTAAACAGAGCTGAGGACAAAAACACACAAACTTAGTGTGAGTGTGTGTGTCTTGTGTGTGTGTGTGTGTGTGTGTGTGTGTGTGTGTGTGTGTGTGTGTGTGTGTGTGTGTGTGTGTGTGTGAGAACTGAAATGTCAGTTGGTCTGCTGCTCAGGTGGATTTTGTTTGCTCGTGATGTGAACAGTCAGCTTGGCCTCCAGGGGCTTTTAAACTGGAAACTCAGGCCACAGCTTTAAATACAAATTTAATTGAACTCTAATTAAATGTCTATACCTTTGAACAATTAAAGGAGCAGCGTGTAGGATTTAGTAGCATCTACAGCCTCTTGTTCCTTTTCTGACCCGCGACGTCTGGAGATATAACAGTCTGATTCTAAGGTAGGATAAGACACTCACGAAAACACAGTTATGATAAGACTTTATTGTGGAAATTTACTTGTTACAGCAGCTAACATCACATTATACGAGATGGATGCCATATTCTATAAACAGAGCACACACTAAGTGCTGTCATTACACTAAATAAAGAAATAGTCCATGTTTTTACGTGTTACATAAGCTATTAACAAATATATACACTCAGTATGTTTGCCAGAAAGTCGCTCAGTAGAAGAAATATATAGTGCATTATCCTGATCTAACTCCCTGTTAAACAACTGTTCCAGCTACAGACGACTGACATGTCCTGTAATAAGTTTTGACTGAAACTTTCACACTGAGTTTAAAATCATCCTCGGGTCAACACAGGTGTTTCCAATGATACTAATTAAGGTCCTCCACCCTCCAACATCCTCCATCGCACCTGACATCGTAACGTCAGCTATGATGGAGCGTACTTTCTTGTCTGCCTCCGTCCTCTTCACCACCTGTCAGCTCAGTTAAGGTCCACCTTCCTTTAGCGTCTAACTACGTGTCAAACCATTCGTTCTTTATTTATGTCACTGCACAGCTCTGCGCTCTGTGATGGTGGCACAGTGTTGACAGCTGTAGTAGTGCACGCCGTTCATCAGTTTGAGCGTGACTTGTTCCGAGAGTTTCGGGATGAAATGTTCCTGCATGAGCCCCATCGTAACCATCTATATTTTGACCATGTTCATTTCCATAATATTTTAATATCGGCCCATGTTTCCAAAGGCGCGCTCGTACTATCAGCTCCATTAGGTCAGTGTTATTTGAGGATCACACCATTACAGTCTCGGGCAGGTATTTTTAAAGACTATTGCTGGTGTTCACTTCCTGCAGTCTGTGCTGTATCTTAGTTAGCTACTCAGTGAGAGATCGAACGAGGGAAATCATGCAGTAAATATCAAAGTTGGACAGTGGGCTCTCACACTGTTGTGCAATGATGTTCTCATCTTTTTAAAAATGTTTTTTATGTTCATAGAACGATCAAAATTTAAAGCCTGAGAACAGCAATGGGACACAGATCGTATAATGTGACTGTCAGCTTTCCAGTGGCAGTAATGGACTATTTTACCGACTTTAAGTACAAACCACAAAAGTTGTGTAGCATGAATTATTGGGAGGATATACTGCACTCACACTGGAGACCTTTCAGCTTTCTAAACTCACATAACAGCGATGGACAAGCTGCAACGAGACAGCGATTGACTAAACTCTAAAGACAATAATGAATATACTATATATTCCTCTGTTGAGCCCCTCTTTAATGTGAACATGGGACAAATATTACGTCGAATGTTGGCCTTCAATAGTTAAGTCCCCTCGTCACAGTATTTAATGTGTGTGCCAGTTCGTCTCAGTACCTCAGCATATGAGCTGGTTGATCTCCCGGTGCCTAATTTCTTGCCAGTTTTTAGATTCCTGAATCTGCTGACTTTGTCTCACCCTTCTTGCATTGTTTGTTGTTCCCTGATTGATCGCCTGTGTACCTTTTTTGGCTAGGTAAAGATTTATGTATCCGGTCTGTGCTTCTGAGGCAGGTTTTTGAGTCCAGTTGCTTGTGGCTTTCATCAGTTTTCCAAAAACATAAATGTAGCTGCAGCATACAGCAAGGCCAATTAAAATCTCAGTATTAGCGTGAAGTGTTTGAGAGTCCTTTAAGGTTTTTTCCAGTGGTTGTTGTCGTGCTGGTGATAAAATACAGAATACTGTTTGTCCTCAGATGTTTTCATCAATTACTGATGGTGTAACTATCTCAGGTCGGTTGTTGCAGCCAGGGACTCGAGTATAAAGATGTTCACTGTTTCACGTTGTGAGTTTGATGCCTGGCAAAGGGTTAAAATATAATATTTGTTCAATGTGACACTTTTGTCCAGTCATTCCCATATTAACTTACACGACTAATCCACCCACGTGTCATAGATGCAGCCTAAACACACTTGGCTCTTTAATAATCCTTTAAAGCTGGATTGTGTTTAGAAATGATTGAATTAAAGCAAGGGGTTTGCTGTGATGGGTTGGATCGAAGGTTACTGTGTTTTGCATTCAGCCACTGAAAAGCTTCAAAGAGTTGATTTTGAACGAAAACACAATGTGAGAAGCGTCCCCTCCAGTGTGCTTAGTCTACTTTCAACAAACTTTATTGACACTGTCATCAAGGCCAGCAACAGCGTGATGAATGTTTCACAACAGCAGAGGATTCTCCTCCGACACTCAGTGCCAGTTTTTTGTTTTGTTCATGACGGAGGATATAAAAGGATATTATGTAAGTGATATTTATAAAATCATAACATAACAATGACCTGTAATGAAGGCTGTCACCGTGGACGTTATATTTGGAACCAACAGCCGTGCTGCCTAATCAAGGGTTGATTACACCTGGGATATCATTGCCCTCGTTAATCAAGGGTGCATAGAAATGGTTGTTAATTCGCTCTGATGAGCAACATTTACAGTGTTCTGAGTTGAGCAGAAACAATGTATCAAATGTGAGAAAGTAAGTACACCTGCGGGTAATCATCTTTGGTAAATATCACACTTTCTGAAGCACCATCAGGCCTTCATTAACATAAAGATATGCACCCAGCTGATTAGACGACCGTCCCTTTTAATGCTGGGGGGAAATGTCACCGATGTCTCCCCTCCGCTGAATGTGGCTCAGCCAGAAAAAAACACTGACAAACAGTAGGAAAAAAAAAACAAGCTTGGCAACAAGTGGGAGCTGCAGTAAATTCTGTTTGATCCACACGCCGGCCAAACTGTGGCAGGTTATTTTTTTAAACATGGCAATGCGAAGACATTTTCCAAGGATTGATGAGAAGACGTTGGCCAAAAATAATAATAATCATAGTAAACAAGTGGGACGTTGCTGCAACACGAGGACGGCGGAGAGCAAACCGGCTCAGCCAATGTGGGAAAGGACACTTTGAACCAGCGAGAGCTGCCTGCTGTAGTGATTACTGATTAGCATTTGATTTTCTCACAGCCGAGCGCGGCAGAATATGGAAAAAGCTGCATTAATCAATAAGACATCTAACTGCAGCTCCTCCCTGAGGGCAGTGTTGGGTGCAGAGGTCCAATAAACTAGGCCCTAAAAAAATGAAACGCTGTGATCAGCCACTTGTCGCTTTCGGCTGAACAGTTGGTGTGTTTCTGTCCATCAATATGACTGCACATACTGTGACAGAATGGCTGTCCGTCTTTTAGATTAAACTACTTTAAGCTTTGAACTATTTCTATATTAACTAGTAGTCATTAGATCTTCACAGCGAGGGAAACAAATCTCTCGACTGTCAAATCAAATGAAGACTATTGACAGATTGTCTCTAAATACCCATATGGTCTTTTCCTTTGCTGTGATGACATTTTCATTTTCTCCAGTGTTGTCTTGAGCGCAGCTTTTCCTTTTCTTGTCGGTCTTTCCCTTTCAGACACCTGTTGCACTGCATTGTCGAGAAAATCCCAGTGCAACTCTTGGAAATGATTGCACACACACTTTCAGTTAAGCTGGGTTTCTAAATGAAGGTTGATGGACTAGTGACTGTAGCTCACTCAGTTCTTGAACTATTGTACAACAGCCAGTCAGTGGAAAGCTCAGAAATTAAAATAGTTTTGCAGCAACATGTTTTGAGAGACGTGTAATTGCTGATTTTTGTTTTTCGGTGCTGACATTTCGTCGAGTTTAGGAAGAGCTGTCTTTTTTGTGCAGTCATGCGGAGGCGGTCTTTGACACAAGAGACTGGGATTCACATCCCAGAGTCCCATGCATGGCTGCGTTTAGGCAACAGAAGCATTTTTGTTACCGTTAAAGAAAAGCTTCTGATTTGGATTAGATGACGTCCTCGTTGATTGCACAGTAATAGTACTGTGAAAGTGTGACTGTTAGCTCAATAATATGCACATGTAATGAATAAGCACACTTACAGGAGTTGGTGCTGTCGTCTTTGGTCCCGTCCATACTTCCATCCTGGCCCATCTGGAGATAGAAGCCCTGTCTGCAGAACAACCTGGTCACTATGCCCTTCAGCTGTGGTTCTGCACAAAGCACAGACACAAGGACACAGGAAGAAAAGGAAGAATAGTTGAAAAGGACGGATACACGCTAGACTGCGCTTTTTTAAAAATATGAAAATAAAAATAAAATAAGGCCAAGTTTTGTCGGCTCCAAACCATCCAAATCCCCCAGAAATCAATTTCTGCACACATCCTGAGAGGCACACTCGAGATGGAATACAGTTTGGCATTAAAGAACAATGTGACCACATGCTGCATCCTCAGGGATTTCCTGTGGCGAGACTAGTCAGGCACATCCAATCCATTACAGGATTCTTGGACTAATCCTTCCTTCATGGTCATTGTTCCACTTGAATGACGGAGATAAATTATTTCTGAACCGTTTGATGGTCGAGAGCTGCTTTATAACTGCTATATTCTGTTTACTGTTTATCTATTGATTCATATATTGCTTCGTATGATCTACCTTGATAATTCTCTAGTCCCGCACCAAAAGCAGCAGATACTGCGCTGTGTCACTTGTTTTTATACATCCACAGAGCTGAAATGCAGATGTTAAACGCTAAAACAGCTGGTCAGACTAAGAGAGACAGAGCGAGGCGTGACAAAGCAGCTGAGTCATTAGATAAAGCTGGAGGTGACACGATCTTCGGCAGGTACAGACAGGCAGGTTTCCGTTCCCTCTGCAGATAGACGGCAGTCTTTTCCACACAAACACTCTGTGCTGATTATCTAACACACGCTTCCATGTGACCACACCCCGTCCTCCCTCTGTAAAACACACATCGGTGACCTAAAGCAGGGAGGGAAATCCCCTTTTGAACGTGTGTGTGTGTGTGTGTGTGTGTGTGTGTGTGTGTGTGTGTGTGTGTGTGTGTGTGTGTGTGTGTGTGTGTGTGTGTGTGTGTGTGTGTGTGTGTGTGTGTGTGTGTGTGTGTGTGTGTGTGTGTGTGTGTGTTTGAGGTACAGAGAGTGAATTCGTAAAGGTGTATCCTAATAGGCAGGGACAGAAGAAAGCCAAAACTGACCCAGTTTATGAAGTGTGTGTGTGTGTGTGTGTGAGCGATAGAGGAGCAGGGGTGTTTTCCATCTTTGTTAGGGATCCATCTTGTGTGGCAGGGGAGAAGGAGGGAAGAGGAGCAGTGAAGCTTGCAACCAGCGCTTGAAATGACAACGCACTGTTTAGCATGTCGTGTCAATAATCAATCCAAGCTGGATTAGAAACGACAGCTATGAAAACGTGCCGACGAGCTCTCCAAACATCACGAGGAGTGCAGAAATTACAACATGAAATCATGTCGATTTATAAAAACTGTTAATTACCAAAACCTGATTAGATTTCATTTTTTTTAAATCACACATTCACTGATTTCTCATAATTTAGACTGCATTTAATTTAGCTTACATACAGCTGTTTCGAAGTGATAATAAAAATATGATAATGAAAATATTTGACACTTTGTTCCCTCCCTGTAAATACAGGACACTGCATCATTCCAGCTAACGGCTGTCGGATTTATTCTTGCTGCTTTTATGATTCGAAATACCTGAACAGAAATCAGCGTGCACGCTGCCCACTGTGTCTAAAATCAGTCATCAGTGTGTGTGTGTGACGCACGACCAGAGGAGGCTGCTGGAAATGTCATTTATTGTCTCTTATCTTTTTTCTAGAGCGTGTCGTGTCTTTTTAATTCATAAAAGATCGTCTGAAAATGTGTTTTTGTGTCTTTAAATGTGACTGAATCAAACCTGGAGGCAGCTTTGCTTTTGCATTTAAACATCTGCCTTTGTGTTGGCTTAAAGCCCCGTCTGATGTGGATACATGTCAGACACATTTAAAAACAGATCGTACTATCAAATACTACAAAATGTCAAATGAAAGTAAACTTTGAGAGCGCTGGAAACTTATTGAAAATCTGTTTTGTATTCCTTGAATATTTGGTTTCATTACCAGTCTGATATGAAGTCACGTTCTTGCACATTAGTTATGAGCTGAGGTGTGACAGGAAGCTTGTAAGTGGAGGTAAAATGAACGGGTCAGACAAAACACAATCGTGGCTCCAAACAGGTCATACCAGGCGTACACCTTCTCCACCATATCAGCTCTGGTTCTTTAGCCGGTTCTGTTCAGGATTCACCGACAATCAACAATAAATAATCTTCTTACAGGGATAAACCTTCCTCCTGTGTCAACTGAACAGGGTCAGCCTACTCTGTGTAAGAAGAAGGCTGAATTATCTATCTAATATTTTGTCTGAAACCAAAACGGCCAATAACATGTGACCAAAAGTTTAACCAATCAACTGTCGCGCCAGATTACTGTCATTAATTAGGACACAGCAGAATTTAGGTGTTTGAATGTGATGTTAACATGATTTATGGTGATTTATAGATTTTGAATCTCGGCGTCTGGGCCTATTATGAGCACGATAACAGCCTCAGATGGAGTTATTGTTGGTGTTTGCATAGCTCACCGCTGTAACGGATGACAAATCAATAATTCTCCGCAGGGGACGTCCTGCTGCATCCACTCAGCGTCAACTCATCATCTATTCATCCACCTAACGCTCGTTTATCATTTACTGATAATTCCTGCCGTTGCCACGGTGACATTCCCACTCCGCCAAGGTGATTTTTTTTTTCTCCCCCCCCCACTCTTCCCAGCATCTCCACATCCCGTCTGTTACTAGGGAAATTCCCATTCTCGCGTTGCCACGGCAACAGTCTCGTGATTCCAGACTGTTCCAGTGGAAGGGTATTCCCCCATCCACACACACACACACACACACACACACACACACACACACACACACACACACACACACATATACAGTACACGCACACACACACAGAGCTATAGTCTCTCCATAATGTGATGTGAGGATGTCGAGCAGCGGGCGGCTGATTTGACGTGTCACATTGTCCGTTATTTGCCCCAGTCTGAATACAGCATTTAACACCAGGTAACATATTAACATCATGTCTTATACACACACACACACACACACACACACACACACACACACACACACACACACACACACACACACACACACAAAAACCCTCATTTACATGCGAGTGATGAGTGATTAGAGGAGCACTCTGGCTCCTGGAAGAACACAAGAAGGGGGATCTCTTGTTTCCAGATCTGGTCCAGCGACAGTGAACGTCCTTCACCTCTAATATGGCAGCAGTGACGCAGCTGATTATGTATCGACACTAATCAACAATAGAGGTCCTTAACCTGAATTTGAGACATTTGGCTTGGCTTTGATTCTGTGTCATGTCGAGGCTTTTCCAGCCTTGACGAGCAGACAACTCTGAGCCACTGAGGACAATCAACTATTGATTATCCATACCTGCCATACCTTATCATTATGTGTATTGAAAGGTGAGGGAACATCATCACACAGACAGACAGAGGTGATGGAGTTGATGAATAGCATTAATCACTAGCAGTGGAAAAATCTTGGAATGTTTTCTGATGTCTGTCTTCATATTTGGCTTCCTCCTCTTGTTCCTCCCTGAGGGGATTTCAAGGTGATCAGAGGGCAGCTGGGAGAAGTACATCCGACTGAATCTGATTACATTTATAGGATGAAATGATCTTTTTTTTCTGTTTATTTTATCAATGTGAGAGCAGCGACCAGACTTTTTGGTTCCTCCTGCATCACTGAACTCATCACCTCAGTGGTGGATCCTTATTTTGGCATCTCCATCATCTCATCCTTTCGGTCACCACGCAGAGTTCAGGGCCTTTTCTATTGTGCACGCAGAAGACTGTCGTGTATCTTTTAATAAATAAGGTTACTTTTTAACTGACTACAGATGAAACAATGAATCGAAAAAAGTAATCAATCTGTTGCCTCACCTCTCATTCCAACTGCATTTTTCTCTCATTTCCTCGTTCCTATAAATACTCGCTTTAAGTAAATATCATTCCATCTGACAGCTGTGATATTTATTCTTGCTCCTTTATGATTCGGAAATACCTGCCCGGCGTCCGTCTGTCAGGAGCAGAAATCAGCACACTGCCTGCTGCACTGAAGGACTGAAATCAGTCACATTTTCCCATCTCTCTCTGCTCTTGTGTGTGTGACGCACGACCACAGGAAGCTGCTGGAAATGTCATTTATTGTCTCTTATCTTTTTCTAGAGCGTGTCGTGTCTTTAATTCATAAAAGATCGTCTGAAAATGTGTTTTTTTTTGTGTGTGTGTATCTTAAATGTGACTGAATGAGACCTGGAGGCAGCTTTGCTTCGTGTTGGTTTTCACATGGTCTGATATGGATATATATCATCAGACATCAGGCGACCTCATACACCTGGCAGCTGTTGGGACACGGCTGACAGCCACGTGATTTATTTCTTGATTGTAGCTTTGAATTTTTCCTTTTAAATCTAGTATTTCTGTGGCAGCAATTAGCTTTTAATTTGGCGGAGAAAATCCTGCCCATCATGTCGCCGTCAAATCCAGCATTCAGGATCTGACTGATGAAGTAGTTTTTAACGTGGGTTAGCAGCTCTTTAATGAGGCTGATTTCACTGCAGGATTCAAATACTGTTGAGTAAAATTCCTCCCACGGCAGTGCCCATAATTCTCCACTTAGAACTGTAATTACCACGACTAATAACAACAATAATAATAATAATAAAAAGGGGTAGATGTGGACCCCAAAAAATCCAGTTTCTGGCTCCATGCTGGTCTAATTCGAGCTGACGAATTGAAATGTTGCTGCGTTGAACCGCGTCTTTGATGAGTAATGAAGGCTGCAGATCAGTGTGTGTCTGTCTGTCTGTCTCTCCTTCACAAAACCTCTGGAAGACAGTAGGGGATGTTGGCAAATCTCTATCACACACACACACACACACACACACACACACACACACACACACACACACACACACACACACACACACAGAGCACAGACATTTTAGACGTTGCCAAGCTTTCACCAGCAGCACGCACAGCTGGGAGCACAGAGGAGAGGGAGAGACGGAAAGAGGGAGGTAGGGAGGGGAAAAAAGTAAAATGTAGCTGGAAGGAGGTATGAAGAGATCTAAGGTGTGTAAGGAGGGGGTGGGGGTGGGGGGGTTAGGTGGAGACGAGGAGGCAGAGAGGTGAAGAAAGAAAAAGGGCAAAGAAAGATGCAGAGGAGGAGGAGGAGAAAAGGAGGAGGCAAGAATAAAGAGGAGAGGAGTCTGTTCTTTCATCTATTCTTTCCAAATATTAAAAAAGGTATGGAGGGATGAAAAAGATTTAAGTAGGAAGAAGGGAGGATTAGGATGGAGAGGAGGAAGGGTGGTCGAATGAAGACATGAGGAGGAGGAG
This sequence comes from Collichthys lucidus, assembly GCA_004119915.2. Lineage (NCBI taxonomy): Eukaryota > Metazoa > Chordata > Actinopteri > Sciaenidae > Collichthys > Collichthys lucidus. Next base: position 34,911,775 of record CM014078.1, on the reverse strand, counting down.
GAGGAGAAAGAATGAGATAAGGACATAGAGGACGAGGTGGCAACAAGAAAGGAGGAAGACAAGTGAAGGGAAGATCAGAGGAGGGAAAACACCCAAATGAAGGTGGAGGAAAGGATGAGGAGGTTAGGACGGAGAGGAGGACGGATGGTTGAATAGAGAGATGAGGATGAGGGGAAGAAAGGAGAAGGAAGGTGAGAAATGAGGAAAGATAGAGACAGGGTGGAGGGGGAAAGAAACGTGAAAGGTAGGAGGAGAAGAAGGCAGGTAAGGTGGAAGAGAAGTAAAGGAAAGATAATGAGGGAGGAAAGAAAACAAAATGAAGGTGGAGGAAAGGATGAGGAGGTTAGGACGGAGAGGAGTTGAATAGAGGGAGTATGAGAGGATGAAAGGAGGGAAAAGGAGGGAGAAGATGGAGGTGATATATGAGGAAAATGGGATGCAAAGGAAGGTGAGAGGAAAAAGGAAACATGAAAGGGAGGAGGAGAAGAAGGCAGGTAAGAGGGAAGCGAAGGAAATAATGTAAAGGAGAATAGGAGATGAGATGAAAGGAGGCTATTTTAAAGAGAATAAGGAAAGCTGGAAGGAGGAGTGGATGACATAAGGAAGAGTGACAGAACAAAGGGCTAAAAGGAGGTGAGGAAGGGTGCAGGTGGAGGAAAGGATAAAGGAGAAACAAGGTAAAGAAGAGGAATGAGGATGGAGGAAGAGAAAGAAGGCGTGGAAGGGAACAAGGGAGGAAAGGTGACAAAAAGAGGAGGTTGGAGATGAAAGGTGAAGACATGAGGGGAGGGAAAAGGTGAGAAGAAACTCCCACCACGGTTTGGAACGCGGCCCTCTGATCCCACCCCTTTCTGACGCTCACCAGAACAAACTGGTGAAAACCACTTCCTATCAGCCTGACCTCCTCGTTTCCTGCCTCCTACATCCATCCATCCATCCATCTATCCATCCATGCACCGTCACCTGCTGGCTTCTCACACAATCAATTGATTACAGCAGCACTTATCGCCTCTGCTATTGAACGCTCCGGCACAGCACACACAGTCACAAACATGTTCCCATTAATCTGCATTCACTGATCACTCCTGCGTGCATCGATCCGCCTCACACTCACTTCACTTTTACTTTTTTTTTTTGACCTCCTCCACCTTAAATTTCAAAATAAGAGTGTTAGTGTTGTGTTATAAATGACTGATGGGGATGAGAGAGCGAGGTTGGAGATGCACAGAGGCAGACGGAGAGAGAGAGAGAGAGAGAGAGAGACTAGACAGACTAATCTGTGGCTTCAATAATGGATGTACCTGAAACTACTGAACCATAAGGCACTACAAGACATGACAGTGTGTGTGTGTGTGTGTGTGTGTGTGTGTGTGTGTGTGTGTGTGCGTGCGTGTGTGTGTGTGATTGGGGTGTGTGCGCGTCCTCCGTGCACCACCCAGTGCGTGCATGTGTGTGCGTTTCTGGAATATGCATATCAATATATCGGCGTGCGTGCGGGTGTCTGTCTGTGTGCATGCGTGTGCACACCTTGCCGCCGTAGCCTCCTCTTCTTCAGGCCAAATATCCGGACTTTGGAGAAGATGTCGACCAGGTTCCCGTTGCACAGCCCCTGCTTCTTACCGGGGCTCTTCCGCCGCCGGTGAGTAGTCGGTCGGTGGGCGTGTTGCTCTCTCGCCTGTCGCTTCTGCCGGATCAAACCGCTGGCGATAGCCGCTGCCATGTCTCCGACACAAAAACAGCCCCGTCTCCGTCCGTGTCTCCAGTCTCTTCAAGCTGTGTCCACCGGAGGGGACGGAGCGCAGACAAAACCAGACACAAACCTCCGGTCTCTCTCCGCTTTTACCGGCTATAACGGCCCCATACTTTAGAGCACACGTCCAAAATAAACACTTTACAGCATATTTTCTGTTGTCGTTATCCCCCTGTCGTTTTAACGGTTTACCTGTCCGTCACGTTTCACCGGTCTGTCTGTCAGTCAGGTAACGGCACACAGCTGTCACTGAACGGCTCCTCCGACCGATTTTACCGGAGCCCGTTTGTCACTTTGCGTTCCCATGGTCACCAGGCGAGAGAAAACACACAAACAACCTCTAAAAAACACACACACACGGACACACACACACCGCTGTCCAAAAAACGACCGTTTGTATTCCGCTGACAGAAGCGCGTGCCGCCGCGAGCCGCCGCGAGCCGCTCCAGCTGCGTGAAACTGGCGCGAGTTACCACGGCAACACCGGAAACAGGGGCGGTTTGACTTTCAAAGTTAAAGCCCACATACGTAGTGCGCCTTTTTAAGTGGGTTATTTACATTAACGCACTCACTTTAGTGACAATAAATGTAACAGTTTATAGTGCAACAGTTTACTGTATTCTGAATCTGCTATTCTTCTTTTATTCTTCTGCTGTCGTTTTGCTATCTGTTGCTGCCATCAAGTGGTCAAATTTAACCAAAATTATTATTTAATCCAAATTATTGAAGAATTTCCAACTCTAGAAAAATTAATGACACATTACACCTTCCTATAATTTTTAAAATGTATATCAGCTACATTATCTTATGTCCTTCTGTGTTATTTGCTTTAAAATATGATTTATATTGGCTGCTATGTGGCTAAATTGCTCAGCTTATAGTTGTTTATTTTATGTATTTAACATTTACCTTTCCTGTTATGAGCTGTAGACCTAATTATGAAAACCTATTTAAAAGTGTTTTTTTTTCAAAGCTTACATTAATCGACTATACCTCCTTGTTATTTTGAAGGTAATGACCGGAAGTCCCAGTTGATTGTCGTTCGGGGTGCTTTGACGTTTGGAGACGCGCGAGCGCTTTCTGGAACCACCACCACCACCACCACCACCACACACACACACACACACACACACACACACACACACGCGCTCTATCTCTCTCTGGAAAAAAAAAAAACTTGTCATGCTCATTACGGGCCGGTGCACGGTGGTCGGTCCACGGTGGTCGGTGGCTGGAACCGGTGGCAGGTGTCCGGGTATCCAGGCGTGCGATCTGGAGCACACAGTGACATGTTTCACATGCACTGTGAGGTCATATCGTAACTTGTATTAAATCACTAACAGGTGCTATAACTGTGAGCGTCTATAACTTTTCAACAATAATAAATATCATTGTATATTATATATTATTATTTGTTCACTTCTCTGAACCCATACTGTTTCCACGGAAGTTTTTATATATATATATATATATATATATATATATATATATATATATAGTCCTCTACCAGCTATGATTGCACCAATATGAGATATATTTATGTGTGATATATGATGCAAAGGAAGGTGAGAAGAGAAATGAGAGGTGGAGGGTAAAGGAAACGTGAAAGGGAAGAGGAGGAGAAGGAGTAAACGAAAGATGATGAGGGAGGAAAAAACTACAAAATAAAGGTGAAGGAAAGGATGAGGAGTTTAGGACGGAGGGGAGTTGAATAGAAAGAATATGAGAGGATGAAACGAAGGGAGAAGGGAGGTGATATATGAGGGAAATGGGAGAAGAGAAATGAGAAAATGAGAAAAGGATAAGAGGAGAAAGGAAATGTGAAAGGGAGAGTCTATACCTTTTTAACAATAATAAATATTATTGTATACTATATATTATTATTTGGCCACATCTGAACCCATACTGTTTCCTCAGGAGTTAATTTATATTATATATAGTCATCTACTAGAGCTATATATAATATAACCCTGGTTTATGGTAGATTAAAAATATGTATTTACATATTTACATAAATACATGTTTATTTCTGAAATTTTGAGTCTTTAAGTTTATATTCTACATTTAAGAGCAAACTATGTGGCATATGCGGCAATATTAGTATTTTCTTTAGTCTCAGTATGTTCAAGAGCTTTTACGACATGTTTAAAACATTAAAAATGCAAATCCAGTTCAATTATCTAAATAAAATTGCATCTATTCATCCCCTCCTGATTGGAAAAAAATCATAAATTATAAATATGCACATATTTGCATTTCTAAATACTTCACTGATAGGACCGTTCTGGTGTGTTTGTGCCAGACGTTTCAAGCGTTTCGCTTCAGCAGATGTGAAAACAGCCTTCCAGTGTCGAAGTCTGCACATGCATCATTCTGCACAGTCAAGGTCAAACATCCGATGACAACACAAAAAAACGAACAGATTTTTGAGCAGAAGGGCCCTTTAAGGCTGAGTCATTTTTAAGCCAAAAAACAAACAAATCGCATTTTGTGTGTATAAATTAATAAATAAAGATTAAATCATAATATTTAAAGCATTTTCAAGTCAAGTAAAGAACTTCCGTCATGTGTTTTGGATCGTAATGGAGATAATGAAAGCTGCTCTCATCCCACATGCTGTCTGAGCTGCGCTGGAGAATAGCTCGCTGAATGAATGGTTTAAAAATGCAGGAGGTGGGTTAGATTGACAGGCTGATAAACTGGCGCTCTGCCTGCCTCACATGTCTGGATTGTCTACTGTACACGTGATTTCCTTTCAAACATGTTTCCAGCTGTAAGTTTATACACTCACATTTCCTCCATGATGCAATAGCATGGGTGGACTATCAGGTGGACACACCTGTGTCAAGGCAGACAAAGTCAAACCAAGTGCTGTTATTTTGAAAAGTCAAGTTCTGGTTCCTGAAATTTCACAAGCCAGCGTGAATGTGTCTTTCCAGTGCATGTAGCATGTAGGTCACTCATCTCTCCGGAATAAAGCGACAGGATGGGACCCAGCTGGACACAAAGAGCGCTGAAATGAAATGTCCCTTTCTTCCGGGGGCAAAAAGAAAATCTCTGCACCTTTTCCAATCTTTGTGTCCCCTCAATGAGTAATGGACAGCAGAGTTTGGCCTTTGTGGGATTGTTTTCTCAAAGACAGGGTGAAACCCCAATCATATCAGGGACGCAATCCATCAGTCATACAGCCAACAGTGGCATCCCCCTCCAGATACTCCGACGTGTCATTAATAAGCCTCAGAAACAATGGTTGCTTTTTAAAAACAAACAACAAAGCATCATTTACATTTTTGCAGAATATCAAAATCTCATAAAATTCATATATGCCCCAAAGGGACGAACCATCTCCATCACTGTCAGCCCCAAATGTCAGCTTTGCATAGAAGATATATCACAACCTCACAGGCAGAGGTTGATTGTCATTCAATATACTGATGTGTGTGTGTAATATTAAATATATATATATATATATATATATATATATATATATATATATATATATATATATATATATATATATATATATATATATATATATATATATATATATATATATATATACCAACAATGTGATGCATCACACTTCACATCACAAACATAAACAATCACTATGTATGTATATGCAGGAAAGGTGTACTATGAAAAAAATGAATTAAGGAATACAAATACTTATTATTGATTACATTATATCAATTCTCTCACTAAACCTAAGCCCAACAAACCTTCTGTTATGTGCAAAAACCAGGACTGAAGTGTAGCTACATCAAAAATACAAGTAAAAATGTAGAAAAAATATATTATTGATACAACTAGTATGTAGTACTAGTAGTGTTTCCTGTATTTGTTAGTGGTATTTTTTGGGACGAAAAGTCCAAGTTTAAAACCGTTTAGAATAAATTAAAGTCCTATTTGTGTCTATGTTGTCGGGGGTCCAAAAGCAATTGAATCGTATGAGTTTTAAAAAATAATCAGCTGTGGCTTTGAGGCTTTGTGTCGTCTGAGGCAGGTCAGAACACCTGAATTATTTCAGCACCATGGACAGCGAACAACCTTTCTTACACTTTATCTTCCTTCGCCACCGAATGTACTGTGTATATATATGTGTGTTTGTGTGTGTGTGTTTGAGAGAGTTAGTTATTCATACACACACACACACACACACACACACACACACATTCATAGACACCTATGAACACACTGTTTTCTCCAAGGCGTCATAGGAATATGTATTTCTTTCCTTGTGCACCACTAGGTGGCACCAGAGTGTGTCTATCAGTTCTCTCATAAGAGCATTAACAGAGGTAGTACATCAGTAACACAGTGGTGGTTCACTGTGTGTGGCACATAATGATCAGGAGCAGCGTGGGGACCCTGCAGAGACAAAAGCATGCTTAAAAAACCTGCTCATATAAAACGATAATAGAAAAAATGCAGATTTAGTCTCTGAGAACTGAAAATATGTTGGTGGCATTATGTCTTTTTTTATTCTCATGCTCATACTTTGCTTGCCTGCTATGGACGCAGTGTGTCACCTTCATTTTTGTCCTATTTAGTCGTCCACAGTGTCCCTTCTTTTGTCCTTCATGTTGCTGACACACAACTATTTAAGCTCCGAAGAAAACCACTGATTCACCTCTGCTCGTCTCTCTGCCAGACAGCAGAGAAAAGAGAAGTGTGTGTGTGTGTGTGTGTGTGTGTGTGTGTGTGTGTGTGTGTGTGTGTGTGTGTGTGTGTGTGTGTGTGTGTGTGTGTGTGTGTGTGTGTGTGTGTGTGTGTGTGCTGTTTTTTATATCCAGGTCAGTCCAAGTGAAGGAGTTATGAATAAATCAAAGCTGCATTTACATTAAAATTCATCTCCCCTGCTGCTTTTTATAACATCGGGGTAAGGCGGGACGCGGCTCTTCAACTTCAAAAGGAAAAAATATCTTTCCACCTCATCCTTATTCCATCCAATTATTCCACCATCCGTCCTGAATCTTTCTGCTTCGTGGCACACAATTTTTTTAATAAAACACACACACGGGTAAACGCAAGGACACACACGTATCATGCAGGTTGAGAGAAAAATGCAGGACTGTGCGTGAACAAGAAAGAACTGCTCATCCACCTGATAGATACACATTCCTGTATTTAAAGCTTCTCTGCATGTCTGTGTGTTTCACAGAGGCAGAAGCGCCCTCTACAGGCACTAAAGCAGCACAGCACTCATCCACCCACTCTTTCTTTTACACACTTCTACGTCTTTCCACTCCATCCGTGGATGCATTCTTCTATTATACGCCTTTACCTGCTCGTTTTGTGCTTCGTTAGGTGTCATTGTCATTGTGTCCATCCCTCTTTGAGATGCTTCCATCATGCAAAGTAGTATGGACGGATCATTATCACATGTTTTCATACTCAAACAAAATATGAATGGCCAATATTTCACATGTAATAACCAGGTTAAATGTTTATGAATTTGTCTAGTGTCTTGTGAGAGGCTGGCAAGAAGGGTGAAGTGGAGAAGAGATCTTTAAATACTCTACAACTTATTAAAAAAGGTTTCAAACAACACACAATGCACTCCATGCAATGCAATGGTTGTTGAGTATGTTGTTGTCGTCCCGCTAGAGGCTGCTTCAGACTTATAATTTCAATCCAAAGCATCACTTTGAAAAGAAAGTGAATGTGAATAAACTCAATGAACCAGCCAAGAATAATCTGCTGGGACACCAAAAGCAAGATTCGTCTCTGACATTTCAAAGTGTTTGTTCGCCAAGAATGGAGCGCTGCCTACACCCACGACGGTTAAAAAAAAAACATTGTGCAGCACTAAATCTGCTCAACTACCTTGAGAATATTGGACATGTTGGGTGTGGGAGGATGACAATGACAGGATGACAATGTTCTGGTTCTGATCTTTGTTTTCTGTGTGTGCTTGAGGCAGCAGAGAAGTGTTGCTCTCCACTGTCTACATACTTTGTGTACTTTTGGTCTGGGGCTTTTGAACTGTGACTTCTACAGTACATGACAACATGATGCAGAGGTTAAATCCCAGCGGCCAGCTTCCAAAACCTGGTGAAAAGCTTCCCAGAGAAGTGGAGGTTGATGTAGCAGTACATTCAACAATACATGTAGGTGTAATGTTTAGTTGTCTGTATACTTTTGCTAGCATGGCTGATAAACTGCTCATCAACACCTCTAAATTTGTCTGATTAACATGTTGCATCTTGTCTGATTAAGAGAAATGTAAGCATGACAGTTTGTGGTTTCAGAGGGAGCCAGAGATGTGGTGACTCAAACTTGAGCTCACCGACCTAGAAATCTGTAGTTTGTCAAAAATAATAGTTACACACAGACATAAGAGTGGCATCTTCTCTTTTCAGAAAATGTTGAACTATTCCTTTAAATGGAAGATCCACCTTACGTCAGTCGTAGATATACTCAACAATCTGTCAATAAAAACAACATTTTTAGCCGTTCCTGGGCATTACGTGTCAATCACAGAGCATCTCTGTAGGTGGCGCTCTTCTCTTTGTTCAGTCGTGGCTGCTCGTGTTTATTTATGAGCTCCTCTCCCTGCTCTGAACAAACCGCAGACGAAGAGAGAGAGAGAGAGAGAGAGCAACAGGTAGACCATCGCCTTCATGTGTGTGAATCAAACGGCCGTAATTATCTGTAAGTGTGTGTGCGGCGGGAGATGAAAGAGATGGAGGGGATGAAAGATGGAGAGTGATGGAGCGACGGAGGAGGAGAAAGAAGAGGCAGACAGGGAGGCAACAGATGTGGGTGGGTGTTCCCCAGACAGGAGTGTGAGGATATCCACTCTGAACCGAGCGGGATGACTCATAATTTACACTCAGACACACACCGCCCACACACACACAGCAGCACAGACATGGGGAAGTCCACTGTTACCTAGGTAACGAGTGATGGGTGACGCAGGTGGGTCTCCGAACGGAGAGAGGGAGAGAACACCTGCTGAATGCTGAGAGGATAACACACGCACACACACACACACACACACACACACACACACACACACACACACACACACACCTGGCATCCGTTACATTCATCGTGCTGCGTCAAACACAGACACACACACAAACACTCGTCGTCTTGTTTCTGCTCCTCTCCCCTCCTCTCCTTTCACCTCCTTTCCTTCTGTCCTCTCCCCTCCTTTCGTTTCCTTTCCTTGTGTCCTCTCCCGTCCCTTCATCTCCTCTCCTCTTCATTCATCTTCTTTATTCGCCTCTTTTTCTTCTTTGTTTTTCTCCTCTCCTCTCCTCGTCCTCATCTTTGCTTGTCGTCTTTTTTCATTCCTTTCTATCCTGTCCTTTGCTTGCTTATCTGTCTATTCTTCCACTCCATTTCTCTGTAATCTCCTTTACTTTTCTCCTCTCCTCTCATCTCCTCTTCCCTTCATCTCATTTCCTCTTCATTCATCTTTTTTATTCGCCTCTTCTTATTTTCCTCCTCTCCTCTCCATTCCTCTCCTCTCCTTGCTTCTTCTTTCCTTCCTTCCTCTCCCTTTCCCTCTAATTTCCTTTACTTTTCTCCTCTCCTCTCCTCATCTATCTTTATAACATCACTAACTCAGCAGGGAAGAGGAGAGAAGGAACGGAGGGACTAAATTATTCATTCACACCCCCCTTTACGTTTCTCCCATCTCTGTCTGCTGTCTCTGGTGCCTTGAATCTCCCTCCTCCATCTCTCTGTTATTCTCTTTCTCTTTCTAATATTCCTCTTTCTCTTTCATCCCATTTTTTTTTCAACGCCTCTCATGCTTGCGGCACAAAGACCAGCGAAAAAAAACTTTACATCTATGCGACGAGGACAGACACATCGAAACATATATAGTGTTTCTGTTCCTGTCAGACTGGTTTGTCAGTCGTGAAGCTTTGTTCTATCCCCAGCATAACTTTGTGAGAGGGGAAAATGGGGTTCGACAAGAAGATGAGCTGGACTTTGTAACCTAGCAACCACAGGCGGAGTTATGTGCATCATCACAGATGAAGATGGTTAAAGCCAGGCACATCTAAACTCACAGTAACCTGAGTTGAAGCTCAGACTAAAAACAAAGTTTTAGTTGTTAAATTAGCGCAGAAATGTTAAGGTGTGTCAGTGTGTGACACTAGCGTGGGACAATTGGCTTTATTTTGAAAATTCAAGAACACTGTACATCATTCTCTTCACTTTTGTCAAGAGGAGAAGAAAAAAATTGTTATTTCTGTGACCAACATGCTAACAAAGCGGCGATATTTTCCTCTACCGTTATTTATTAGAGAATACAGTAAAAGATAATGATTTAACAATCAACATACTGTAATATACCTCATTTGTTGATAGATGGGAATGTTTCCGTTTTGCCTGCTTGGTTCATCTTTTTTTCAAAAGCCATTAGACTAATTTAAAGTTACTACTTTTTAATACTTTAAAAGGTCCCGTTTTTTTATTGATTCATTATGAAACCGGTCTAGATGATGTATAACACTGTGAAAATATCAAAACAATCCATGTAGAATACACACGGTATTCAGAAAATGTGCTTTTGGGACTTGACGAAGGTTGTGATGTCACAACTATACAATCACCGGCCTCAGCCTCTTTATTTGTTAAAGTTTTTCGTCCTTAAACTACAGATTTCATTACAACAAACGAATATATCAAACAATAGCAGTGTATCCAGACAGCTCCTGTCTGTATATCCCAACGGTTAAGTATTTCAGACTCTTCCCAACAGCGGGGCTTCAGTAATAGAGGTCTGGACCTCACATATTACTATTGATCTCTCTTTTAAAAGCTCCCCGTAGAGACAGGCAGACATGTTAAAGGGGATATCCCCAGGAAGTGCTGCTCTAATATTTCTGGTGTTGGTACTTTGAGGTGTGAAGTCATAACAGTGAAAGTCAATTCGTGTTAGTCACGGCTTTTCCCCAGAGTCACCAACTGTATATAAAAAAAAAAGCACATACACAGAGGATGTGTCTGAAAACGAACAGTATGCTTTAACTGAGCACAGAGGTCAGAGGTCACAAGCAGCCGCTGCAGCAGATATGGTGGGAGATCATTAGTGACTATTTTCCAGTTACAGTTAAAAAATGTAAAACTTCTGCTTCAGAGCGGTTATATAATCGTTCCAGATCTTTTCCCAAAAAACTCTGAACTACAGAGGGAGGATGGGAGGAACTGCGGGGATAACGAGAGACTGAAGGGAGAAACGGCTTTGAATTAAGGAGGTGCTGAAAGTCAAAGCTGGGTGGAGATGGCAGACTGCTTGGAAATATGTTTATATAATGTCTGAGACAAAGTTAACTCACACACCACCGACTGTTTTAGTGAAACTGGATCATATTTTACGGCCTCAGCTCTCTGTGATTTAAGTTTCCCAACTGCCTGCTGTAAAATGTAGCTGCTGCTAGCTCCACTCAGTTAGCGGTACTGCCCAGGAGTCGGTGTAGCAAGGGCGTGGGATAATGCTGATTGAGACCTGGTGTCATGCTACAATCAGAGCAGGGCGAGCAGGCAACGTAACCAGGCTTAAGCAGCTTCTATGGACGTAATGGCAGAGGCGAAGAGACTGAAGAGGATGACCAAGCAAGAAGTGACGCCGCCAGGCAAGAGTAAATCTGGGACAGACTCGGTGAAATAAAAGGTGAAGGGTGGAGAAATTACAACACATTATTCATTTTAAGCGGTGCAGTAAAAGCACATTATATCTTTCTCATTCTCTCTTCAAATAGATCGTGCAGTGCAGTCAGTGAAGCAGGCTGCCCTGATACGACTTCATCCGCTCTCCGTTATCCAAACATGGCTCCACTTAACCTGCACATTGTGACAGGATTTGATCTGTGAGACTGCAGCTTTCACAGGATTCAGTCAAAACACAAACCAACAGGAACTAAATGTTAGGACAATGTATCAAAAGTTATTTTCGACTAAACTGTCCAGACATCCTATAAATAAATTCATTTTGATAAGTAAAACTCGTGACATTGCGCACACTTTATTGCAGTGTGTTGCTGGAGGATGATACTGTACATACAGTCTAGACCGGACTGTGAAAGAGAGAAATCTAATACATCTGTCAATATTATTCATTTACTCTCTCTCCCTCTGTGGTTGTGTGTCGGGTCAGAGAGCACTTACAGCTCACAAATGGATTCGCCGCACTCAACCAAACCGCAGAACACACTCTACCAGCACTGCTTTTCAGCGTACTGCTCCTTTAACGAGCAATGGCGGTGATTTTATGTTCTTTATAACCTGCTGGCCTCTGCAATGAGTCAGTCTCATCCCGGGCGGGTCATTGTGTTTGATTGCGTCGGCGTCGCTGTCACAAGCTTATAAAAGATCGCACACTTACTTGGTGACATATGTCAGATATCTGCTCCGTAAGAAGGAGAATAGAGCTTTGATGACAGCTTTGTCGTCTGGCTGAGCGAGACACAAAGTTAGTTAGAGCGTAGGTAGACAATGTGACAAGAGATGAAACTTTGTTAAGACTCAACAATGGAGAATGTTTTCAGTAACCACCCACGGCCCGTCTCAGTGTGCACGCACGCAGTTAGACAAAGCCTAAATTCAGCGATTTCTACATGGAAAAACGTGTCATCCCTCACACATTTCTGCGGAGGAAAGTTCACAGTTAGACGGAGGAGGAGGAGCAGGTGGTGCATCTTTGCATTGTCGTGATCGGTTGTGATTTCTGGCTCTGCTGGGTAAAAAAAAAAAGAAAAACTCACTTTGTTCACTCCTCTGATACATCAGATCTGTCCTTTCCTAGATAAATAATAGAGTGACTAACAACAGGCGGGATATAAAGGTGGCGAAAACACATTTCAGAGGCTGACAGTAACGCTGAGGAGACTCTGACTAATCTGTTTTCCCCACATTGCTGCATTAAAGGAGCCCTGTATACAGATGTGTGTGTTTACGTGTGCATGTGCAGAAATCCCTCTCGGTGACAATGCGAACAGCTCAGCAGCACGGCACATTCGAGGATCCCATTCAGCCCCGTGAGGCTAACATAAGACCGCATCTAATCCGGACTGTGTCACAATACGAGGCCTGTGACGGCACACCGAGCACGGGCTTTGAAAATACTGATTCTATAACCGTTTCAGGACCGGGCCATGGAGAGGACATGCTATTGGATTTGAGATGACAGAGCGTTAAAATGCCTCAAAATTCATTTCAAATGGGACAAAAAGGAGCAACATTGTTCCCAATCTTCCCGTTTCACGAGGTTAATGACAAAACACACTATGAAAGGCATTTTTTTTATCACATGTGAAGACTTAGGTTGTCATTTTGCTTCTTCTAATGGCTCCAAATCAGCTTGACTGAAGCTTTTACTGCTTTTTTAGAAATAATAGTGTGTTTGAGGAAGTTTTCAAATCATAACATGACATGATGGGCTAAAGCAGGTAAAGGACGAACATGTTTTGGTAAATAAACGGGCAAATATCTGGATTTAAATTAGAATTTTCCAGATTTTCCAGCCATGTTTTTTCAACTAGAAATGATGCTACAGATTGTGGCCGACTGAATATCCCTCGCCTCACTCTTCCATTCCAATCGTGTAGTGACTATGGTGGAAAAAGTGACAGGTCCTATTGGGAGCCGGTGTTTAGTTTGTCTGTTCTGGGCTGCTGTATGCTCGCTCCAGCTCCCTCTGTAGATATAAAAGTCTCATTCTAAAGTAACAAAAACATACACGCTAATAAAATCATACTTTCTGCCAACAGATCCACTGAAACTTTACACGCTGGACCTATTTAAGAGAGAGAGAGGAAATGGCGGACGACATGCGGTGAGGACTCAGCCTTCATGGGGCACACACTTTACAAGGTGAGCCGTGGAAATCACGTATTTAAGATCAGATTTTTCTTATTGTCAACAAAGCAAGCTGATCCTGTAGACAAGAGTGCCTCAGATTCTGCGGCACAGAGCTCTTAAAAACACATTTTGAATCAGTCAAACACACACAGCAGGCCCTCGCCGTCTCTGTACGCCATCCACCCCCAACAGCACTGTTTTAATTTCAGGTTATATTCACTCTTAGTTGGTGGTATGAGTGGGTCAACATGCTCAACTCTGGCTGTACTCCTCCTCAGACCCAGTGGATAATTGCCAAGACACGTGCTGGACAATATCTGCCTTGTTTGTTTAATTCACCATCACAGATTTATGTGTGCAACTCCACCTTAAAACCACAAGACTCAACGTGTGTAAGTGTTACAATTTAAAGTTGAGTATTTAGGATCACACTCAGCTACGCTTGAGCGATTTTTTTGTTTTTTGTATGAAAAGGAAAAGTTCAGTCACTTGACTCACACCAGAACAAAACAGGAAGCAACACATGAGCAGCTTTAGTGACGAGCACGGTGACCTCCTCTGTCCACCACACACACACACACACACACACACACACACACACACACACACACACACACACATCATTGACAGCTTTATGATACAGTGTCCTCCAGACAGAGGCTAGAGGGTGACGCCTGACTATATCAACCACTACAAAAGGACTCTACCGGCACTTAACCCCCCTTCTGTCTGGACACAGGTAGACACGTGCAAGCGTTTGAATAAGTAACTGTGTCTGGATGGGAACCTGTCGGTCATATCTGTGGTACTTTCTTTAGAAATCTAGCCTCTTTTATCCCGGCGAGAGTGATTTTATTTGACTATTTCTGCACCGTGAAGTCGAGGTCAAACCAGGCTCGTCGTCTTTTATGATGTATTAACAAAGGAGTTGGTGTTTTTTTTTGTTTGGCTGCCGCATCACCCGAGCACAGCCTTGAAACTATTTTAACCAAGCATATAATTGAAACTCAAAAGAGTCATTTTAAGAGGCCAAAAAAAGATTGTTTCAATTTTTTTTTTTAATATAAAGTAACAAAACCAAAGACAAGTGTAACAAATAACACGGCTGCTGTCAGTGTAAAGCGTATCTTACCTGCTTCAGCTTTGCCCAAAGCAGCCTTTAGTCTCCTCTCTGCTACCTTCAGTATAAACTCAAAGTCCATCGCTAACACACACCTGTAAACACCAGCCCATTGAACTCGCTTCTTAAATTGCCTGGACCCCCCCCCAAGCGTGGCCTCAGACACACACACACATAGCGAGTGGGACAGATATGGCGATTATGTCATCAAGCTGTCATCAAGCAAAAGGTTAACTCAGACAAGGGAAGAAGTCAGTCAAGTGTGTGTGTGTGTGAGGGAGGAGGAAAGAGATAAAGATGAAGAGGTGCTAAGAAAAAGTGATGGGAGCCGCTTCGCCTTCACTCAGATGTTTGACCGCTTGCGGGAAAGATTGCCATTGTGGTTTTTAAAGAGACATGATCTCTCTGGCGGTCGAAGTTGCAAGCAACAAACTTCCTCTGTGGGACTTTTTGTGGTGCAGCTGCTGTGGCCTTGAAGGAGAAAGCCAGGAGGCGGAAGGAGTACGTCCAACATGGCTATATTTGTAATATAGTAGCCCTTGAGTTGGCTTTTTTGAACTCCAACGTAAAGAATGAACGGTGTATCAGATTTATGGCTAATATGGAACATAATATGTGTATAATCACCTGAAAATAAGAATCTTTATCCCGCAGGCCCTCTTCTATGTCATGTTTCTGCAGTAGCCTGGATCGGACAACACACTCGAGACAGGAACGTTCGCATTTTTTGCACATTCCACCCTAGTTTCTCCTTCACGCTATGAAGGAGAGGGTGATGATCTACACCACGAGATCGCTCTAAATCTCACACGTTTGTCCAAACAAAGTGCGATGGATGACTGGTTGAAAGCTTTTGGAAAGAAGTGCACCTTGAATTGGGATTATTTTGTCAAAGGAAAACACAGCATGTCACCAGCTTTAAGCGTTACTACTGTAACACTATAATATGTATATTTAGCGTCGCCGGTTTTGTCAATGAAACACATTTTACGCAGCGAGTCGAAGAGAGAGAGAGAGACTTGAGTCGTCGTCAAGTGTTTCTCTCTGCTTCTTATCATTCAGTCCGTGAAAACACTTTGATGCCCCGCTGCTTTTTAAGTGCACTTGGAAAAATAACACTCTGCACCCGCTCTCTCTTGACAGAAACCTGGAGCGAGAGCTGTCCAAACACACACACACACACACACACACACACACACACACACTCGTTCACCTTCCCTCGTTTTCCTCATCGCTTCATTTAGAAAATTATAGTGTTTCTATTACCGAACAGAGTCACACTGCAATCAGCAGCACTGCCTTCTCATATGTGTTTGCTTTGTTTGACACCCTTCAGTAACCGCACTCATTTGCCTCAATGTTGCCCTTTAAAAGCAGAAATGTAACAGCGCCGTAGACGCCAGTTTCAGCGTCTGGTGTTAAAACATTTGCAGCAGAGACGTGTGAAGAAATATTTGGGGTTTTATACGCAGGTTTAGACCAGAGACATTGAAAAAATATCATCAGCTCGCCTTGGTGTTATTGATTTAAAGCTGCTCTAATCAATTTTTTTTATGTAACATGTCATCAAACAGCTGATTACTCATGCATCCAGTCGTGTTTAAGTCCACCCGATGAATGAAAATCCAGTATTTGCTCCAGTTTTAGCTCCATTTTTGGTCTCCACCACAACTTCTAAGACAAATATTTGGCTCCTTAGACGTTAAATGCGCCACGATGTTCACTAAATGTGTCTGTCTGCAGTCCAGTGGAGTTTATTCCATCAAATTAGATTAAAATAACATGAAAGTAAAGTTAGAGGCCAGAAAACCAAAACAATGAGCTGAAAGACTACAAATGCTGATAATTCTCTGTGAGTTTGTCGCTGTTTCACATTACACATCTCATCTGATCTATTGTGGAGTTGGTTTAACAGCATATTTTATATACTAAACTATACTTAAGTGTATGAGTGCGAAAGTTTTGGGTTTGTTTTGTGTTTCCTGTTTTATTTTGTAGTTCTCCCCTGTCTGTGTCTTGCATTTTTACTTCCTGCCGCCTGTTTCTGATTATACACCTGTCCGATTAGTTTCTTTCTCTCTCCGTTATGTGTCTGAAGCTTTCCTGCCTCCATCCTGGATTTTTGTTTACTGCACCTTCGCTTTGTATTTTTGTCCAAACCACCAGCCGCCTTTTTTAGTGTCTTTAATTATAAGTTCAGTTTTTTTGTGGACGTACCCGTGTCTGCAAAGTTGAGCTCAGTTTGTTCTGGTCAGATTATATAAATGACCTGTGTGACTGCACTGTATGTGTCTGTGACGGGTGTGATTAGCGGACAGCTTGCGAGTGAGTGTATGTGTGTAAAGTATGACGTGCATGAGAGTTCAGATGAAAGGTGACAAAGTCTCACACACACACACACACACACACACACACACACACACACACACACACACATACATACACATAAAGGAAGCTTGTTTAGAGTACTGCACCAAAACCGTCCATGTGACCTTAGCGGACAGACATCACGATGATGTCTGTCATTATTTTGTCAACTCATCACCTTTGGACAATGTAACAGCACGCAATAGGAAAACAGACACACACATAATTTATTTTGTTGCAAGGTTGTGGAAGAAATCGATTCTTTACTGGATGGAAACTAAAATAAAACTTAAATACGACACATTCAAATAACATACATGTGCTGTGAGTGTGAGTGTGTGTGTGGTCCTTTAACTCACAGAGACAGATCCGAGTTGGCACGAACCCGACTGCTATACTCCGATGTTTGAATAAAATATAAAGTGCGATGCTTTAATGGCAACTCTCAGGAGAAGGTGAGCGGGAATGTGTGTGTGTGTGTGTGTGTGTGTGTGTGTGTGTGTGTGTGTGTGTGTGTGTGTGTGTGTGTGTGTGTGTGTGTGTGTGTGTGCGTGGGAGGGTGCTATAAAGGGTGAAAATCTCTATCTGGGTCACGCCACATGGGACCCAAGACATTGAGTAACTTTGCGCCTTATTCCTTTTAACAATGAATGATAGTGATGCTGGTTCATGTGGAGGAAACCGAGGGAACTCCATTCACACAGTCTGTAGCAGAAAACGCTTGAAGTTAAGATGAGACTGTCTGTCGTTATCTTGTGTTGAAAGTCTTTTGATTAGATTATATCAAACTGTGTTTTTGAGACTATTGTGCCATTTCTTTTGTCCATCTTCTCTTTGTGATTTCATCTACTTGACCCTAGTCTCCCTGTTTGCTGGTACTAAGTTTGTTACTCTGTAAATATTTCCTCCGATTTAAACCCGTGAATCACGGCGTGGCTTCTAATGTAGAAACCACCAAGACGAGAAGAGGTGGAAGATGAGGAAACGTCTTCAATGCTCAACCCAACACCCAACACAGGTTGTGTTCGTCTCAGGACTCGATTACTCCCAGCCTGCACAATGAAGCCTTTCCAGATGATCCAGAACGTGGCGGCGTGCCTGGTTTTCAATCAACCTTAAAGGTCAAACATTACGCCCCTGCTCATCGAGCATCCCTAATGCTTGCAACGTCTCCGGTTCTGCTGTTCCCTTCCTTCCCAATGAACGACGACTGGCTCTGCCATCCGTTCACTCAGGCTAATCCAAACGCTTCTCCTCTGTTGTTCCCCATTGGTGGAACATGCTACCGGTTCCTACCAGATCAAAACCTAGTACCTCATCTCCAAACACTACCAACAACTGGACATGCTAAATCTATCCCTCTCTCCAGCTGCCACAGTATTTATTGACAGTCTTACTGTCCTGTTGTATGGAGAAATGTTCAGGCGTTCTAAACATGGGTCGGCTCTGAAATCCTCTCAGTTATTTGGCTGCACTGTAACAAGAAACTGCACCCCGGTTTCTCTTCTTCTGTCACGTTTCTGAGAGATTAGCCGGTCGAGACGTGTTCGCTCGCCTCAGTGGCTGATAGATGTGCTATTACGACGCACAGCTGTATGTTACCTCTGGCAACCACAGGAGATTATAGCTCTGAAAAAACATCCTGAATTATTTGAAACAGATTGTTTCAGATCTTTCCTATCAGCGCAAAACATTTACAGTTAGAAATACATCTAATAATATCTATTAAATTTACCCCCTAGACTAGAGGGTGGATGCAGTGTTTCTGGAGATTTATAGACCGAATAAAAATCTATAAAACTAATATTCAAAAAGTCATAGCTACCCGACGACAGCAAGTGCAGTAAGAAAGAAACTGAAACTTTCAGCTTGCTTCTTATTCAATCACACACATACACACACACACACACACACTAAACAAAGCTGTGTTTCCGTCCTCCCAGAGGACCTTCACTAAATAGTGCAATTCAGAGGGAAAAATGCCAGTGAACGCTGAGTCAGCAAAACTGCCGCCACCTCCTCGTACAGCAGGTCCATATTTCACCAACACCAACTGCTGCGTGTGTGTGTGTATACATATTACGCATAAACGCACACATACGCACTAAAAAAACACCAAAGAGAGAGAGAGAGAGAAAGTTCAGACGTTTTCTTTAATTAAAAGTGAAACAGCTAAACGGTGCCGGATGCTATAAATCTACTCGCTTGGCTGCAGGATGCCAGACTGGAAAGTTTCTCTCAAAGATAGTTCATCCTTCTGTGTGTGTGTGTGTGTGTGTGTGTGTGTGTGTGTGTGTGTGTGTGTGTGTGTGTGGGTGTGTGTGTGTGGGTGTGTGGGTGGGTGGGTGAGACAGTCTTCCATTAGCTAATCACCCAACATGACAATTTCTGAATTCCAGTTTACACAACGTCACTGTGGTCGGCATTGGAGCAGAAAACAAGGGTGAAACTTTGAGTCGGGCACTTCCACCACGACGTAGTGATGTAATAAACGTGCAGTGATTTAACACTGAAACAAAACGGGCAGCGGCGGACGAGCAACTCCCAAAAAAATGATGTTTTATGGTCCCCAAAGAGAGTAGATGGATCAACATTCAGTTTCCAGTTAGAAAGAGCTGTTTGACAGCGAGGTAGCTTCCATGTTGGATCTACACATAAATATCTCATACAAGCACACTTCAAATAACCCGAACTAACCCTTTAAACATCAGGCATGTTGAAAGCGGTGGCTCAAAGTCTGTCCGCGTCCAAAAAGGAAGTTTGAAACTTGCCGGGTAACTCGTTAGAAGGTCATGCTCCGTGGTGTTAATATATCTCAGAGCACACATGTTCTCCTCCTTTGCGCCAGTTCACCAAAAAAGCAGAGAGGAGCACCATGTAAGAGGGAATTAAAGCCCGGAGAACACAAAGACACAACCAGTCATGTGACACTTTGCAAATTGCAGGCAGTGTTGTGTTGGCAGGCAGTTCTTTCTTGCTTTTTGCTAGTACCACTGTTTGTTTCTGTGCAGCGAATGAGTCCTTTCACCTGCGCCAACACATCAGTATTGATTGCTTTGTCTGTTTTCACCTTTAATCTGCCAGATTAGAGCTTTCTGTCCGGTGCCAAGGACTCATTCTTGCTCTGGTGTTTTCCCACAGATTACTTTTTTTCCTTCAAATGTTTGAGCACTGTTTTTTCTCAGGAAAGACAAGTCGCCTCTCTTCCGTATGTGCTTCTGTGACAAACTCCTGCAAGTGTGGGCGCAGTTCGGCTCGTCACACAGATGCAGCGATGAGGTGTTTGCCTTCATAGCCGCCGACCAGAGCTGATTTATTGCGTGTTTGTCCTTTTTACACATCAGCTCCAAACCAAACGGTGCTTTGTAATCACTCAAACTTTTCAGCGTTCCATCAGGATATCCGCTCTGTTCGCTTGTCCTGTCTGTGGTTACTCAGATATTTCCTCTACGCAGCCACATAGCGACGTTAATGTAAAGAGAAAAGGACTTTCAAGTGGCCACATAATGACACTGTTGCAGTGTGGTAACTCTTGAGGGCTGGAACGTCTACTTGCATACTACTTTCTTGCTGTTTCCTCTTAAGGCCAATAGAGTGAACCACAAAATTCATTTGGGCTTAAAAATAATCCTGGTTTGGCAGGTGTCCCCGCTGGTCCCAGCTCAACACCAAACCAAGTCTCCTTTTTCTTTGCCTAAATATCTTTTGTTTGGCTCCAAACAATGAGGCAGTGACAGTGCAGCCTAGAAGCAATTTTTTCAAAACATTTGGCTGTCACAGACATGTTTCATGTTTTTTTTCCCTCTACAATTTAGCTTAGTTTGGCCGAAGTTCCGAAAAAGAGAGAGGAGAGGAAAAACAGAGCGGTTACAGATCTTTTAACGGATAGATGAGGTGTCCTCGAGCAAGACGCAGAAAAGCAACCAGCTAAAAGGCTTGCCTGTAAACTTACTGTCTATAAAACAATTTAAACTCAGATTATAAGTGGCACCATTTGTGCAGAATCATAACGGCAAATTTCACCTGTCAGCTATCAGGGCTATTGAGAGCACAATGCAAGTCAAACAATTCAAGCATTATGGAGATGACACAGGAAAAACAATATAAGAACAATAAAACAGTAAAAAGTACTACAAGAGTTTTTAGCAAGCTCGGCTGTTCGGAAGATGTAAAGGAGGGACAACTGCAAACACTCGGTCACCTTCAGGTTTAATCTAGATTTCAGGACAACCAGAAAGTCTCGGTCGGTATTGCTCAGAGGTCTGACTCTGATGATCTCTACAGTCAACTGGTAACCAGTGTGACCTAAGACATGCCATTCATAAAACCGAAGCTGAGATCAAGCGGCAACCTCCAGTGGTGAAGCCGATGTGTTAGTGCTGAAAATTGTAAATCCTCAAACGTCCACTTGAGGCTGGCTCCAGAGGTGAGTCAGTCTCCATAAGTCCCCATGTTTCACAGCAGAAATAAACATGTTTACAGCCTGGTACAAAAAACACTTTTGGTCTCTGTAGCTAATTTCCCCGTTCATGACAACTGTACTGAGGGTGAATTTATATACAACTCACCTGTTCACATTATATTAAGGCTTAAAGTTATGCAGGATTAAGAGCGTGGATGCTTTGATTGACAGGTGGGTGCTGTTACAGATGGCTTGTTTGGACACCCAGGCTTCATTCAACCCGCCTCAGGTCCACAGACGATCCACGCCTTTGCCGATATTTAGATTAACAGGAAGGTGGAAGAAGCAGCACGTCCAACCTGCATATTTTCAGCTTCAAAACAGTGCTTGGGAAACCTGCAGGTGACGTCGCTGAGGCTCTGTCCATTTTTCACACTGTGATTGGCTGAGATACAGAAGAGCGACTCAGGGTGGCGAATCACAGCAGTCGAGATGGGAGGGAACAAAAACATGAATGAAATCAGATCTTGACACGATGCAATAAACTTTAATGATGCCACACTGGGGAAATTCACTTGTCACGGCAGCTCGTGTACACAAGGTGGATAAGGAATTACTCACAAGTGAGGAATATACCTCAAGCTGGTCTGACAGCTGTTGCGATGACGGACCTGTGGTATACATATTAATGCTGCAACTACTGTCATTATCAACTATATCACATGTTTAAATGTAAATACTGAATTAGGAAGTTGTGCCTGGACGTTCTAACTCACTTAAACAAGTGAGAAATCATCTAAATAAACAACAAATCACTTTTTGTTGATCGGTTAATCGATGAATGGACCAGTCACACAAACAACACCTAGTACTTCTTGTGAATGTTGCACAGGATCTGGATTTAATAACACAAACAAGGGCTCGGCGACATCCCCACCTGGTTAATACACCTGCTGTGCAACCTCTACCTCTAAACACGTAGACGTAACACCTAACACCCGGCCCTTGTGACTTCAAAAAGTTGCTATTCGCCCTCTAAACGCTGTGCTGAGGGGTGCAGAGGCCAGCTCTGTGCAACCACAGTGTCAATACGCCAATAAATGTCAACAATGTGCACTTCCTGTTGCCGGTGCCAATGTCAATCTCACACACATAGACACAGAGTGCAAACTATACAATCTGGTTGAATCATCATCCATGCACTTTGTTGATGAGCCCACGTGACAGGCTGATTTTTGAAGTTGCGTCCACACAAATCCAACTTGAGAACATCAGGCGATGGACATGTCTGATGATCAACACGCTCACCCGAGTGGGGGGAAAAGTTGTATCACCTTTAGAACATTGAACCTCACACTGAAATGTCTGCAAGCCATAAGAAACACTCACACACTTTTTGAACCCAGTCCCACAGTGTGCACTGAACATCCACAGTGGAAGTCTAAATAAGGCCATGTGCTGTTTAATCATGCAGGTTACTGGAGCCTGAACGGGTCTGCATGCTGCATTACACTTGATTTTCTGCAGCATGTCTGCCACGCACAGCACGCACGCACTCTCTCTCTCTCTCTCTCTCTCTCTCTCTCTCTCTCTCCCACCCGCACTGTAGTCAGTTTCTGTGCTAATAAGTTATCACTCCACCTCCACCTCCACCTCCCCATCAAACCCTCCCTCCCTCCCCTGTAGTGCACTCACTTGCTGCACAACTGCGATTGCAGAGAAACATCAGCACACACACACACACACACACACACACACACACACACACACACACACACACACACACACACACAACAAAGTCTTTTCTCTATGACACCCACACCCGCACGTACACACGCACCCAGAGAACAAACTCACCAGTTGGGTTCTTGTTTTTCTTGAGGCTCCTGCCACAAAGACACTGCAGCATATGCGATCCTTTGCTGAAAATGTTGTTCCAAATAAACCGCATGGATTTGGCCGAGACGGGGGAGGAGGTGGAAGAGGAGGAGGAGGGGGTGGAGGAGGTGGGGGACGAGAGGCGCTCCGGATGCGGCAGCCTAAAATTCACCCACCGCATGGGGGCTGATCCGCCCCCCTGTTTGCATGCCAGCAGAGCCGGCCAGCTGTTGGGCTCAGTTCGGCGGTGCTTCGGCCCCCCAATCTGCACCATAGACAAGAATAAGAGCAGGAAGCCCGGCTCGTCGCCCGGTTTCTCGCCCGGTTCCCCCACGAGCCCAGAGACCAGCAACCGCACGTATTCCGCGTCGACGTCGTCCCCGTGCGGCAGGAAAAGAGCAACCGCTGCGGCGCTTTTCTCCGCGGTCTCCGCCTCCGGCTGCCCCAGCGGCCGGTGGTCCTCAGCGGAGGAGGAGGATCGGTCGCTGGTGCTGCTGCCGCCCGGCCGCCGCGGCGTGAAAAGCCCCCGAGCGCTCCTCTTCAAATGGCGTCGTCTGCCGCGCGGCGCGGGGAGAGGAGCAGCGGCAGCGGCGGACAGGCATGCGGCTGCTGCGCTAGCGTGAAGTCGGCGGTACGCGGCAGCTGTCGGCTTCTGCACAAAAAACCATTGCATATTAGTGGGGATGGCAGGGGGTCGGTGCGTCCGTCCGTCCGTCCGGGAGGGGGGGAGGAGGAGGAGGAGGTGCGGATACCGGGTGTCCGTCAGAAAGTCGGTGGCATCCCTGTAACCAGTACTGCAGCAGGGGGGCTCCTTTCCAAACACACACACTCACTCTCTCTCTCGCACACACACACACACACACACACACACACACGGTGGATGCAGAATCCGTTCCCCGGCAGCAGCAGCTGATGCTCGGGTCTCCTGTCAGGGAGAGACCGGGCAGGTGAATCACTGCAGGGGCTCCGTGCGCGCTCCTCTTTAAAAAAGTCTTTATGAATATTTGATCCGCGTTTCGGCCTCCACTTCTCAATAATCCATAAGCTCCAATGCGCCAAGATACTGCTGCTGCTGCTGTCTGTCTGTCTGTCTGTCTGTCTCCTCTTCCTCTCCTCCTCCTCCTCCTCCTCCTCCCCTCTTCCTCACCTTGCTGATAAAAAAAAGAAGCAGCTGGACTCTGCTGCATCCACCACTCCACAAACTACACCGAGAACAAGCAGCAGCAGTAGCAGTTGTAGTAAAGGAAGACCGGCTCCGGCTCGTGCATGGTCCTCTCGTGCTCCTTCCTCCTCCTCTTCTTCAGCAGCAGCAGCGCTCGAGACGACCGACGGCCGGCGGGGCGCGAGGAGGTGCACTGACTATCTATACCCAACCGGAGACCAAGAGAGAGCGATTCAACCGAGCACGTGTTCCGCCTGCCACTTTCAAAATAAAAGTAAACATTACTAGTTTACATTATTAAAATGTGTTATTTTTATTTTATACATGAAGGGTTTGTTATATTTTTATGTCAAGTGAAGGCTGTAATGTTATTTTATAAAGTAAAAACATCCTGAACATTTTACTTAATAAATATAAATTCATAATAAGGAAGAAAATTTTTGGGGGGAAGTGTACAGCCTTATTTGAGTTGCTATAGGCTACAGCATTAATTTACTCCATTATTTTATCTTTATATTGCTTGTTTTGTTTTTTCTAAGCAGTCATACATTCATACGTTTTACTTCCTCTGTTTTCTCTTGATAACGAGTTCATTTCATTTGTTTTCTCGAGATCTCGAGTTGTTTATGTCATCCTGTCCATATAGCAAATAGTATTCTGAGATAATGTGATCTCAAGATAACTTTGTTTTCCTGAGATGACAAGAAAACAAAAGGATAGTCTAGTTTATCATTCAGTGTAGCAATGTCAGAGGAACAGGAGCATGTTGCAGCTGCAGTGATTTAATAAGCTAGGCTACCCTTTTTGTTAATTCTGCGTTGTTTTCTCAGAGATACAAAGTTTTATTATCTTGCAATCTATAGGAAACTATCTCAGGATTATTTTCGACATGACATAAATAAACAGAGGCAAAAGAATGCATGAATGCGTGTTAGGGCTTCCATAGTATTTTCATAAACAGGCAATATATTAAGATAAGAATTACATTCCCGTCTTTATTATGAATCTATATTTATTAAATTAAAATTTCAGGACATTTTTATTTCATAAAAAAAAATACAGCTTTCAGTTAACATGAAAAAATGACAAAACCTTCATACAAATCTGTACCTGCAAAACATTTTATTTTTTCTTTAAGCAACCACAGTCCCTTTCTCTTTAACGTGTTTTATTCTGAAAGAAAACTTACATCCTGCTCCCCCAGTGCACTTTGACGCAGCCTTTCTTCACAGGAGCTGTTTGCAGTTGCGTAGACACGTGGTTCCCACACCGTCAGTATCTGGACTGACGGGATATGTACCGACAATATTTGGGGAGGGGACGGAGGGTCGGCTGTGAGATGACTGATATGACGGCGAGAACACAGCACAGATTTGCCTCTGTGTGTGTGTTTGCTTGTTTTGGTTGTTTTAGGAGCGCAGCATTGTTTTGGTTCGTTGCTCCAAACTGTGTCCAGAAATCTGCCAGTTTAACGCAGCCAAAAGTGCGCACCTGTTGCGTAAGACTCGGGGTCTTCTAGTCAGTTCCTCTGGCGCTTAATGTGAGTGAAGTCTGCGCATTGTCCTGTGGTTGAACGGTCAAACAGTTTGTTGAGTTATTAAGGTTGAAATCTTGTTGGATGAAGTGTTTATTGGCGTGTTTATATGATTAAAACTCGAGTGTTTGGTGCTCACGACTGAAAATGCTGCAGTGGTCTGTGGTGCTGTCCGTGGTGCTGAATCCACACCAGCCAGAGTCTCAGCCACTAACTAGTGTCAGAGCGAATAAATAAACAAATCTAACTTCATCATTTTGCAGATTTAAATCATCAAACCCAATAAAACCTTCCATGTGTCTATTGAGTGAATTAAATGAGAGAAAGGTCTGTGTCATCATGACATGTGGAAAGGCTTCTTTTTAAAAAACACACCATCCATTCTCCAGATTAGGTTTGTGCCTGTGAATCATTTAGTTCATAAACCAAAGCAGCAGTGCCTCTGATGTTTGCAGTGTGGGCTATTTAAATTAAGGAGAAACGGAGGCAAGCTGTCATCAAATATATGACAGTAAACATTCAGTGAGGAGTTAATGCATCAAAATGGTTTGGTTGCTTTCCTGAGATGAAGCGAGAGTCCTGAGCACACCATCATGACCCTCCTTCAGCTGTGTGCTTACACAACAGGCAAACTCACCTATAAAAACATAACAAACGAGCAGAAAAAATATTAATTTGTGAAGTTTTTAAAGAAGTGGGCACATTTTATTCTTATCACACACTGAAGCTTCCTGCAGTGATGTGGAAATGAACTCCAGGGTGTGTCAGTACAGTGTGACATCACTGTAGGGCGTGGTTAAAGGTGCAATTAAGAGCATATAAAAACATTTTAAGGCTTAATTAAACAGTTTTTAGTATTCTGATGTTTCATTTTAAGCTTTTTCTCTACAACTCTGCTGTTATTTCTGTAAAGAAGCAACATGTGTTTATTCTAATTGATAAATAATTAATATTTACTACCATCACCACACAGCCTTATTATTGTATGTCACCAGGAAAACCAATGGATCGCTTCATAGCACACAACAGAAAATAGTCAGGTGCTGTTTTGTTTGCACAAATGTTGGGACTGAAAGATTAATGACTCACAACATTAACCTCCTTAACAAGACAAACAGGATGAAGACCAGGGGGCTTGAAAAACAATTACAACCTCTATCCAACAAAGATTTATGGGTCTAATCTCTGAGAAAAGAACAAATATAACCCTCTATCTGTATCCAGCATGGTCTCATTTGTTCACAGTGATCATATCAAGCCCTCACAGTTTATCTAAAAATTGCCACACACACACACACAGCACCTTGACTCATTCACCTGGGACTAAACGGCCAAATCCAGCCGTGTGAAAAACATTTGCATGTTTTTAAGCTGTCAGACCCGAATGCACTGCAGTGGCACAAATGACCAATTACAGGCAAACACTGAACTTCCTGGAACAAAACATCACTCTTAGCTGCATTGCAGTGCTGCAAATGAGTCCTGGATAATGGTCCTGACAAACAGACACGGCTCTTGCTCATCCAGTCTTGTATTTTGTGACATTTGGATCACAACAATGACCACACACACACACACACACAAAAAAAACAGTCATTACTGCAAGATGATTGACGTCTGGCAGATCTATTTGTTTCTCTTTCACACTCCGTTCACGTTTTGTTCCGAGGAGCTCAAGGCTGCAGCGTGGAAGAGCTGTCATCAAGATGTAATATATCATTTGTGTGTGCGCACAGAGAGCTGCTTCATACAGGATACATAGATGTGCGTGTACAGTGTGTGTCTGTTTTTGTCACATGCACTTAATAGTGTAGCTGGAAAAAGGAAGGAGGGGAGCAGCGAAGAAGGGAAAATGAAAGTAGTGATAGTGAGAGACAGAGAGGAAGAAAAATAAGGGCAGAAAAATCTAAAAAAAATCAAAGTGAGTCAGTCAGAATTCATAAAAATCTAATGAAGCAGAGAAGAGGTGACTTTTAACACAGTATTACAGAGACAGGAAGGTGGAGATAAAAAACTTCATAGCCTCTGAAAATATTGTCCTAAGCCCCATTTGATTTATTTATATGGGAACAGGGTGTTTGTGGAAAAAGGTGTCAGTTCAGTTTACTCTAAGTTTGCAGAATAAGAACAGACAAGTCGTGTATCAATAAAAATAACATACAGAGGCTCAATGTGGACGATAACGATGGGACAAGAATGCTCTTAAGCCCCAATTGGGGACCCTGGGGGTCACTCTGCAACAAAAAGCATGAAACACAGCACTAATCACATAACAATACAGTCATATTACACATACCGAACACAACTTAAACACCAAATATTTACGCTGTGTGCCATCTTAATTGACTCAGAGCCAGTGACATACATACTGATACTTTCACATCTGAACAAATGTCGCGAGTGTACACTTTATCATGGCACCAAAATGATTCAAATAGACCTTGTAGTTGCAGAGATATACTCTGTTCACTTTGGGTTTGTCATTGTCAGTGTGCCGACATGCTCTGCATTGATACAAAATCTGATGTGCAGATACATGTGCAGGCTGTCGAAGTTTTCATCCAGATTGTGAAGCCACTGTCGCCTCACAGCAAGAAGAAGGTTCCTGGCTCGAATCACTCTGTAAAGTTTGCACAGTCCAAAAACGTAACAGGTTAATTGATGACTCTAAATTGTCCGGAGGTGTGAATGGTTGTTTGTACCCCACCTCTCACCCTCTCAGCTGGGGTAGGCTCCAGCAGTTACAGATAACTAAAAAATGAATTCATTTTTAGGCTGCTCACTGTTTGGTGTTTTTCCACCAGGATTCGATGTATTCCTTGTAACACTGAGAGTGTTTTGTTTGGAGGTAAATGTCATCTGTCATTTTCTTATAATAGATTCCCTGGAAAGAAGTAGAGACACAGTTATGACTTTCGCTTTCGTTGTGTCGAGCACATAACTATGAGCTATGAGTACATGAACTTTACTATCCACAAGACAACCCGTCCAAGTTAGGTTAATTTATTTGGCCAATTCAGTGTTTTTATTGTTGGATTTCGGTGAATTCTCTGCAGGTGGTGCTTCTTTTTTAAGTTTAGTCAGACTACCTGCGCACCAGAAGACACAATAGCAGTTAGAAGCCACTTCGGGGCAGTACACCACAAGTGAAAGAAATCTAACTTCAGACTGAATTAAAAGGGCTTTAAATGTTTTTTTATTGATCTGAATCTATAAGATTTACTTCAAGCACCTTGAGTGGCAGCGATTTATAACTGACAGCACGTCAGAGTGGCAGATTTCCTGCAGTGGACACCAGGGATAGTGAGAAGTGGGTTAGCGCTACGCCTGCTGATGCATTGATCTGTTGGCTGCAGCTCTGAGAGAAAAGCACAACATGGCTCACGTCCAGGGAATATCATATAACTGCAGTGTAAGACACAGAACACACTGCAACACAAGTCCTGCTGGACAGAAAGTGGAGCCCAAATTAGAAATGACTATCCTGATTGGTAAGCCTTCACAATTAATATGATCCCGTGTGATATAAAAGTAATTAAAATGGTTCTTTTGGACACATCAAACTCTGGGTGACGAGACGTTTTCAGCATGTTCACCTCAGCTGAACGAGAAAAGCTGCTTGTCATGATCAACCAGAGTCTAGTCTCTAAAATTTAGCCCTTTATTTGCAAGCCATCATCACAGTCTCATACTGAATCATGACAGCTGAACTGATCCCATTTTCAAACATGAAAGCTTAAACTCTCATTGTCAGGCTCTGAAACACTGAGAGAATCCCAAATGATGCAGCACATCCAAAGCCATGAGCCTTGATTTATGTAGTAGAACTCCACCTACTGGTTCTCAGGGGAAACTACAAATACATGAAGGGATGCTGACCACTGCAGGGTTTTTGTGGATAATCAAGTAACTAGTGAAAGTACCGATTGAAAGAGGAGATGATATGGTTGAGGCATGATGAGAACGTCATGCATCCTCTGTATTAAAGAAATATGGTGCAGACTAAATCTTTGTGTGGCTGTTGTAGTGCCTTTTGAATCTAAATCAACACTGAAATATTGGGCGTAGCCTTTAGAGAAATGTCACAGAATGAGTCCACTCTCTGCATGAGTTGCAGGAGCTTCTGGCTGAACCCGCTCTGCTGTTTGATCAGTAGGATCATCTTTAGGAGCTCCAGATGAGTCCCCAGCCCAGTGTGTAAGTGTGTTAGCGGCATCTAGTGGCAAACTTGCAGACTTCAACCAACTGAACACCTCTCATCTCTACCCCCCACCCCTTTCATGCTAATGGTAGAACCTAAAGTGGGTATGAAACTCATGGAAAATAGTTCTATCTATACCTTGTGTGTGTGGGTTATTCATTCTGGGCCACTGTAGAAACATGGCAGACTCAAATGCTCATTCTAAGGTGACAAAAACAAAACAAGACTAATTTTCAAGTGATTATACACAAATTAAATTATACTTATGACTAGTATATTCTATATTTAGCCAATAAATTACTCAAAAACTTACACACTGGACCATTAAATGTCCATGCAAAACGTAGGGTACATCGTGGACGAGTCTCCAGCTTATCACAGGGCACATAGAGTTAAACAACCATTCACACTCACATGCACAGCTTCTAGTCACCAATTAACCTATTAAGTACATGTTTTTGGACTGTGTATGCTTGTGTGTGTGTGTCCACACCTTACCTCCCACCTTTTAAATGAATTGTGCTCATGTTTTTGCTCAGTAATAATAATAATAATCACCTCAGAGATCATGAAGACAGATTTAAGATGATTTTTAATGAAACAAACACCTCATCAGACGTTTCTCTGTCATCACATCGATGACAGTCTTCTCTCTGTATTTTAGGTGGTTTCAGGTTGCCTATTAAGAGGTTCTAGCATTTGTTGAGGAGGTTCTAGTGTTCATTGAGAAGGTTCTAGTGTTCATTGAGAAAGTTGTATTGTTCATTGAGAAGGTTCTAGTGTTCATTGAGAAGGTTCTATTGTTCATTGAGAAGGTTCTAGTGTTCATTGAGAAGGTTCTAGTGTTTGTTGAGGAGGTTCTAGTGTTCGTTGAAGAGGTTCTAGTGTTCGTTGAAGAGGTTCTAGTGTTCGTTGAAGAGGTTCTAGTGTTTATTGAGAAGGTTCTAGTGTTCGTTGAGAAGGTTCTAGTGTTCGTTGAAGAGGTTCTAGTGTTCGTTGAAGAGGTTCTAGTGTTTATTGAGAAGGTTCTAGTGTTCGTTAAAGAGGTTCTAGTGGTCGTTGAGAAGCTTCTAGCATAGCTTTAAATACAGCTCTATCTATCTATCTATCTATCTATCTATCTATCTATCTATCTATCTATCTATCTATCTATCTATCTATCTATCTATCTATCTATCTATCTATCTATCTATCTATCTATCTATCTATCTATCTATCTATCTATCTAGATGTTGTTCATCTAATGGCCGCTAGGGGGCAGCAGCACGCATGCGCCATGCACTGCCGCCTGTAACAGACGACGACGAAGAAGAAGCAGCTCGGCTCTACCGTTACCGCTGACAACAACAACACCGGGACACAGTCGGGTAACTTTCCGCCGTTTATCGTCCATATTATAGACTGAGGCTGTCTTAGTTACCGAGCTGTTGTCATTAAATGTCTGTGTCTGTCTGTCTGTCTCTTCTCAGTCGACGCGTTGTCATGGAGCGATGTTTTAGGTAGGACGAGGACAGGAAGGCGCTTAACGCAAGTTAGCCAGCGGCGGCTAACATGCTAAAAACATGTTTTTACGTTAACGTTTATACATCTATATTTATTTCCAGCTTTAAAGCGGAGTCCTGGCTTTAGAGTTCAAGCTCGCTGGCTGTGTTTTTGAACTCAGGACACCTGTCACTGTGATGACTCAGGCGCTTTCCTTATTTCACAACTAAAGTAATGAGTCATAGCTGCTGAATGAGACATTAATATTCACCTGAAAGCGAGAATATTTATATATATATTGGATTTATTGAAGTTTTTATGCAGTTTCTACATGCACAATATTCAGCATCCTTTTATTTTTAGTTATAATAATAGTTTTCATCAGCAGCGTTGGTGCATGTTCATTTTTCTCTATCCAGCTGTCGACAACAGCAGCTTAATATACATACAGATACACAACAATCAAAATAAAGAAACTCCAGGCGTATATATCCTTATATATTATCTATCTCACACGTGTCCGTCTCACAATGAATTACAAATCAACTACATACAATCAAACCATCATTTTTTAATATTTACAAGTCTCAGTGCGAGTCATACAAAGTCTGCTCGTGTTGGGGTTACAAATTCAGTCCATTTATTCCAAATGTGTCCGTTTGAATCCTCAAAGAATAAATCAACATTTCCATTTTTTAGTTGTATTCCTCCACACTAATCATCGAGTGTAGCTGCTACTGAAAACACGTCCCAGATAAAGAGTCTCCAAGTGAATGCTCAGTGCTGCTTCGCCTGCATGCCATGCCTCATTTCCATGAAACCAGTGGTTCTCCGTCATCACCCGTCGTTTAAGAACTGCTGATATTTTATTTGTTGCATGTGAGTGCCTGATCAGCCCGCTGCTGCTTTGTGAAGCCCAGCACTTTGCTCCATGTTTTAACACATCTTCCCTCTCATCTTCCCCCTTTGTGAAGTGTCAGCAGGGATGATTCTGCCCCTTGTTCCTCACCTCCTCCATCAGGGTCACCTCCGTCTCCGCCTCACGTCTTCCCTTGCCCTCGTCACCCCCCTCCCATTCCTCCCTCCTCTCCCTCGTCGACCCTGACCACCCCTCGCCGCCGCGGAAGGCTGAGTTTCTCGGGAGCCATGGTGGACGTCAGCAAGTGGCCCCTGTTCTCGCTGCTGGATGCCGATGAGCTCCCCACGGTGCGGCAGGCGTGTGTGTTCGGGACGTCGGCTAACGAGGCCATCTACATCACGCACGGCAACGAGGTGAGGAGTGTGTGTGAGACACTAGTGTGTCCTGCCTCTTTTAAGTCTAATATTTAACTTGTGTGTGTTTTTTTTAAGACATCTGGGATGTTTTTCACAATTTTCTGACATTTTATATGATTAAAATAGAAAATATTCAGCAGGTAAATCCATAACAGAAACCGTGCGTGTGTTTTATTTTCTCCCAGGTGTTTGTGTTCGGCTTGAACAGCAGCAGCTGCCTCGGCACAGGAGACAGCCTGAGCACCATCGTGCCAAAGAAACTGGACTTCCTGCGGGGGAAGAAGGTAGTCAGCCTGAGCTACGGCAGCGGGCCGCATGTCCTGTTGGCTACCGACGGTAGGTTATTACTTAGACGAGCTAAATAAATTATCTGCTCGCTCACACAAGGTGTCTCTGCTCCTCTCACCTTTAGCCATGTCGAACACAATAGCTCTTATCGCCGACGTAACAAAGTCGTCCTTTAATTTTAGTTTTCTTTGCGTGCTTGTTTTAAAATATGGAAATTAATATGAATTATTTGCGTCATCTTTCCCTGATAGCGAACAGCTCAGATTTGTGTTTTCAAAATGTGGAAACAAGTGAATCAGCTGCATAAACTCTTCTGATCTCGACCCTCGTTGTGTCATCTTTGTGTTGACGCCTCACAGACGGACAGCTGTTTGCTTGGGGTCACAATGGCTACAGTCAGATTGGGAACGGGACCACCAACCAGGGACTGACCCCGGTGCTGATCACCTCCAACCTCCCGAACAAGAAGGTGACAGAGGTAGCGTGCGGCTCGCATCACTCCATGGCCCTCACTCTCGACGGAGAGGTAGCTTTTTAATTTCATCATCACTCACTAATTTCACTCATTTATGAATCGTCCCCGGCTCATGGAGCAGGAACTTGTGTGTTTGTATTTCAAGTTTAGCTTTAGATGGGTCACTTATTGCAGTCGTCTCCTGCTCTGTCGCTGTCGGACTAAGCGGCTTAACTCCACTGGCATTAAACCTAATTTGGTTGTGTGTGTGTGTTTGATGAGCAGGGTGTGTGTGTTTGTGTGTTTGTGTGTTTGATGAGCAGGGTTGTGTGTGTGTGTGTGTGTGTGTGTGTGTGTTTGAGGAGCAGGGATGTGTGTTAGCATGTTAAATGTCACTTAACTGCACAGTGGTTTATTTCGCAGTGCCGTGTAAACATGTCTCTGTCTGTTTGACTGTGTAGTTGTGTAATCACCCCTGCCCACTGTGCATGTTTTGTGTTAGCGTTTCCTCCTTGTGCTATAACTTCGCCAGTGTTGAGTCCCTGGTCCTCATCTGCCTTCCTGCCCCTCCAGGTCTTCGCGTGGGGCTATAATAACTGCGGCCAGATCGGCTCAGGCTCCACAGCCAACCAGCCCTACCCAAGGAAAGTCACCGGCTTTCTGCAGGGAAAAACTGCCGTCGCCATCACGTGCGGACAAACGTCCTCCATGGCTGTGATCGAAAACGGAGAGGTGAAGACGGCGTCGCGCGAAATCTCAGCGATCCAGATGAGAATTCTGAACTCTGTTGATGAAGAGGACTGTCTTGTGTTTGTCTAGGTTTATGGCTGGGGCTATAACGGTAATGGACAGCTGGGTATTGGCAACAATGGAAACCAGCTGACGCCTTGCCGCCTCGCTGCACTGCAAGGGCTGTGTATTCAACAGGTAACACAACAAGATGATATCACTTGTGCAAATGTTGATTCACTCGCTCACGTGTTGCCTCTTTTCCAGATTGTATCAGGTTACGGCCACTGCCTGGCACTGACGGATGAAGGGCTGCTGTATTCCTGGGGGGCAAACACCTACGGTCAGCTTGGCACCGGCAACAAGACCAACCACCTCAGCCCCACACAGATCATGGCTGACAAAGAGAGGTAGGTCGGTGGGTGGGTGGTGAACAGACGGCATGTTGTTTCCCATCCTGTTAAGACTTCAGCTTCCTATTTCCTGCCCTCATTTCCTCCCTCTGTACCTCAGCCTCCGCTTTCACTCTTAAGTGGGCAAAAGGAAGTCCACATTGCGCCGTTCACCTTCTTAAACAATGACCACAGAGCAAAAACTGTTTGTTTCTTGCTGTGGCAAAAGCTTGTTAATGCGTCTGTCGTCTAACAGGGTTGTCGAAGTCGCAGCGTGCCATTCAACACACACTTCAGCAGCCAAGACCCAAAGCGGGCAGGTATGTGAAACAATCTTCAGTGACTCCATGTGTGTTTTATTTCTGTGTGAGTGGATAATGTATTTCCTTCCTTCAGAGTTTGTAGAGGAGTTTAATTAGTCTCTAGTTATAAGTGGGTCCCGTAGTTTACCCACCTATGCAGCTGTAAAATATTCCATAGATTTGTCTCACCCCTCTTTAAGTCTGTGTGAAGTAAGAATAAATATGTGAAAGTTACAGCTACAAGCAGCCGGTTCATATAAAAGATGTCCCGTGTCCCGTTACCGCTGTATTTTCCTCTGGACTCCGCACAAGACCAGTCCAACGTTACATGCACTGACATTACTGTGCACTAGGTCACCTAACGTTACTATAATTATAACATAAGCACACAAGGTACAAGGTACACAGGGGTATATCCTCTAGGTGGCCTCAGCGTGTCATCGAGCCACCCTTTAAGGACCGCCCACAAAATCCTGGACAGCAAACTAATGAAAAACCGTTTGAACCTCTAACTCTGCATTCCTTTCATTTTCCAACGTGTTGATATATTTTGAAAGAAATGTCAGAATTGCCTAAGAGTGCTAAATGGGTTTGTGTTTATCCCTCAGGTGTACATGTGGGGTCAGTGCCGGGGTCAGTCCATCGTCTGGCCACACCTCACACACTTCGTCAACACTGACGACGTCTTCGCCTGCTTCGCCACGCCCTCTGTCATGTGGAGGCTCATGTCTGTGGGTGAGAGAGAGCGGATCTTTTGTTAGCATTGTAAAGAGGAAGGATTAGACTTTAAAGAAAGAGAGAACGTGAACAGTGGCTGACGGGTGATCGTGCTTTCATTCCAGAGCACGACGACTTCCTGACTGTCACGGAGGCTCTGAGGAAAGAGTTCGACAGTCCAGAAACGTCCGACCTGAAGTTCAGCGTTGACGGCAAATGTATCCACGTTCACAAAGCCGTGCTAAAGATCAGGTCAGTGTTTTCATGTGCTTGTTTACTTTCCACACCCGGCTCTGTATACAGTATATAAACAGTGCTCTCTTGTTTGGAGCAGGTGTGAGCATTTCCGGTCCATGTTTCGCTCCCAGTGGACGGAGGATCAGCAGGAAGTGATAGAGATCGGTCAGTTCTCGTACCCCGTCTACAGATCCTTCCTGCAGTTCCTCTACACGGACACTGTCGACCTTCCACCCGAGGACGCCATCGGTCAGCACAATTGCCTTATTTGTCCGGACTCTAACGTTGTCTGTCTCTGCGTAGTACTCATTCTGCATCTGCTTCTTGTGTTGGCTGCAGGCCTGCTGGACTTGGCCACGTCTTACTGTGAAAACCGCCTGAAACGTCTGTGTCAGCAGATCATCAAGAGAGGAATCACTGTCGAAAACGCCTTCACCCTGCTGTCTGCTGCCATACGATACGACGCAGAGGTGCAGTATACACAGACTAAACCTTGACGTAATGGTCTATCAGAGGCTGTAGCAGACTGCTAACAATGTCATGGTAGTGTGGCTATTTTCAAACGAGTCTCTGTCAAGATATCTGAATGAAAACTGGTGCTACGGTTACACATGAGTATTCGGCATGCCGGCGTCCCTAAACGGTACTGTGGTGCCATAAACTGGGTCTGACTGACTCTCTGCAATTTAAGTCCTTGCTGTATTCATGTGTGGGAGTCATTTCATTGTAGTGAGAGCCGTTTTTTGAAACATGAGACAGTCTTGGAGTCTTATTTTGGAGGGATTTTTATCAGTTTAATTGGTCGAAATGGAAAAATTCTGCACCGAATCTGTAAAACAAGCGACGCCAACCCGAGTTTGAGTTTGTTCTGTTGACTCCATGAACATCACCACAGTGGACTGTGCTATGTGTACTGCTGCAGCAGCACTGAATCCTCCAGAGGGATCATGCCATTGTTCAGTATGTTCTAATCCTTTATCATTTTTTTTGTTGTTGTTTGTTTTCCAGGACCTGGAAGTGTTTTGTTTCAGGTTTTGCGTAAATCATCTGACTCAGGTGACTCAGACGTCGGCCTTCTGGCAGGTGGACGGAGCCATGCTCAAGGAGTTTATCAGCAAAGCGAGCCGCTGCGGGGCGTTCAAGAACTGACCGACGAGTTACAAACTCTAGTCTGACTCCCGAGTCCATGTGGTTGTGCTCTAAGTGAGGCAGCGGGGTGTGTCAGCGCTCCAACAGTTCTGATCACATTCCCTAAGAGAAACCGTTGGCTTTTTTTTTTATTGAGTCACATATCTAAGGCACATGCTGCTACATTCACACAGCGACAGGAATTAAAGCTGCATCATCCGTGGATCTTAAATCAGCACTTGGGCCAATTCCTGTGGAGTCGCTCGACCACGTCAAATTCTGTACATGCTATACTTGAATTTTTTTGTTTGTTGTTTTCTTAAGTCCTTTCACTTCTGGTTCTCACGGGGAGACCAAAAAAAAACCTGGAGGGAAAAGAACAGAACAGTCCGCGTCTTTGTTAGCGAACTGAAAGAGATGTTTTGTTATAAAAGGGGGGTTAGGTAACTGACTTTACGCTGGCCAGGACACTAATACCACTGTATCCAAACACGTCTTTGAGTCATTTTAGGACGAAAGTTTCTCTCGGATGTGTTTAACTTCACACATAGTTCATCCTGATCCTACTGTTGGTATTCTGTACATATTGGAAGATAAAAAAATCACGTAGGATGTGTAATATTTCCTTTTTTTTAATACTCGAGCTCTTTCATTTTTGCTATGTTGCACTTTAAAGAACTGCAACTGCTTCTTCCTTTATAATCAGTAAAGCAGTAAGAGTTCAGACATTTAAAACGCAGCGGGAGGGAAGAGTAGAAAGTTAAAGAATGTTGCACAGTAAAGATTTGAGGCACTGTTAGACGACAAGCAGCTTTTTTTGTAACGTATCTAAGGCAGGTTGTATGTTAAAGACGATTTATATTCTAAGAATTACCTTATTTTTCCTTTGGCGAACCGATCCAATGTGACTTGTTTGTGTTTCCAAATGATTCAGTTCTTCAGGTTTTGTCTGTAGATGAGGTGAATACGCAATGCAAGCTAAGCAATACGAAGACTTTGAAATGCTCTGTGAGATGTTGTTTCCTTATCTTCCATCTTGAGTTTATGATGACCAAAAAAACTGCCGGCTGTGTTTGATTTTTTTTTTTTTTTTTTTTTGCAGTGTCATCATCAAAGTGTTTGAGAGGCTTAAAGGTCAGCTGGCAGCGAGACCGGACAGATCAGTTTCTGTGTCCTCTGTCTCTTGTTAGGTTTCTATTTCTCGATGCACTCACATGCTTGAAACTTAAATTTGAGCTTGAGTTTATTATAAAACAAAAAACTGTTTAATTCAGGTCCAAATAACAGGTTAGGTTTCTGTGGAAGTTACTGCAGGTTTACAGTTTTCCTTGTGTTTTTATATATAAAACTGTAAAAACAAGATTGTTTTGCCTACTGTATTAAGATAAAATTATATATTTATATTCTGCTTTGTTAAGCCTTTATTTACATAGAACACGTTTGTAAAACCGCTGGTTTAAATTCAACATATAGCATAATGTTTGACTTTGAAGTGATCATCAGCACTACAGCAAAGTGGGATTCGTATGACTTTTATTTTGCAGTTGCATAACTGACATGTTTTTTTTTTTTACATTTAGCAATGAGATGTCATGTTTCTGTGAAGAAATAAATAACTCCAAACTCTACATAACACAGATTTACTTTATTATCCTTTTAAATGAGCATTTATGAGTTTAAATCAGTGTTTTAGCAGCCGCGGCTTCATTAACAGTGTTGACACCTCGTAGCCACGCCCCATTCCGTCACGTCAGCGTTTCTGACGTAACGGAGTGGGCGTGGCTATGATGTGTCATAAAACCGGAACTACGTCAAGCTGCTGACGGTTAGCCGGAAAAGACAAGATAACCGTTCTTCTTCCAAAATAAGATTCACAATACATACGCGATATATTTATATAACACTGGGTAATATCTCAAACTTAACATGTTTAACTCTAAATACAGTTAAGTGTCGACGTTTTAACTGTAATGCATGAAGTAACCGCTCACTTTTAACAGTTTTAACGTTAGTTTGATATGTCCAAGTGCTCCTAGAAGTAAACACGGGTGTATTTTATTGTATTAATGTCGCATACTTGTGCTCTAATTGCATACATTCCCAGTTAGCTTAGTCCGTTGTGCTCTTATTTTGAAATCCGCCACCGGAAACGACGCTGTCCTGACCCTGTTTCGCAGGTTGTTATTAATTCTGGATGAACTCTTCCCGTCCTGACAGTCGCTCCCGTGCTCTCTTGTGCATTATTATTATTATTTTATAGATGGAAGGAAGAGGCGACACACGGAACCGAGCTGATGCGGGCCAAGCCAGGCCGGATCAGGCCAGAGAGACGAGAGACAGCAGCACGCAGACTGACAGCAGAGTGCAAGGTGAGCCGGCCGGTGAAGCAGCTTCGTAGGTTTCTGTTGCGACCCTGCCATAAAACAGCTGATTGTAGTTTACAGCCTGATAGCATGGAGTTTATGGCTGCAGCACAGAAGGAAATGCATGTGTGGATGATAAAATATGAGCTGTCAATCATCAGCACAGGGCAAACTAATGTAAACAGTGTGACCACCTCCTTCACAGACAGGATAGTCTCCATTCTCACACAGTGTGATCTCACCTGTCATCTGTTTCTCCTCCAGGTCATGGCCCCAGGTTGTCAAAGGTGAACCTCTTCACGCTGCTGAGCTTGTGGATGGAGCTGTTCCCACAGGAGGAACCTGAAGAGGACGAGCACGGCCAGGTGAGTCCAAACACATTTTATCTACATCAAATCTCTCCCTCTCTCTCTTTCTGGGGTTATGTGTGTTATATGTGTCTCCATCTTCCCCGAGTCCCAAGTAGCCACTTACACAAGTTTTATGTACAAACGAAAAAATGGTTTATTTACAAAAATCAAATTCTCAAAAAACTATAACTAAGGAATCAACTTCAGGGTGGACCCAGGCCAAAACAACTCTTCACCCCCTACTCTTCAAACAAAAAGCTATTTCTAAGTTCATACAAACAGTTTCACAAAAGGACATGTGGCGATAGTTGGGAGAGGGGGAGGATGAGGAAGTGGTGTCCACCTGCCAGTCGCCATCTTGGCTCCTTAAATCTTAGGGGCTTTCAGGTACAGCCAATCACAGGCCAGGACCGGAAAATTACTCCACCAATCGCCTCCTGGGGATGGCACATCCTATTTGCATCTGAAATAGACAGCACACAAAGAAACACACACGGACTACAAACAAATATGACAGTCATAACACTGGGAAGTTGTTGTTTTTGAATCTGCTCTCCTCCAGATCCGTGGGCTGGGTCTGGTGGTGGTGCGGGACAGCAAGGTGATAGGACTCCACTGTTCAGGACCTGACCTCCACGCAGGACAGTCGGCCATCATCCAGCACGGCGCCGGCCTGGCCGACTGTCACTTGTACTTCTCGAGGAGACCCTGCGCCACCTGCCTCAAGATGATCATCAACGGTGAGGAGAGAGGGATGAAGTGAAACAAAACACCAGTTGTCGAAGCCTTTAGAGAAACACACACACACCAAAACAGGATCCAGCTTTTATTTAAAATCTTAATTTTCAATGATGTCGAGAGCACAGCAGAATAAATCCAGGCGAAAACCAAACAAGCAGAAGACAGTTACATTCAAGAACAGAGTGATCAGTACTTTTTATTTCATGTGTGTGCAGCACTAACTCTAAAAGTATAATAATAAATAAAATGTTTCAAATCAGCGCTTTATAAAGAAATAGAAACCAACACCTAAAAGAATTTGACATTCCCTTATTTTGAAATGCTTGTTGTTGTTGTTGTCCACATGGGATGTTTCCTCTTCTCCAGCTGGAGTCAGTCAGATCTCCTTCTGGCCCGGAGACCCGGAGGTCAGCATGCTTCGGAGGTCCGCCCCTACAAACCGTTCAAACTCCCACGCTCCGCCTGACTGCATCACGGAGGAGGCGGCGCTGGACGCCGTGGCGACCGAGAAGCTGAAGTCCAACGGGCGCCCTCACATCTGCGTGCTGCTGCAGCCGCTCGCTCCCGGCCTGGCGCAGTTTGTGGACGAGACGTCCAGAGAGTGTGACTTCATGGAGAGAGTGAGCGACGATGAGCCGGGGCTGAACACAGAGGAGCTCTACAACAGGTGCCTGACTACACCCACTCCACCTGCTGCAGCAGTATGAGGATAATAGATCCAGTTTAGTCAATCAGAGGGCAGGGCAGCCTGTATGTGAGGCGAAAACCACAAGATGCTGCTTGGAAATCTTATTTTCTAGATCTAGATAAATATTTATATCGACTCAGAGCTCCTTTAAGTACTGAGACACAGTTTGGAGACATTTCACTGAGTAAATCAAAAACAATTTGTGAATTTTATTTCCCACAAGTATTTAAAGATGCACGCTGACTAAAATTTGCTTTTAAAGTGAGACTGAAGCTCAGTTTTCTGTGGTCTGATGTTTTTCACTTTCTTCTTCCCAGAGAGCGGACGAGACACCTGAAGCATTTCTCCAGACACTTCCTAATCGAGACGACCCAGCAGCACCGGGCCATTTTGACCCAAATGGGACTGGAGAACTTCTGCGTGGAGCCGTACTTCTCCAACCTGAGGAACAACATGAGGGAGCTGGTGGAGGTTCTGGCCGCGGTGGCCGCCGGCGTGCCGCAGCAACACTACGGCTTCCACAGGTTAGAAACGCTCACAGCTCTTCACGATCGCAGCTGATGTTACGTGTTGGTGATCGTGTTGTTCCCGTGACGCAGGGAGCTGCATTCAACCCCCGAGCCTTCACTAAACAAATCCTCGCCGCCTGATGGAGTGTCTCAAGAAGGGGCTCGCCATTGCATCATCCAAGCCAGGCTGCTGGCCTACAGAACAGGTTCAGTTGGTTTCTCTGTCTCACTGAGGGGGGGGAGGGTGTCCTGTTTCACGTCGGGCTGAACAAAAAAGAGATGTGTGCAACCGCACATGCAAATAAAAAGAAGAGAGTCAGGAGTAATAATTTGTTAAGCAAACTTTCAGGTTTGTCTGCATGCCATATCACTGTTGAGGTCATGTAACTGTCAACCTGTCTAACAGCTCAGACATTTCACCCAAAGTCACAGATCTTCTCTCCACGCCTGCACAACATTTTCTCACACTGACGGGCTCAGACATCACAGATAATTCAAAACACACGTCACCAGCTTCTCACATGCAAAACTGTTATTTTCATTCCAGAGGACCCCAAAGTGGGCGTGGGCGCTGTCATCTGGGCCAAAGGACAGTCGGTGAGCTCGCGTTTCTTTTGATTTAAGTTATTATAAATGACGTTATTTCTGCCGACGTCTGACGGATGGTTTTTGTTCTGCTGCAAATAGGATCAAATAAATCTGTGTGCTGTTTCGAGCTGATGGCTTTTGACAAATATGTGATTATAAGAACGTACACCACTCTTTAGTCCGTCCATCAGGCAGCTGTGCCACATATTTTACTGTTTTCTCTTCTCATACTCGCTGAGATTGACCCAAGGAGACTCAGATATATCACATGTACACATTGTTGCATGATTCGTAGAAACCTACTTGATTTATAGCATAAACAACTTGCATAAAAGTTGTGAAGGGTATGCATGTGAGCAAGGCTTTAAATGTCTCGTCCCAGGCTGGCAGTGATGGGACGGGGTGTCTGTACCTGGTGGGCTGCGGGTACAACGCGTACCCGGCAGGCTCGCAGTACGCCGAGTACCCACAGATGGACAACAAGCAGCAGGACAGACAGAGACGCAAGTACAGATACATCATCCACGCGGAGCAGAACGCCCTCACCTTCAGGTCGGAGCTGCGACGTGAAGAAACAGCATCTTGAAGTTAAAGAACTCAAAACTCAAGTTTTGCTTCTGATGCTTTCAGGACTCGAGCCATCAAACCCGACGACGCCACCATGCTGTTTGTAACTAAATGTCCGTGTGACGAGTGTGTGCCTCTGATCCGAGGAGCCGGCATCACGCACATCTACACCACAGACCAGGACAGGGACAAGGACAAGGTGGACATCTCCTACCTGAGGTTCAGCAGCATGAAGAACGTCAGCAAGTTCATAGTGAGTATGAACGTG
Source organism: Collichthys lucidus (assembly GCA_004119915.2). NCBI lineage: Eukaryota > Metazoa > Chordata > Actinopteri > Sciaenidae > Collichthys > Collichthys lucidus. The sequence goes on along the minus strand of CM014078.1, from coordinate 34,868,460 downwards.
TCTTTAGATTTTCCTCATCGTGGAGAGTCTGACACTTTCCTGTCTTCACAGTGGCAGAGGACCCCTTCAGCTTCCTCGCCGTCCTCTCCTCTCCACGCCAGTAAGCTCCATCCTCCGTCTTCACGTCTCCAGACGTGCCTTTGCGCCGTGTCGCGTTGTAATCCGTGTCTTTTTGTTGCAGACGGTTGCTTCGGGAAGCACAGCAGGCAGGCGGATCAGGAGAACCACAGCAACAAGAAGCTGTGCACCAACAGATCCCACGACTCGCCGACTGTCAGCTGAGCGTCACCCAGGATGATGGTTGGGCGGACGGACAGATAAACCAACATTTTTAGCCGCAGGTTTGACGTTTGATGGCTGCATCGGCGCAGAGAGAACTAAGAGTGAATATTTTCTCCCTGAAGGTCAAATCTGTGCCACGTCTCCGTTATTTATTGGCTCCTTGTTTTTGTTTTGTTATGTAATCCGTGTCCCCCTGTAGACTGTGAAATCTGCTTCTGCATGTTTCTGTTTTATACTGTACCATGCTGAGTGAGAGCAGCTGAGAGAGGTTGGTAAACTTGATATCGATTTTTGATTTTATTTGATCGAGCAGGGGATGTTTTTAATAGGAGCTGTCGGAAAGTTTCTCTTCAAATCTCAGGGTGCATCCCCAAATCTGATGTGTCCTGTCAGCCCACTGACAGCTGATCCAGCAGATGGCACTGTTTCTTCTCTCTTCGCCTAGTTTCACTACTCTACTCTTAGGCCAGGGTTTTTGTGGGCGGTCCTTAAAGGGTGGCTTGATGACACGCTGAGGCCACCCTGAGCAGAGAGATAAAGATGAATTCATCTCAGCTCAGAGTGTTTCAAAGTCATTTCACCCAGGTTTGACACCTGATTGCATAAACTTGATATTTTTAATCATTGAAATGTGGCTGGATGATTAATAACACTTTTCATCTTTGGTCTGACAAACTCAGAACTCATATTTTATTCTACGGGAGTCGGGATGCGCCCGGAGAAGAGGGAACTACGTTTTTGCTGTCGTATGTTTTACGTCCAGTGAGATGGAGAGATGAGAACAAACTGAAAACATACAATGTGCTGACCTCAGAGAGAAGCCATTATTAATGGGTGGATAAATTATGGGAAACAGGGATACCACAAGAGATAATATTTATACTCGTAATATAAAGCGTGGACTCTAGATTTGTTTTATTTGTATACAGTGGTGAATAGTTTAAGGTGTGAGGATGAATAGGGATTAAAAGAGCTGCACTTTGACTTGAAAGGCCATTGCTGTGATGATATTTTATACTTTTTATCTTGTTTTGGACGGACGCAGAATGCACTTTTGAATCTCAGGCTCGGAAAGAAGATTAAAATCTACCAGAATCCATTTCACAGTGATAAAATGCTACATGAAGCTGCTGATCACACGGCTTCACTTTATTTTTCTGCATGACAACCCGTTATATTTCCGTTCACACTTCAACATCCGAATGTTTCTGTAACTGAAAAAAAGCCTCTCAGCATGAGAGCTGTAGTGTTAAAAGAAAGAAGAGTTTTAAGCATCTCAAGGCTGTACCAATACACAATGTGAAAATAAAATATATAACAGTTACCGGTATCTTTATGATGGATTATTGCAAATAAATGAGCACACACACACACAGAGCGTGCATTCCCATCCTTTTATTTGTCGTGAATGTGGTACAAGAGCGTCGACGTGGAAACTAAAGCGGCTGCGTTCAGAGACGACACACCGGCGGGGGGGTGGGGGAGATGACGTGGAGCTCTGCTGGCTCCCGAAGCTGCTGAACGTTTGGCTCAAATGACAAAAATCTGACGTGAAGCTGGTTGAGTCGAGTTTTTATATCGTCATGTTCATACGTCACAGCTTAGAACATTTAAAAAAATTTAAAAAAAGAAAGCTGGTTTTTATTTTTCACCCAAAAGACAAAACATGGAACTATTTTTTCTGCTTTTTTTTTTTCTTCTTTTACACCTGATGAAAAGAAATCAGTTCACGATTGTTAGTGTCAGTGCTCGGCTGCTGCCTTTTTATTCCTGTTTTTATTTGACCATTAGTCTTTAAATTTAGTTCGAAACGGTTCAAATTAAAGATCATCATGACTCCATTAAAGATAAAAAGTAACCAAATCAAGTTAAATTTGCTAATTTTAAGAAAACTGAATATTTCTTTTATTACTTCCAAGTGAAATATAAAAACCAAAACCACTTTAAAGGCGTTAACTTCACTGATTTTGCACATTTCTTGGTCCTTTAACTACATTTGGATTTTTTCACAGTTACATTTCTCCGTCGGATCCTGTTACAACTTTGGCCTCACTCTGCGACAAGTTTCCGGATGAGTTTGAACTTGAATCAGCTGCAAAAATGTTTTTGCAAAAATGTTTCTCTGGACAGCGTAACTCAAATATAGCGAGTTAAGAGGTTCACTGCTTAATCAATACAAATATGTCCAATCAGAACATATTCTCAATAACATAATAATTAAGCTCCCCCTAAGAAAGATACTGAAAGTACAAAAAAAAAAAAACAATCAGAGAGAATAAAGAAGGAAAACGCACCAAACCAAAAAGGCACCTCTCGATAAAACAGCGAGTAAAAACAGCACAGACAGAAAAAGGAGTAAAACAAAAACAGCAAAGTGCCTCCTGTTCATGTCTGAGTCTCACTCGCTTCAGGTGTGCAAACCACAAACTGTACATGACAAGAAACTATATATGTAATAAAAAAAAATACCATCGAGCAGTGTGGAAACAGTGATCAGCTTAAAGAGTAACAAAAGAAATTAAAACAATACATTTGAATCATCATTTAACAGAAAGTGCTATCAGCCACCAGCGACGAGAACCAGTGATCACAATGATTGGAGCTTACTGTACCGATAGCAGCCCGATGATGTCACCACACGATAAAATAAAACATAAAAAAAACACCCTTCATTTCAAAGTCTAGAGATTCCTACAGGTACGAATTTTTTTTTGGTCAACAAACCGATTCACTCGATTCTGGGTCGTACTCGAGCTGACTGGAGATTCCGGCATGCCGCCAAACGTTTCGCAGACGGGCGCCGAATCTTTGTGGTTTTCTCAACTTCGGAGAACTACTGGTTTGAATTAGCAAAGCTAAAGTCTTGTTCCGTATTACATATTGCATCAGCTTTCGAGGAATAGCAAGGAAGACGACGATGCTACGTTGGCATTTTGGGATTGTACTCGAGTCTGACGAAGCTAGCTTTGGCAGGACAACGCGAAAGAGAAGTTTGGCTTTGAGCGGTGACTGAGAACGTTTCACGCTGACGATGTTCGTCCTGATCCTGATCGCGTTGACTTTTGCTTGATTTATTTGATTTTTGATTTGCAGCTACTTCATTTCAACCGTTACAAACGAACTCAAGCGAATTAACAAAAGCGCCTTTTTTTTTTTTAACTGCTGGTTCTCCCGACAGAGCAGATCAGCTGCCTCCTCCGACACAGCTGTGGCACTAAATGCTACACATGGAAATAAAATTTACAAAAGAAAGATCAGTGATTGAGAACTACGTCTGCACAACGAACCAACGAAGAGAAAAAAGACAAATAACGTCTTGAAGATTTGTTTTTTTGTTGTTTTTTTTAAATAGAATACCCATTATTGTTAATGTGTTTTTTTTCTACTGTACGTCTTCCTATTGATAAAAAGTTGGGGTAGAGGGCGGAGGCGGTGGAGAGGCGGTGACGCTCCTCTAGGAGGCCGGTTTCTTCAGATCCCGGATCTGTTTGATTAGGTAGGTCTTCTCGTCGTTGAACTGCTCGTCGTCTGTGCGATCCTTCTGGAAGTTGCTCAAGAAGTCGATTAGTTTGGTCTGGTTCTTGAGCAGGATGTCGATGATGGGCTGCGTCTTGTTGGGGTTCGCTACGAAAACCTACGAGGGCAGAAAACAGATATTTCTTAAACTCTGTCTCGAGTGGAAACCCTAGCGCTCAAATTAAACGTTTTTTTTTGGTACCTTGAAGACATGGAAGGCCTCAAACTGGATGTTGGGACTCTTGTCTCTCAGCAGATTCATCATCAGCTTGAGATTCTCGGGCTTGCTGATGTAGCGCGTCATCACCGTGAAGTTATGTCTGTCCAACAGGAGCTCGCCCAGAAGCTGGAGGAGAGTGACATGAGACGAAGAAACGTTCAAGATCGAGCAAGCGGCCTGCTGGGAAACGGAGTTCTTTAAATCAATGCATGAGTCGGAGTCAAACCTTTAGAGACTGCCGCTTGGTGACGTAGTTCTCAGAGTGCAGCAGCTTCTCGTAGTCTGCAAACACCTGCAATTACACAAGAAACATGATCCGCTGTTAACAGACTGACGGTGGAATCTGGGACGTGCAGTTTAACACCTCCGGTTGTTTTGCATACTTGTCTGCGTGCCTCCGAGGTAGACGTGCTATTTTTGAAACAAACAACCGAAAAACTATTTAGACGTGGGAATTCGAACAAATGAACAAAACGTCTCAAAGAGGAAGTGGATTCTCCCTGCAGCCTCCTCCGAACTGGAAACTCCAAAAAAGACTCAGCTCAGTGCAGAGGAACTCCGTGTTCTTATTCTTGAACAAATTAAAGTGACTTCTGGCTGGAACACACTAAAATTACAAACTAACATGCTGATGTAAATGTACCTGGGCGGGCCGTTAATCATAGTGCTCTATTTTTTACATCTGTCAACATCTGAAAAAAAAAGGTGGTTTAATGTGGAGTTTCTTCATCCTGGGGGTGAAGGGGGACGCTCTGCCCGAGGAGGACTGACGGGACAGAGCTGAACTTTGTCTCCTGATGAGCTGTGACGCTGCGAGGACTTTCCACTGATTCACTTTTCCTGGAACTTTAAGTGAATTACTATTCCTTACTTATCGGCCCCTTTTTTCCAGCTTATTGAATAGTGTCTCACAAGACCTGTGGATGCCAGCCTGTGACCAACGTGTGTCCAATGTGACTGGGCCATTGAGCGCTGAGGCGGCTGATACCTGACCTGGTTGTGTGTCTGCGGGTCTCTCGGGGGCTCCTCCTGGTCAAGCAGTCATTTAGAGGCAGTGTTTATGTTAACGTATGCTGCGCTGCTGATACGTGACCTACGTGGGAGGCGGGTGTGTGTTGCATGGATGTGGTGCAAGATAGAGGCTGAAAAGTTCCACCTGGTTCAAAATAACAGCTACAGTGTTTGGAAATCACTCACAGCATCGTAGTTCTGTTCGAGGAACTCGGCCACGAGCACTTTGTGTCTTGTCAGGAGATCCTGTGAGCGGAGACAGAAAGATATGAAGCTTAACGTGTCGTAGAATGACGGCATGATGGCAGATGTTAGCAGGAAACGGCGGTGACGAGATCACGGCGGTACCTTGAAGGTGGCGAAGGCGTCCGAGGCGATGTCGAAGGTGGACATCTCCACGTAGTTGAAGAAACTGTTAAAATGTTCCGAATGGAGAACTATCTTGGCGAGCGGCTCGTGGCGGATGCACTCCCTCAGCATGATCCCACAGTTCAGCGCTACCTGAGGCGTCTCGTACCTTCAGATGGAGAGAGTGTTAGCGTGACCTTGTTTGGCAGCCGGTGTGCTTGGTTATATATCGGAGAGCGTCTCACCCTTTCAGCAGGATGAACAGGACCTCTTGGTGGGAACAGAAATATTCCACGGTGGGGCTCCTCGTCCCGATCTGCCTCCTCAGGATGTTGTTGAAGATCTGACACACATCTTTCTTCCCCTGAAAGATAAAGTGTGATTAAGGTGAAGCTCATAAAGACAACAGAACACCGTCTACACCTTTCTGTCCTCACCTCGAAGTCGATGACCTGCAGGTTTTCTACCAGCGCCATCAGCAGGCCGCTGTTGTACAGCTCCTGGGCCAGCTGGGCCACCGTCTCCGTGTGAGGCTCCTTATCGTTGCTGCCGTACAGAATCTCCTTCATGGACACCAAACACTTGGACACCTCCTCAGACGCCTGGAGGACAGAGAGGAAGATAGAGGAGGATGTGAGACATGAGTTGCTGAAGGTTTGAAACCCGCTCTGTCATCCATAAACATCTAGGAGAACAATGAGAGTTGATTGGTAGATAATTACAGCTCTGTTAGACAATGTTAAAGATTTAAAGTCCTCGACAGGGACGTGCTGAGGTCGGTGTGAAATGAGACTTCCCTGCGATGGTCCCAATAAGTGGAAACCAGATGGGATGGTGCGGTCGCAGAATGCTGTGAAAGCCGTGCAGGTTAAGTGAACATTGACTTTTGAATAAATCACCAGGTGACAGCGTCACACCTCCTCCTCCTCCCTGCCTCAGGCTGGGAACCACACATGTAGAAACCATCTGCTCAACTTTTCTGCAAAGGCCAAAAATCGCAAATTTGGTCGGGCTGGTAACTGTGATGAACTTTCTCATGAGAGTTTCTTTCGTCATAGCATTTGATGGTTTTTTGTGACTACACTTGACGATACATTCAAAGTTCTTGATATTTTCTGGATTAGCCGCCCCTTAGGTGTTAAAGTAATCATGGACTTTTAATTCTCTTTACTTAGGTTAGTGGTTTTTGCCATAATGTGGATTACAACAGCTGTATAGGATGCTACCTCTAAACAACAAGCAACAGCAAAAATATGAAACATGTTCTGTCTTTTTGTTTCCTACATAACTCCATGTGTTCTTTCATAGATTCGATGTCTTCAGTGTGAATCTACAAGGTAAATATGAACCTAAAACAAACATTACAAAGCGACTGACATGAACCTGAACTTGGCCTATGTGGGTGATTTTATGTGAGTGTAAACTGTCTTGACAGTGAAGTGTCAGGAGGTGACAGGTCCAGGCTGTTCCATGTTCTAATTTCACAGAGGGCTGTCACCCGTCGGGCCTCTGGACACACGAGGGGAACACGCCGTCCTCCTCTACCTTGTCTGTCTTCTTGTCCTGCTTGACGAGGATGGCCAGGTTCTCCTTCAAGGTCCTGACGATGTCCGCCGGACTCTTGTGGGATTTACCAAACAGCGGCATGATGGACGCGCACTCACCTCGGGACCTGGAAGACACAAAAACACACGTATGAGTAAAGAAAGATTCTTTTCTTCGTTTCCACAACATTTTCATGACAGACTTTTTCCTGAATCTTGAAACTTGGCTCTGCTTCTGAACATTTCTGTGACATTTAGGAGCTCGCCAGCTTTTCTACGTAATGATGGATGAGCGCCCAAACAATGCTGACTTTCCAAGACTTATATTTGGCATTTTTGATCAGTGCTCTTAGGTGGACAAACACTGTTTCTATAAAAGGAGGATTTGCGCACAAACCTGACGCTGATCATCGAAGGTTTGGGGTAAGACTAGTAAGCCAGCGTCTTCTACCTCTTACATAAGACAGATTTGATGCAGTTTCTTTACATATTTATTGTGTAATGAATCAATATCATGAGGGATTTGAGTCAGACCGCAGACACAGATGGTGTGTCACGCTCTAAATGCTGTCTCACATCCTGAAAATGACATTTTGCGAAGAAAATCAGCGAATATAGAGTCAGAAATATCAGCCTTCACTCCTCCGCCAACCCATCTGAAGCAAGCGGGCAGTAATTCACCAATCAAAAGGAATTCCTGGAATGAATGAACTTTTAAACTCCGTCTTCAGCCGCTCGGTCTGAGAGCTCGACGGGAGAGAGAGAGAGAAAGACGCAAACTTTCCCATCACGCCTGAAAAACGAATTCCAACGTTACATCTCGTCTGCGTGAGCGACAGCTGCAGACTGTGACGGGACGTCTTACTGTTCTCGAAACCTCCGTCGAACATCAGCCTAATTATAACTTCTGGTGCATTTAATGGCACGTTAGTTCATTTATTTTGACCTGACTGGCCTGAATATGATCCGTCGAACTCGTCAGGTTGTATTTTGCCCTGCTGCCGTCAGAATGTCATGAACTGTTTATGTATCAACAGCAGTACTGATACACTGAGTCTCAAACAGGGGAATGTTTGGTCACGTCCATGAATGAGTGCGTGAAGGCAGAGGCCAGGTCAGGACCGAGCGGAGAACTTGTGACTGCTAATCCTCATCTGGGAATGTGAGAGGTCATTAACTCCATCTCCAACCTTCATTCCTCTGCATCCACCTCTGCCACCGTTCCCCCGCTCCATTCACTCCAATCTTGCTTCTTTCCAGCTCAACCTCATTTCGTCCATCGGTGGCCTTCTCCTGTGAAACATCTCAACATCTTCTCGCTTGCACATGACCTGAAGGAGTGAGCCAAATCCATTCCCCTCTGAGCTTTTAAGTACCTTAAACTGTCTGCTGAGAAATCCAGGAAAGCACAAAGCATGACTGTGAAATACGACTCTCTCTTCTCTGTAACAAAGGACCTGGATTTGTAAAAACACACAGGAAGTTCTTCAACGAGCACAAAAACAAGAAAACAGCCCCGAATTGGAATCACAAGATTTTCACCTGATGAAATCTCCGCTCAGCTGAGCGCGTTCGCTTCCCCCGACACTGACCCGCAGTGTTCAAGAGTTTACTTTTAGGGGCTTAAAGGTTTTAATGTTGCTGTTATTGTGACGTTTGAGACAGTGCAGACTGCTGATTCACATTCAAAGCCAGTGGAAACCCAAATCCACAAATATGTAATTTAGCAGCTCAGTACACAACAGTGAGCGTTAGGAATGGGAGAGCACTCGGCACAGATCATCAGAGTAAAATGTGGCATCAGCTTTTTTTAAATAAGCAATAAATAAAGGATAAATATGAGCTTTGAAGCTCAGTTTTAAGGCTGTTACAAATAAATAAATACAGCAGCAACCTCTGGTCAACTTAAATTAACTTCAGGTTCATTAGAAATTAAATTTAAAAAACGTGTATACATTCATGTAAACAAGGTCTAAATTCCAAAACAAAGGGACAAATCTGTGGTAATACTAAAGGAATTGATTGACAATTTATTACTTTATTACCTTACTCTATGATTTAAATAACAGTCAAACCAGGCGGGGGTCAAAAGGTGAGGACATTACGAAGTTACAAAGTTTTGTCGTGGTTACGTTTAGAAATTTATTGCAAGAACTGTGAAATTAATTGTGTTAACCAATGATGAAATAATCCACATCGGTTGTCCCACAAAACAAACAGAACCCTTTGTGCTCGCGGTTAATTTTCCTCCCCGAGCCAACCCCGATATCGTGGCCATGAGAAGAGACCGGTTCACCTGCTACAGCCGACAAACTCTGGTTTGGTTCTCAGAGTTTTTGTCAAAGGAGTGCGGCCTGCCGGCTTTAAAGAGAGCACTGATGGATATCTGCACTTTGTTGAACTAGTTCACTTCATTTTAGGGATGCCTAACGAGACGCTCAATGCATTTTTTACTATTTGAAGCTAAGGCTTTTAAAAAAACAACTTCGTCCACAAGCTGCTGAGTGCACAAGATATTTCAGAAGGTCAACTTGAACTCAAGGAGCCAAGGAAAGACGTAAATACCCTTTAGTTCCTTAAATATGACGCCAACTCCAGACACAGTAGAGCTTTAAGGAAATGTCACATTCGCACTGTGTTGATCCTCCACATACCTCGATTCGACTGCAGATGTAAAGAGGGTGCAGAGTATTTGCACATTTGAGGTTCAGACACACGTCACAAACGAGGCTACGTCACGTCACGCCTGCACAACAGAAGCCCGGTCAATGTTTGCCAAAGGATAAGCGAGCAATGAGGAAGTCGTTATCAAAACAGGAGAGCCGCATTGCAAAAGATTTCCTGCTCTTTAATCCAATCGTGCTGCCGACTACTGTGTCGGATAATTAACAGTCTAATGTTTCCACTCTGTCGCCTGCTGCTGCTAAATGTTTCTGATTATTAAAGAATACTTAAAGGGCCCATTTTTAATCACGCCATCACACGTCTTGGAGCAGTGCAAGGCTTAAACTCCAGGTGACTGTGGAGCCTTCGTTTGCCACTTGTAGCCTGCTTAAGACTGACTAAATGTTACGTAATGGAAGTAATCTGGTGCCCACTGAGCATGAAACACACACAGCAAGCTGTGATCTAACAGAAAAGCTCCATGTTGCCCCAAATATTAAAATTCTCAGATGTAATTATCGACATTTTAAAGAGCAAATGAAATCTTTTGCCTGTTTTTTGATATTTCTGACACATCCTGTCACAGTAATGATGATAATTATTATTATATTTATATATATTTCTCTTTCAGGCTGCAAAGCTGCCCCTATTTTTATCTTTGATGAGAAACGCTGATTTGAACACTTAGTATCAAAATAAAGAACGTCCAACTTCCTGCTGGTCTAAAAGAAGAAAATGTAATGTTAGAATAACTAACTAACGAGTAATAAATACAGGCATTTTATTTTAAGTCATAGCTGCACTTTGTGTGATTCATCAGAAATGATTTCAGCTGCCTCGTGTAATTACACAAAGACGTGTCTCGCATGCCGACACTCTGACTGCGCCAGCCGTCGCTCTTTTATGTTACTCAGGCTAAAACTCTCTGACCGGAGACGTTAAGGATGATGACATATTTCAGCTGTAAGCAGATTATCTGTGAGCGTGACATTTGCTGTGACATATGGGCTTAATGTCAGAGCAGACGTTGGAGAAGAAAAAACACCGTTCAACAGTTGCTCAGTGCGTTCTGAATAATTCAAGTCGTGTATTAAAACTCACACAGTGTCCTTCGATATCTATTGTTCCCTTTGTTATGGACTGTATAAACATGGACGTATTCTCCGTGATGTCACCCACAGGTTTCTGAAGAGCCGTCCTGCCTCCACCGACTACCTGTCAATCAAAGCGTCCACGCTCTTAATCCTGCATAACTTTAAGCCTTAATATAATGTGAACAGGTGAGTTGTATATAAATTCACCCTCAGTACAGTTGTCATGAACGGGGAAATTAGCTACAGAGACCAAAACTGTTTTTTGTACCAGGCTGTAAACATGTTTATTTCTGCTGTGAAACATGGGGACTTATGGAGACTGACTCACTTCTGGAGCCAGCCTCAAGTGGACGCTTGAGGAACTGCAGTTTTTGGCTTCATGGAGGTTTGTCAGTCGGGGTTGTAGATGTATTATACATGAACCTCGCTGCAGTATCTCCAGGTTTCAGCATTTCATCGTCCGCCATGAACAGTCAGTCCAGTTACATCAGTCGAGGGCCGCCGCCCTCCTCAGATAGCACATCTGCCTTTTGCAGCATCGGGTTACGGTAACACTGTAAAAAGCAGGTACACTGATAGTGGGAGCTTTTGATGACTAATCAAAGTCATTCCGAGCGTGGCGAGATAGTGGACCGTCACACCTACATGTCGCTCTGACAACAGCAGCAGCAGCGAGCGCAGGTTTCATGACTTGTACTAAAAAACAGGTGATTTTACTAACTCCAAAAAACCCAACAAATTAGACTTCAAGTCTTGAAGCTTCACACGCAGCTGCTGAAACATCAGAAACAGAAAATTATAGGACGACTGCAAATGAAAAGGCCTGATTCAAGTCTTTGCACTCCTTTGAAACTCTCTTTAAAGAGTCGGAAATCTATTTCATTTATTCCCGAAGGCGTTCAACAATGCCCTTTCAGAAGAGAAGAAAGGTGGCTGCCTCTAATTTAACGACAGCGTTTCTTCTCGGCTGTCTGGAATGCAGAGGCAGCCATTCATGATGCAACATAACACATACAACTGGAATTTAAGCAGTCGAGGAGGAGCGAGGAGGATATTTAACCCTCGCGCAAACACGAGATGGCTGCTGGTGTAAGCCAAGTTTGTTTAAACTGAATGAAAATGGAAACCAAACTTGTGGAGATTTTTGAGACTTGAATCAAGGTGGTCAAAACCGTTCAAGGCCCTGGTTTCTATCTCTCAGAAAGTAGCTCATTTGTTGCTCTCTCTATGCCAGCTTCACGAGACAGGGCCGAGGATCCGAGTGTTTGATGACGGCCTGCCACAAACTACAAAGAAACGTCCTCTCTGCAGACGTTTCGCACCGTCCTCTCTCCGGGGTAACCTGGGAGGAACGCTGCCTGGAAAGGACAAACATCAGCCCATCCTGAGATTGATAATGAACAAAAAAAAGGATTTCATGCCAAAAATGCCCCCAAGCAGGAAACCCTTCACTGAAGCGCACGGAAACCTCTGTAACAATACGATCACCTGCTGCATGTGCAGCTGCTTTGATAACCACACAGTGACACTGTGTTAGGTCTGCAAGGCTCCAACCTCTCTTTAACCGGCAGAGGTTGAGCGGAGCACCGCCTTGGAAGTTCAGTAAAAATGTGGCAAAACTTTGAGTCATGTTACAGGTATGAAGTCAGATATTAAATCAGTGATGATTAGTGATGCAATCCACGTTGCATTGACCAGCTGAAGCTGCGCCCACGTCCAGTTGCTTCATCCTCAGTGTGCGGTCATGTCCGGAGTCAATCAGGGTTAATGTGATGAGTCAGTGACAGGCAGGCCCTCTGTATCTGATCTGCTCTTTCTAATATGTGAATGCAGGTAAAGGGAGGCAGAGGGACACCGGATGTTAGGTAGAAATGCTTTCAAATTAAAAGCACGGCTTGAGAACTTGTTATTCCGTTAATTAAAGCAAACGGAAGACGTGAGAATATTCAGATGTGAGAAGATCTAAAAGTCTAAAATGAATCTGCATAATATCCATAATAATACTGCCTGGCCGAGAGCAGGGTTTTTTTCTTTTTTTCTTAAACATGAATCAGCAATCATAGTCTAATCATGACTCATAGCTTCTGTTACATGACAATAGACATGGCACTAATGGAGTAGCAGCATTATAAACTGACACTACTCTGCACGGTAGTCAGAAACGACAATTATTTTCAGTCTTTGTCAACCTATCAGCGATTTCTTCAACTCTTTAATTATTTTATGTAGAAAATAAGAGAAAACAACTACAGTAAATGAATTATAATTATTTAATCTGAACACACCAAAGCAGCAAATCTTAACACATAAGATGGTGAAATAAGAGCTTGTTTACATGATACATTTGCTAGAATCTACCTATTTCTGTGTATCTATACCTATATTATTATAATTATAATTATAATATACAGTTATTATTATTATTATTATACTGTTATTAACAATGACACTACCATCAAACCATCGGTACTATAACCATCATTTTGCCAGTCACCTTATTTACCTATTTATTTTGTGTTTTTTAAGTGTCCTTGTCCCATTCTGTGTTTTATTTTTCTACCTCAGTATTTTATTCTATTGTATTTTTATTGTATTCAAATATACTGGACTGCTATGACGGACCTAATTTCCCTTCGGGGATTCAAAAAGTCATCTATCTCTCTATCTATCCATTTATAAAGGGGTAGTAAAGATGCTTTTATTTTGAAAAGCATGGCCGGTAGCTGCGTTGTTTTCATCGTGTCCAGCCTGACGCAGGTCGTCTTAAAAGTAACCCAGCAAGGAGGAAAGACAAAAACACACAAACAAAAAGCACGCAGTGTATTCGTGCTGCTCGCTGATGATTAAAGATCCCGTGAAGGAGCGTGTGTTGACATGGAGGAGAGCTCAGGAGGAGAAATAACACATAAAGGCCGAGTGAACAGTCCCAGACAATGTGTGATTTAACACGGCTACACCCCTCTTCCCCTCCGGCTTAAACTCCCCTTTCCCAAAGCTAATCACAGCTGTCTGCATCATTTCGCAGACCACACATTAGCACGGTCACATTTCTCACCGTAACACCGATTTCTACGCCTTCAACAGCCACCAACTGAAGTTAAAAACACAGTCAAGGGCAATAATATTTCACCATCAGGGTAACTACGAGCCGACGCTGCTCGACAATACGAGCTAGAGACGTTACCTTTCAGTTGGGTTTCTTTTAAACGTCTTCGGTCCCGGTTCCCACAGCAGCAGCAGCAGCAGCCGAACCGAACCGAACCTCCTCCGGATGGTTCCCCTGTGTGTTCACGCCAGAAGGGCAGTTAGAGAGAGAGAGAGCGAGAGTCGAGCTAAAAACTGTCTGTGTGTGTGTGTGTGATACAATTTAAAATGTGTGGAGTGTGTTGAAGGAGGCAGAGCAGGAATCCATCTGCTCGTCGGTAGAGCCAACGTAGGCTAAACATAGCGATTTCCGGTGTGAATCTTCAAAATAAAACACCAACCAGACTCGTTTTTTTACCCCCTTCGGCACGAAAAACAGGGCGTGAGGTTTGAATTCAAACAGAAACAGTCGCATCTCATTAAAACACTACTTATCTCAACAACACAAGCGCTATTTGGTCTAGTTGTGCACTATTGCGTTGTCATACAGGCGAATTTTGCTTTATAGCGCAAACTACGTCACGTCCGGTAGCGGCGCTTGCTTACGTTTGCCAGCTTGACGCATCTGTATCTTTCCAGCCGCGGATGAGTCTCGTTCACATCCGCTCATCTCACCTCCTAACCGCTCTTTTCTCGTGTCCTAATCATATGTTATATCATCAAATCAGACAAAATCAAAGTTGATTTCACTTTAACACATCATGCGAGACTCCTTTTGCCTTTATCTTTCTTTAAAAGTAAAGAATAAAATAAGAAAAGCAACTAAAGGTCGCATAGTGTGCATATTGGAACGAAGCCCATGCCAAATCATGACAGGCTAAACTGGAAAAGGTTTATTGGAGGTTATAAACCACGTGATTACGCTTCCGGATCAAAATACATAATTCATAACAATTGCATGTGTTTTTATTAAAATATGTGTTTTAATTAATCAATTCATTTGATTAAATGTGTCTAATTTGCAGCATTAAAGATTTAAGTGAAATGAAATGTCAAAGTCATGTAGAGGAAACCATTTCAGACTTTATTAAAGCTGCTTTTCATTATACATACAATTCAAGAATTACATATGTACAAATATACACGGATATGTCTCATTATAATATCTTCATATCAACACCATACTCAGTAGATACAATAGGAAAATAAAGACAGTGGTTGCTGCAATGTGCTGCATAAAAAGAAACTAAAAAATATATTTATATATGACCCTTCTCGTCTCTCCGAGCTCCAAGTCCAAAGTACAAATAATTCAATCAGCTTTTATTGTGTGATCGTGATAACACACTGACAAGTTTAGTGCCCGTGTCAGCGTTCGTTACGAGGGCAAAAAATAAACTCTCACAAAATACGACAGTGCCTGGTAGAAAATACTCGCCTCGTTCAGGGTTTGTTTTGCTTTTTCTTTATACATGAGAGCTTTTTCAAAGTGGAGCTGTGAGGAACATGCCACAAAGAGACGAAAACCATGACCCTACCCCTGCCCTTCACAATACACATGCTCTTGAGGAAAACAACATGAGGTATAGAGAGGACACATCTGTACAAGTGTAACATACATATCTCAAAGTGTAAACCAGCCACAGTTTACTCTCTGTAAACCAGCTGGCTCCTTTATCTTTCCTTTTGCCACTAAGGAGGACGTGAGTGTAACATTAAATAAAAACACAGAAACTTTAAGACAAACGTAACCCCGTCGTGGTTTCAGTGTAACAGCATGCCGTCGAGTCGCACATTCAACATTAAGGACAGAAGGAGGAAGAGATTGTTTTACAGTGCGCCTCGTGGATACAGTAGAAATCTTGAAAAAACCCTTGGAAAACAAGGTTCAGAATAGCACAGGTTCCTTATGTGTGTGTGTGTGTGTGTGTGTGTGTGTGTGTGTGTGTGTGTGTGTGTGTGTGTGTGTGTGTGTGTGTGTGTGTGTGTGTGTGTGTTACAGCAGCTGGTTGTGCCACCAAAATGCTTCAACGTCCTCCAGAGCCAAGCAAGACCATCCGGGGCTCAGCTTACCCACCAACTGCTGCTGTGCAACCAGCACTTTTATTTTTCAGACTTCTCTGCCTCTTGTTATTCAGCCGTGATGATTACTCAGCTACATTGTTGTGTTAAGTAAACAAATATTGCTCTGTTTGCAAGGTCTGAGCCCCGGTTAGTCCTGCTTGTGGAGAAGTGTCTGCTGTCACATGCCTGAGTGGGGCTGGGAGCGCGATCCTAAATGCATTAAACTGACCCTGCACACATACATCTTGCTAGCACTTTGTGACACACACACATACACATACATGCACACCAAGAATGCACATACACAAAGACATGTTCGACACGTTCAGGTATGCAGTCACACCTGCCTGCCCACGCAACTTCTTGGGCTTCCTGAGAGGTGAATCCAGAACAGTTCAGAGGCCAGAGAGACAATCACTCTTTGAGAAAAAAAACAAAAAGAGGTTGAAGTTGTTCCAAGCTGCCGCTCTCTGTGATTTGTACGTTGTGGTTGAAGTGCAAGACGTCTGACCACCAGGTTGTGCTGTTGTTGGTTGACATTCTCCTGGTGATGCATTTGCAGGTAAAACCATAAAAGCAGGACGAAGGGGAGAATGAAAAAGTACTTTGACACCACAGACAGGGATATAACACACACACGTGTGTGTGTGTGTGTGTGTGTCACATGACGTACAGATCGACGTTTGACCCGCTGAGTGACGCTCCAACATGAAAACATTTGCTCTTCTTGTTGCAGTTTTCACAGTGTAACGATTCACGTCTGACACTGAAGTCGATGGAAATGCAGCAAAGTCCTGTCGTATCCAAGATGTTACGTCCGCTGTGATGTTGTCAGCGATACCAACAGTGTTGTGAGCTGCTCGCGTTCAGTGCAGAGCTTCTTTAAATGTGTCCACTTTAATGCTACATACTCAGGAGGGTGCAGACATTTAGCTTTCCTCTGTCGTTTGCAGAGTTTGTGATTTTTAGCCTGACAGGGACGTCGAAGAACTATTTTCCCTGATATTTTATGCGTGGAAATATCTACCAACATGCTGAATATGTCGAAGGTAGATGAGAGTTTAACACTGCTGCAGTTCAACTGACAGGGACTGTAAATACTGTAATTATAGAAAAGGTGGGTGTAGCAAACACTCAGCTAAAACACTGGTAATATTTGCAGATTGCTTTGGTTTTTTGCGTCGGTCGCCGTCCTCCTGTGTGGGTGGGTGGTCTTCAGATTCATTAATTCCACTTGGAAGTTGTTTTTAGGTGGAGCGATGGAGCCGGGTCAGCGACGGCAGGTCAGGGTTTGATGTCGGAGAAGCTGGTGTAGGTCTCGCTGCAGCTGGAAGAAGTGCTAAGGTTGCCGGAGACGCTGCCATCTGCAGGACAAACAAGAACAGTGTTGGCTTTATTAAGTCGAACCAACAGCTCTGTCCGAACAAGCTGTATAATTCATGTCAGTAGACTCATCATCACATGGAGAACATACCTGAGCTGCTGAGTGACTGGGATGATTTGGACTCTGAGATGAGGCTGAGGAGGTTTGCTGCTGCCACCCAGCCCTCCTTACTGCTGCGGAGGTTCTTCACAAACCTGCACAGGGTTAAACAAACAAGGCGATGACACTACAGCTTCCTGATTTTGCACACAGGACTTTGGGATAAACTGTTGTTTAGGATTACAGCTCAGAGGAAGCTGTAATCGTTCTGCAGCCCTGGCATGGATTTCAAGGACTTTTCAATGACTTTTGTGATACAAGACAGGTTGGTTTTAATTTCCACATTATTGCAATATTTCCATAACAAAAACAGCCCAGGGAGACTCAATCAGGACTACGTAAAATTGCTTTGACTGGAGAAATGTAGTAATGTTTACCACTGTCCCTCCTCTCCCTCTCTGATTAGCTGGACCATGTCTCCGCTCTTGACAGACAGCTCCTGAGGTCCCGCCTTTTCGCAGTCTGCTACCACTGTGTACTTTCCTGGAGCCTGAAGGGTCAAAGTTCAGCAAAGACAGCCGGTGAGAGGTGAAAGGTGTCGGGCGGCAAACACCAAATAGCAAAACGTAGAAAAAGACTCACCAGCTTCTTTCCTACTTCCTCCTCGGGGTCGGAGTTCATGGGGTCCTCGGCACTCGAGTACCCGTCATTCTCTTCCGAGGCATCCACGGAGAGAGACGCCTTGTTCCAGCCTGGAGGCGGATGGTGGTGGTGCATGGAGGAGGGAAACAAAAAGGACACAGGTGAGGAGATTTAGAGGCAAAGAAGGGAAGTGGAATGATGTGAAGTGATTTGAGGGAACGTAGAGTTGAAAGTGTATCACACACACTGACACTCACACTCCATGTGGCATTAAAATGCTTCCTGGGTCGAGCTAAATTTATCAACAAAACTATCTGTAGAATGACTGTGCTACTCAGAGTGGATAGTAGGGACATCCACGAGTGAGAGAAGATGCTTTCCGCCAGTATTAAATCAGAAAGAAAAGAGAAATGGGGATTTTGCCCGGAGCAAACCGAATGCCACTTGGAAAGAGAGTCACAGTTTCACTAGAATCTCCCCCGAGGAGCAAAAAAAAAAGAGTCAAAACTGTCAAACCAAACTCATCCCAAAGAAGATCAACAGGCAGGGAAACCAACCAAAGTAAAATCAAGGATTCATGATCATGAGTATCACCTGGATTCATTTCAAGGCTGCTCTGACTGCCAGGGCTGGAAAAATGACACGTAGAAATGGTGCACTGTTTGTCTAACTTCATTATTCTGCACGCCACACAACCAACTAACCCCAAAACACCCCGCAGAATCAGACAGAATGATTGATTTGAAGTAGAGCAGGTACCTTTGCGGAGAACATTTAGCCAAGAATTGAGACTTAGAGCGAGAGGAGTAGAAAATCATAAACTCATCTCACGTCGCCATGACAATAAGACTCAGCACCAGGCTAAATGGAAGAAGACTGGGTCGTCCGCTACACTTTACCTCCAGTAAAAATCAATCATGACCACCACACACCACAGCAAACACCCACAGTGGCTGATCCTCAGAGCGTCTCTGTACCTCGCCTCTTGCTCTGTAACAGACTAGAGGTACTCATCCATTTGGCTCTGCTCAGACTGATATGGGGAGCCGGCTCTAGACAAGGAGGGGGGGGAGAAACAGCCAGCAGATCAGTCAGACGGCCGGACTGGACGTGTAGTCAGACGGCTGCTTTAGTCGGGTTAGCCGGTCACACAGGTGTAAATGAAAATAGACGCAGCATCTTCACAAGTTATTATGGGAAATATGTAAAAAAATGATGGTGATGATGACCTGTGGAAAAATGTATATCACAAAAGATACATCACAGAGTATCTGCGTGTTTTAGGAAGCCAAGAAGATGTTTCATTGGTCGAAATGTGAGATAATTAGATGCAGGTAGCTTTGGATTGGTTAATCAGAGAATGGAAATATATCAGGATGGACACACGACTGCGTTTAGGACATTTTAAAACTACTTCAGAGAACCTGCAGATAGTCTGTGTGAACACGACACATTTCTAATGTTTGATCATCACACCCGGTTTCATCCTTCTACATGAGACACACTGTGAAAAACACACAAGACTTTATGGCGGTGAGCAATGATGAACGACGGCCTCTAGAATGAGATGGCCCGCATCGCGGGGGGACGTCAATATACCTTTGAACCCAAATGGCGTGGGGTCACTCTTGACCAAGTGACGTTTGGAGTTGTGCTCGGGGCTCATGGCCGAGCCTGGTCACACGGGAAGGAAAAAGTGAAGAAGAAGAAGAAGAAGAAGAAGAGAAAGGTAAGAAAGAAGTAACTAATGTGGATCTGCTGTTTCGGCTCATCATCAGACAAGAAATACAGAATTTTCCTCTAAATAACTTGATTCAGATTTAGCCATGATTATAACTGGACCGGGTGTACATGCAGTCATTGTTTCTCTCGCTATGGAAGATCTGCTGTCTAGACAGAGGTGGCAATGCTGCACTTTTACCACCAGGAGGCAGAGTGTCATCAGTAGACCTCACAGTGAAGAAATACTGCAGGTTCATTTGCACGTTTGTACTGTACAGATGATAAATAAACACTATCTACCTAAATTAATTCAAATAAAAAACATTTTGGATTTGACACAAATATACTATATAACATTTCATTAATATCTTTGCTGTCTCTGATGTTTTTCAGTTTTTCAAATTCTGCCAGAAAGACAAAACAAAATGCTCAAATTCACAATGTATAAAATATTAATAATCATTAAATGACCAGTTGTTAAGTTTATAACAGCTGGTCAAGTCCCGATCTGAATTGTCAAGTTATTTTTTTAAATCATCTTTATTTCATTCAAAGACCAAAAGATCTTTGTGTGCAGTGCTTCAAGCAAGTATGTGTAGCTTTTACCCGACGATTACAGGACGATAGGAAATTCAAAAATATGTCGGATTCACTGCAATATCTATCTAAAGTCTGGCTAACAGAAAAAGTGTGTTTTATTACTTATGATTTCAGCATTTAATTAGTAAAAATAAAGACCAAACCAGTCTAAGCACTGCGTGCCTCCTCGGGTCTGCTAACGTTACCTTTCGGACTCTTCAGATTGCTGAAGCCCTGCAAAGTAAAACGCTTTTTAGCCACTGAGGACCTGTCAGTGGTCGGACTGGTCACCGGTTCATCTGGAAACGATGGTTTGAGATGGAAAGTGAAAGAGAGAGAGAGTGTCACCCCAATAACAGAGGAGTAAAGAAGGTAGGAGAGACAGAAAGAGGATGATGAAGGCAATGAAAGGAAAGTCCAGGTCAGTGAGATTCTCACAGCATTTCAGCCACAGGTGACACATTTCCTGCCTGTATCAAACCCTCACCTTTGTGTTTCGGTGAAGAGGAGTTGACTTCAGACGTCGGGCTCGCCTCCGCCTTCTTCTCCTCCTGCTGCTTCTTCTGGTTTTTCTGACCGCTGCTACGAAATGGACTGACAAAGAGAAGAAGAGGAACGCAGTGATAAATATAGACATCCGACATGTGTGGGTGCACCTTACGTACGTAATGTTTAGACGCCAACCTGAGAGAGCTGTTGTTGCTGGTGGGACTCGGGGACACAGAGTCTGAGGTCTTCTGCTGACTGGCTTCTAAAAACAGACAATCATCAAGTTAAGTTACAAGAAGGTGAGTTAAAGAAATGTGAATATGCATATGTGTGTGTGTGTGTGTGTGTGTGTGTGTGTGTGTGTGTGTGTCCACAATACCTCTGCAGGCTTTGAGCTGCTGCGTCAGAACTTTGCGGATCTCGTTCACCCACGCCGTTTTAATCTCCGGCGTCGGAGCCTGCACGAGACAAACAATGACACAGCGTTAAGGTTCCTTCTTAGTCTGGGGTTGGTCAAAGTCTTGGTGGGACTTTGCTGTACCTGCACGATGAAGACTTCGTCTCTGGAGTTGCACCAAATCTCGAACTTCTTGTTGTCTCCTTTAGCGTTCTCTGTAATGCCCACCGCACTCATCTGAGAGAATGACAGAGGTCCAGTGTGTTAGATTTAGTGCCATCTAGTGGTGAGGTTGCAGCTTGAACCCAATTATCTAATCCAATTAAACAAAGTGTAATAAAATAAATAGCTAAATGTGGATTTTTCCATGTTATGGAAGCAAACTTGTCTTGGGAACTCACGCTGAGAGAGTGTTTGAAGCTGTACGATGGAGCTTTCTCGTAACCCTCCCCGTTCTCCTCTCTCCTCTTGCAGAAGAGCAACGCCTTCTCGTGCAGGAACAGATGCCTCTGCATGGGCTTGAACCGGGCCAGGTCCTTGACTTTGGCGTGACCTTTTTTATGCTCCGTCCACACGCTGAAGGAGCCCTGCATCAGCAGGCGACCCAGTTCTGACAGGTTACCCTGAAAAAGGACGGAAATACTAGAAACAACTCAAACTACTCGTCTCCTTGCGCATCAATTTCTTATTTCATCGTCGCTCTGACCTCGTATCCTGTGATGGCGATGAGGTGCATGGAGTCGTTGACAGCTTTCAGGATCCCCAAGATGGAGGACAGAGCTTCCTGCAGGTCATCACAGCCGTCGCAGCCCTTACTGTACTTCAACAACTCCTGCACACACATGATAAACAGGTGAGGATGCACAGAGGCTGAAATAAAGACACAGACATACGATACATGCAGAACATAAACACAGCTCACCTTAAGCAGTAGCTGGTACTTGGTGATTCTCTGGACGGGTTTAAGGAGGTAGGAGTCCAAACCAAGTTTATGTTCCAGCTTCTTCTGGCACTCCTGGGTCACAAAACATCAACCAAAATAGATAATTAGAGATTGTTTGTTATTACTGGTGAAAAAAGGTGTTGCTATGAGGTGAAAGGCAAGAGGGGAACCTGGAAGAAGGCACAGTCGGAGCACTGTCTCCATAAGCTCTCAGAGCGAGGTTTATTCTGGCAGTACGCCTCGTAGATCTGCAGGTCCTTCATCTACAAGGAGGACAAAATGTGACGTTTATTGGTTCTTTATTAGTAATGAATCCAGACACACACCGTGGAGGTAAAGGCTCACCCTCTCTAAAAAGCAGCGGCCCACAAGTTCTGGGCAGTCGGTGTACGCTTCCAGCTCCTTTAGAAACGTCCTGTAGACAAACACGGCGTCTAAGTAAATTATATACTTCTTTATTTCAAAACGATTAAACGTCTCTGACTGAAACGTCCCTTCTCGCCGAAGTGTCTGGAAGAAGCTCACCTCTTATGAAACTGGTAGATTTCAGACATGTTGCCAAACAGGACGTCCTTCTTGCTGAGCAGGGTGTTCGGGATGAGGTGAGCCATGGCGGGGTTCTCCATCTCTGCCGCATAGCCCTGGAGTTTAATATTACAAACAACACATTCACTGAATCACGCATGCAAAGATGACGATTAGTACGATGACACACTTTACTTTAGGTGTATGAGCTCACCTCCAGCACACACAGCAGCTCCTCCACGTACGCTCTCTCCGTCTCCAGCAGTTCATTCATAACGTGGCTGAAACGCAGTAGACAGTTTGCATTTAGCACAAAAAATCACATTTTCTACCTTAAAAGTGACGCAGACAAAGAAAGTCATGACTATTCTCAAGCAGCGACCTCTTACCGTCGAAGCACTGCCAGGTTTTCTTCTTCCTCTGAGAGAGAAGCATGTCTGGTGCCACCGTTATGTATAGGAGACTCCACCTGGACACACGCACACATTCATATATAACAATGTATCTTTCACTTATTATCAAAAACAATGAGAAATATTTGTTGAATCTGACGACCAAACAACTGATCACCTTTTTGCAGATGGCATTATCTGCAGAGTATCTCCTCTCTTTTCTCTGTTGATCTAAAGGACGGAGAGGAAAGTATTTTTATACGGCTGGATTCTACATTAAAACTATAAATCATCATTGTCTATCGATCGAGACTTACTGGGAGAGGAGAGTGGAGACTTCACTTCAGGTCTCGGTGCTACTGGCTGTACTGGTCTGGTCTGTTTGGCAGCGAGTTTCTTCAGGCTGATGCGTCTCTTCTCGAACATCTCCTGCACGGAGCTCTGCTTCTGGAAAACTCTCTCTACCTGGTCCTGATGGAGACCAAACACGACCGTAAATATCGCAGTAAATGAGCTAAAAATGTTAAGTTTGACCGCACTTCCTACTGACCCTGAGCTGAGCGGTGAGCGTCGCCTCGTACTGGCAGAAGATGGCGCCGCGGTCGGCGAGGGTGTGCAGCGGCGCCGTGTCCAGGTATCGCTCCAGTTCTTGCAGAGCTGCTTCGGCTCCGTCCTGAGACTGACAGCGGTCCACCGGCTGGCTGGCCAACAGGAAGATGCCCTCCTCGCACCACCGCGACGCCTGCAAGGAAAAGTTTGATGAAAATTAGTTTCCTCTTTTATCGGTTAAAATTCTTCATGAATCTGAGACACGCTCGTACCTTCTCCAAAGCGTGGTGGAGCTCCATCGCCCTGAGCAGGAGGCTCTTCTTGTTCCTCAGCGTGGAGCTGATCTCCTCGCACACTCCCCTCAGCTCGCTGCACTTCGGCCTGATGGAGTCCTCGGCATAGTGGGAGTTCTCTATCAGCCTGTCACCTTCACTGGCCAAGGTCAGGGCACGGTCCAGAACATCCTATAGAGACACATTGGAGGTGTTAATATGAGAATATCATCAATCACACCCTCGTCTAGCCTCGAGTGTTCATTACATAATTCTGAGGAGACCCAGGTCTGTTTTCATATGATATTTATATTTATGATATATTTCTATGGTTCACACACACACACACACATGTACTCTCTCTACCTCCCCCTGTCTCTCTCTTACAACTATTTCCACTCATTCCCACTGAATGGGGGTTGGAACAGAGCATGACATTGATTATGCCATTAGCCATATGGCTTCAAGGAGGTGAAAGTGTTGAGTGTGTGTTTTCTGTACCACGTGAGCTGCAGGATGAATCAGGATTGTGTGTGTGTGTGTGTGTCTCTTACACAGGCCTTGTCCTCATGTCCGCCGAGCTCTCGGAGGACGTGCTCGGCGTGGGCGGGGCTTACGCTGACCTCAGAGAAATCTGACAACCGCTCAGATGTCACATCGAGCTGGGCGCACACCTACGGACACACACACGTCGTTTAATGCGGTGTTATCAGCGCACACACACGTCAAAGAAACTGCATTTCCCACAATTCAACGACGCTCACTTCACGGAAGTGTTGCTCAAAGTGGCGCAGCTGTAAACACTGTTCCAGCTTGGTGCGGTGACGCTCCCAGAAGTCGTCAAACGCCGTCTCTGTTTCGTCCAGCTGACCGAGGAGTCTGAGGGAGGAGAGAAGGAGATGAGGAAATTCTCCTTGTATGCTTTCCTGCTCATCTATTTTTACATCCATTCATCCCTTCCTCTACCTCTGTACAGTAGCTAAGTTTTCCACTTCATCGTAGGTCATATTGTAGTCAGGGTCTGTCTGTAGAGGCTCGTTGATGCACTCCAACAGGCGTCCCCCCTGAGACAGCGCCACCTGCAGATCCTCCTGGAAAATAATTAATTTTCTTCAGCACTAAAGCTCTTTTTGTCTCCAGGTGTTAACATGTATGGAAAATACAGAAAAAACACATGTCACCTTCATTTTATCTTTCTTCAGAGTGTGTGTGTGCAGCAGGCCGGTGGTGGCCTCGGCATCGTTGGGTAATTCTGTCTCTGCGAGCTCAGTGCCAAACGCCTGCAAGGTCTGAGCCGTGGTCTTCACCATGAGGGCAAATGCCTCGATCGCCTGCAGAGGAGACGTTCAGGTGATGTAGAAACACATGCATACAAGTGCGCTTCTTTCTTCTCAATAGGTTTTATATGTGTGTACATACAGTGCGGTGTGAGATCCAGCTCTCATGGCAGTACTCCTGCGTGCCGCCCAGCTCTGTGGTCAGTTGTCCCGGGTCGATATAAGCATGGAGCTCAGTCACCGAACTCAGCATCACCACCTGATTAAAAACACATGTTCAGCGGATTAAAAGCTAAACATTACGGTGATAATAAAACATGACGATATAAACGTGCACATGCAATGTACGAGTCATACCGGCACCTTCATTTTGAACTCATCCTTGTTGAACTTGAACAGGAAGTCTGACAGAGTCCGCTGGAGCAAAGCAGTGGGACGCAACACCAGAACCAAGTGCAAGTTCCCTGGAAATGAACCCTGAGAGAGAGAGAGAGACAGAAATAGATGAGGATAAGAAAAGTGTTTTTAATATCTTAGAGGAATTTAGTCTGATCTGCAGTGATTTATATTTTCAAAATAAAGCTTGAGCTTCTTGTTTTTTCATCCTAATGGGCCCAGATGCCATTTGTTGATTAATATTCCTTTTTTCTGCCGTCACTCTTTGATAAAAATAGAAACTTTTCTTTTAAACAAGCTTGAATCTGCAAAGCCGTAACTGGCCAACCAACCGTCAGACTACTGGAGATGCAACGTGACAATGACATGCAGGACTCATGACTTCAGTATATTTAAATCAACACTTTGGATTCTCTGTCTTCATTTTCAAAGGTCAGTGCTTTATCAATATAGTCCTTGCTGTGTTTTGGTTGATGATGTTTTGGTGTTATAGCAACTCATGCACAGTATATCCTTTGGTGTGGATGTACAGGTTACAGTCCAGATTTTATCTGTTTCTTATAGCATTCATTGCAGCATTGGAAATTGTTGTTTATGGTGTTTGCAGCCTCCAGGTTCAGAGTCCTGCTGCAGAGGAATGAAGCTGTCCCTCTGCTGCAATCCTGAACCGACCATGAAGAGAGTTTCTAATATCCGCCAGATCTCCCACATTTCTTCACGGCCGTTCCCTTGTTTCACCTCCCATCTGGAAAGCTGTCGCTACAAGGTAAATTATCCCCGGGGCAGTGGGAGCAGGTTTTTGTCTCTCCACCGCCACACTAACAGGTTAAAAGCGTGGAATTGCCTTTACACAGAAAACAGCCCAGGAGGCCACTCTGCTGAAAGGCTTTATTGGTTATGGCTTCCTCTAAAACCCAGGGTGAATTACTCCGCCCTGTTAGGCATCGTAAATCGATGTAGTGTGACACGTGTGCACACACACACACAGACACACACACGCATAGACACACAGGGTCGGCGGCATGTTCAGAGATGTGTGACAAGGTCGTGAAATATTTAGCGTAGCCATAAATAAAGCGTGAAACACATGCAGGGATTAAAACTAGTGAAATCCAGGTTTGTGCTTCGTGGTTTTGTCGACAAATATGTGAAGATGTGGCGCTGAATCTGAGCTATAAATCTCGTCAGTCAGTCACTGTTATTATTTTTGGATGTGGCATCAATGAAGCCTTTTCATTTTTTTTTGTCACCGCTCTTCTTGTGCATCACCTCCCACTCAAACATCGCAGGCATCATGTGTGATACTGTGTGCACAAAAAAAAAAAAAAAAAAAATGATATTTATCATTATCACAGAGAACATCCCGTTAAAAACAGACAGGGGAAAAAAAATACTGAATGTGGCTTTAATTTAGTCTGCAAAGAGACCTGCAATCGCACAGCGGCGCACACACACCATAGTCATGAAATGCCTGCAAGGCGTTGCCATGGAAACCACTCTCCTTGGAAAACACACAGAGGGAGTCCGAGAGAGAGACAGTACATGACGAAATGCAAGAGAGAGTGATGATAGACAGTGTTCGTATGGTGAGGCTGTGTGTGTGTGTGTGTGTGTGTGTGTGTCTCTGCTCTTCCAGTCAATAACACACACACACAAACACACACATACATCCATTAAATTCAATAAACCTCCGAGGTCTTGGTTTAATTTGTACCTCTGCATTAACATGATAATACATGATAATAATGTGCACACATCCCTGGACACACACTTATACATTAAAGTGATGCACACAAGCCTCTCTTGGATAAAAAGCAGACATAAATAAATGATAAGGATTAGAATATCATTTTCTGTTGATCTGGGTGATTTATATTCTCCCTGTGAGGACGTAGGGAGGAGAGACACTCCACATGTCCTCTA
This sequence comes from Collichthys lucidus, assembly GCA_004119915.2. Classification (NCBI taxonomy): domain Eukaryota; kingdom Metazoa; phylum Chordata; class Actinopteri; family Sciaenidae; genus Collichthys; species Collichthys lucidus. Next base: position 34,841,104 of record CM014078.1, on the reverse strand, counting down.
ATGACATACACATTGTCCTCCTGGGAGCTGGCTCGCCTCCATATTAAAACCACCTCCCTCCACGTGCTCAAACCCCCTTCTGGACATGAAAGAGTCCCCGCTGATGACAAAGAGATTCAAGCGTGAATCTTGACAGACGCTGCTGCTGCTGCTGCAACCGTTTGTTAGCCGGTTGTAGCTTCTTGTTTGCACCGGCTGATGGAGCCGTCTGTCTTCACCCCGCAGCAACGTTCCTGTATGCTTGAACGGCCGCATATTTATCACCCCCAAACCGCAAAGATGAGGCGCAACAGAGAGGAAGGTGTCCCATCATCATATTTCACTGCTACACATGTGGATTCACCCGGTTAGACCTAATTAAACACTGAAGGATCTACAGTAAGATTGTGACGTAAATATGTGAGGAAGCCTGTCGTTAAAGCACTCATAGGAGATGCTGAAACTTTCACTAATAAGACTGGAAAGTTGATATATCCCAAACGACCTGAAGGTGGTCCTGCATGATCCTGGGAAGGTTTTGAGGGGAGAGCCAACATCTCTTTGTTACAAATACTGCTGGAAGCTGCTATTGAATGTATCAGAATGAGATGGCTGAAACCTGAACCACTGACTGTCTTTATGAGACAATACTGACCAGTCCTTGTGTTTTTTCGCTCTCAGGCGACCAAGCAAAGTGACCTTGAAGCGTCTCATGGGAAGGCGGGCGGCCGTTGTTCTACATGTGTCATTGGCTGGTGGACAGAGCAGGCATGCCCATGGAGGAGGAGGACATCATACAACCGTGAGGAGGAGAGCACCACCTGCTCTTCATGCCTTCAGGCTAAGTGATAAACTGACACACTGTCCCCTCGACATGAAACCTGCTCAGACACCTGCTGTATTTTTATTATATTTAAGGATCATGTAATTGACTAAACAAGGACCAGACTCTATAATCTAAATTTAAGAAGCATTTGTCGCCTGAATTTGCTGATTTGTTAAGTTGGATAGCGTCTTTGGATCTTATATCTCGAGCTATTACTGTAAATGTAACTGAAAATAAAACATGTTCCCATTGTTCCCATAAGTGCTGTGTGGGATGGGAAGCAGAGGATGACTCCAGCTCAAAAGCAGAACAAAGAAGTGAACGGATAAAAAAAAGGGAAGAGAGAGGTGATCAGCAGGAGATGTGAAGGCAGCACAGGAGATCCTGCAGAGAAGCTCCTTCCAGCATGCTGATTAACCTTTCTGAGACACATTTTACTCTGCTATAGCTTCACCACCATTATCTTCTCTTGGTTTTATTGTCCTCACTGACAACAAAGACAAAACAAACTGCAGGAATCTATCTGACCAAGGCAAAAACAAAAGAGGCTTTAGTCAAGTGGAAGATTTTGATTTTAAATTAAATGTACAAAAATAAGTGTCAGTAAAATGTTTTTATTTTCTTTAAGGCTTCATTTAGGGGACAAAATTCACTTTGTTGAGAGAAGATAAGTTAGCTTAGCTTAGCATAAAGACTGGAAACGGGTGGAAAAGCTAGCCTGGCTCAGTTTAAAAAGGTTACAACATCCATATACTGTACAAACACCTCCAAAACTCACTTATTAACATAATATATCAAGTTTGTTTAGCTTAGAATACAAACCAAAGTGTAAGATTTTAAGGTTTTTCATGGAGGGGTTATGTCAAGACACCAGGAATTCTTGTTATTTATCATAATATTTTAAATAAAAGGACTTTGGTTTAGTGTTTGGTGCTCTGAACATTACATTACATTATTACATTACATTGCATTTAGCAGACGCTTTTATCCAAAGCGACTTACAGAAAAGGACATGAGCTGAGAAAGGTGTAAAGGAGCACAGAGTAGTTGGTAGTTATGTTAGTTTTATTAGGCAGGGAAGCATTCTCGAAACAGAAAGGTTTTTAGAAGTTTTTTAAAGGTCGAAAGGGATGTTGCTGTTCTAGTAGCCGAACAATTATACATTGCAAAAACAAATTACCTAGATAAACAGCAACACCAATTAATAACAGAGAGACAACTACTGATTGGTTCCTTGCTATCAGCACAACCCACAGTCCATCAACGTCCCTGTCAAGGACATGGACCGGGCCAATAGACTGGAATAAGATAATAGACCTGGACTGGTCCATTATAAATGCTGGGGGAGTGCATTTTGTGTGTACAGGTTAAACTGACACGAGTCCAGTCTCTAAATAAAGCAGCTTCATAATGATTTATGGTCACAGTGGGGATAGTTTAGAAATGCCACGATAATCAGTGTCCAATTAGCATGGATTAGCATACATCTGCATATATTAAGGATGCTTAGCTGTGTATTACAGGACGAGCATCTTAACAACAGATGTGTTGGGTGTGGTGAAGCTTCACCCTCGTGTTGGCACAGCCGGTTAACCAGGATTCAAAGATGGAGGACAAAAAACACACAATTCTTTCAGATACATCTGTTTTCTTTTTGTTATTCGCTTCTTCAAGCCCCCTCTTCTTCCCTCTGTCTCTTCAATTTATCGTCTTACAGAGGAGTGAAACTTGTACTGTCCAAGAAGTAGGCCACTAGGCTAATGACACACATACATACACCGCTGCAAAAAACAATTAGAAGAAGGAGACTAATGGCTCAGACGGTACAGACAGACTTTCTATTTCTAACAGGACGATATCTCGCTGCACACACACTATGTTCACACATTGCGCGACTCCACCACCCACTCCAGCATGATGCCTTATTTTTATCTCACCAGAAAGAAAAAAAAACACACACTAATTGCCAGTGCATGCCCTCTGTATGCACAGCAAACGAATAAACCCAAACACACACACAGAATACCAAAACATCCATTACTGTAAGTGGCCACAAACCAAATTATACACACACGTACAGCTGACAGCAGCAACTACACCCACAGACCCATGTTTAAATAAGCACTTACACGTATGGGGTAATCCACACGTCATTTGAGGTACTTTATCAGCAAGCGATGCATGTAAACACTCACAGCGATGCGGAGCAGGGTAGCCCTGACGGCGGCCCATCGGTCCAGTCGTCTGTCGATGACCAGGATGAAACCCACTCCTGATGCTGCAATGCTGCAGGAGAGAAGCACACACACACACACACACAATGTTATCACCACTGTTCTGTGTAAATCAGGCTAAAATGTCAGCAATGTACGTGGCGTCTAACTTTATGGAGCATGTTGATGTCATGTGTGGCTCCAACAGCAGGGGTCCTGAGCTGCAGAGTAAGATAAAGGCAGGTGGTAAAAGCAGGATACCTGTGCCACTAATTATATCCTAGTCTCAGAATATATACATAAGACAGCATATGTAAGAATAAGTTGTAAATACTTAAAGTGCTGCTGTTCATGCCCCAGGTTAGTGCTTTGAGATAAACTGCCACATAATATATGTATATATAAATATATTTATATGACAGGACTTCAGCGTCTTTGTTGGTCTTCAAGACAGGAAATTAAATCAGAGGATTACAAATCAACACGAGGAAAGGTTAAAATCTCGGTACAGACTGCAGCCATCATTTGTCATCAGTGATGATTATGAGAGACCCTTGTGATTACCATGGCAACATTGGCTCTGCGTTATAACATGTGTGTGTGTGTGTGTGTGTGTGAGTGAATGAAAATCCTGCCATTCATTCCACAGGCAGTGCCATATGTGGCGGCCTCATTAAGCTAATGTGTGTGTGTCAGTGTGTGTGTGAATGCAGTATTTGCAGCAAAGGTCCTGTTGGACAAATTTACATGCATCCTGACACCTAAACACACAAGCAACACGGATAAAACACACACACACACAGTGGGCCAACATGCGAATGCTGCTGAGTTGGTCCATCTGGGGCGATGTTATTAGCCAATTTTCATCATCACACACAGACATGTTAAGACAACGAACACACTACACTACCAAGAGAACGCTGCGGCAGCAAATCCTCAATCCATCTCTACTGGAACGAATATTCCAACCGCATAAATGAAGCCGGCTCTGAAATCTTTTGATACTCCAGGAACACACTGAGAACACAAATCCCCAAGATCACATCCGGCAGTAATCCATCCCTCCTGAGTGATCGTCAGTGTTCAATTCCTGCATCCACAATCATAGGTTTGCAGCCTTGCAGATGGAAGAGAGGTGACCGCTCACATCCTCCTTCTCCCTCGGCTGCTCCTCGTCCACCACCACCACCACCCACCACCACCTGCTTCCCACCCTCAGCCAATCAAAGCTAAAGCCCAGCGTCTTGCTGTTTTCTCACAGCCAATCGGTGCTCGGAGTGCAGCCGATTGGCAGTTGGGTGCAAATAGCTGGTGGGGAGAAAGGGAGGGGACTCAGAGGAGGAGGGGGGAGGCGGTATAGGGGTATATATGAAAGGTGATGAGGCCGCCATGACACACACATACATACAGTATATATATATAGATAGCTATACAGATGTATAAATCTCCATCCTTCCTCCTTCTCCTCTTAATTGCATGTGCAGCTCTCAGCAGTTAAGCGAAAGTGGAAGAAAGGGAGAGGAGGTGACATGCAGAGAGGGAGGAGATAATAAAGGAGGAGTGGAGGAGAAAGAATAAGAGGAGGTGTATCTTGATTTAATTTACATTCAATTAGCGTTTAATTTAAACTCACAGCCACTAATGAAACCTTTTGTTTCAGGTTTAAGGGTTGTTGTGGTAGTTTATTCTGAAAAATACTAAAAACATCTGTGCACATTTGATCTGAATTTAAGTGGCAAATCGTTTTATTTTTTTATCCTTTATTGTTCCATGGACAAAATCTTGCAAATCCTCGAAAATCTCATCCTTTGTGGCTCCTCTCCTTGTGCCAGACCTTTTGTATTGCCCTGACATCTGCTGGCTCCATGTGGTATTGCCCCGCCACAAATTGGCCACATTCCCTTCACACTTTGTCTGTTGTTGTTGTCAAACTGCACAGAGATGGACTGTGTGTGTGCGTGTGTGTGTGTGATGCCAACCTGGGGACGCTGGTGAGGTAGCCGAGGACATTTTGGACCTCCTCGTCTTCCAGCTCGCCGAAAGCTGGGAACTCTGGGAGGACGATGATGGGGTTGCCGTTCATCCCACGGCCGCCTGGAGACACAGAGGTCGGTGTCAGTAAGAGGCATGTTGGTGATTTACTAAAGAACTCGTGACTGAAGGTAAAACAATATTGTATATTATATATAAATAGTTATTTACACACAAAAGAAAAGACAAAGGAACAAACGCAGACACAGAACCCCTCACCAACCCTCAACCCTGGTATGGTAGAAATAAAAAACTGCATGAGTTCACCTCTGGTTACATCTCTGTCATTTGTTGAAAGTTTGAAAAGTTCCCTTTACTGTTCTGCAGTTTTTATGCCCTTACCAACCCAATTTCTTACCTGTAACGGTTAGAAACTTCAAGGAACATGCTTTAATTGGTGTTCAATAGGATTGGAGTACAATCCATAATTAAAGACAGATGTGACGATTAATCTAATTGTTTTATACATTTTCCACAAGAACGTCAAAGATAAAGAACTCATGACCGACGACGTACACAACCTAAAAACAAACAAAAAGTTTAAACGACATCACACAGACACACACAGACACACACAGACACACACAGACACACACAGACACACACACACAGACACACACACCTTTCGTCAGCGGGTCGAGTTGCAGGACAAATCATCATGCCGATGAATTATTTACACGCCGTCACTGGGCAGGCATTATCGTCATAGTAACCCAACACAGGGCCCTAAGAAGTGTGTGTTTCTGTGTGCATCGGCGTGCACGTTGCGTTTCTTTCATGATGCTTTGTGCGCTTCTATGCGAGTTGAACATGTTAAACTTGTTTAAATGTGTGTACTTGCCTTTCTTGACTTTTATATGGAGTGAAACGACACGCACAAAAGCTCAAACATCAAAATAGCTTCATATCAAAAGGAAATGAAGAAGCCGAGACACATATTTTGCTGAATAATGCAATGCTGGCTACGAGCTTGCAACACGGAAAGACAGATTTGAAACTGAGAGAGATAATTGTCATTAGTCTGGAATCTGGATGACAAATCTGTGTTACATGTACTGTGCGTGTCCCTGCATCAGAGAGACACACTCAGTTTAATGTCCGCTACAGCGTTGTCACTGTTTTTCAAGCTTTTAATAGATCTACCTGCTCAAAAGAGACAAAATCTGATCAATCGCTGCACAGGAAAGCGAGATTAATCTAAATATATCTATAATGCAACAGTGGTAAAGACAGATAATTAGATAAATACTAAATTAGGGGTGATTTAGTTTATTGAACGTGTGTTCCAAACTAATCTGAATCACAGCTCTACCCGGGGTGATGAGTTCATCCACTTTACATCTCAATCATTTACATTGTTTCATTTAACTGCATTTGTAAAGATAATTTAAAATGTTATTTACAGTTGTGCTTTTGCTAATGTAAACATGCAGTTTAGTAGGTGAGGAAACACAGTTAGATCTGAAGTTCATGCGGTGCCCGACATCAGCGATCAGAAGAGAAATAAATCAAACAAACCTGGCAGGATGGCAAACTGTTTCTGGAGTTCAGAGCCGATTTCTGCTGCACACATGGGAACATCGTCTCTCTGCAGAATGTCATCTGAGGAAAGAGAGAGAGAGTGATGGAGATACGTTCATCAAGATGCTGATGTTTCCACACACACAAAAAAAACACACCCTCACTATTTATCATCGCCCTGTGAAGCTGGCATCCGTGTTGGAAGCTCTCAGACGGTCCTAAACCCAGATCCGGTGACTGAATGTGATCAGATCACAAACTCAAACTACATTTCTGTAGCACCTTTCGTGCTTCACACAGAGCAAAAAGTGAACGCAGAAGTAGACAATGATAAGAGTTTTGCTATAATTAATGAAACTGCAACAATAAAAACAGTAAAATGTTACAAATTAAAAGACGTGACTTAAGGTTTATTTTATAAATATCTACAGAAGTTAAGTCCGAGACTGATCCAGAGACAACTCGGAGTCTTGCCTTGGATCTGAGAGTGCGTAAGAGACAGGCTGGTGCCACTCAATGATTTCAAACCTAATGAGAGCATCTTAAAATCATCAGAGACAATCATAGTAATGAGTTTCAAAATAAGATTTCTATGTGCTCTTTGTCTGCTCTCAGTCTTTGTCAGACAAAGAAGAAAGGGAAGAAGTTAAATCGGGCTGTGAGCAGCGTCGTAGCTGATTAGCCACATTCTGATACGGAGCCAATGATCCAGTGTGACCCACTTTGGTCTTTATAGCCAACAGCTGACCTTTTTTATTACAGATACATGTAATTCAATCAGGTTTATATAACTTGCTGGGTGGTTTCCAGCTATTTAACAATCGCTGCCATGGCAACCTTTCCTAGCAATGAACTATATATATTTAAGGAGTGATTAATACTGATTTTTTTAATATACAGTATGTAAATAAGGAGAAATAAAGAGGAGAGTGGAAGAGGAACAACCCATAGAGGAGAAAGGGGATGAACTAAACAGCTCTTCTCTCCGGTCAAGCTGGATTACAGTAATCTCATTTAGCCCTCTGAGACATGAAGAGACAGAGAAACATAGAGATGGAGAAAAAGCACACTCCCATCCAACCATCCATTCATCCATCCATCCATCCATCTGGTTGCCATGTGTGACACATGAAACACAATGAAGAGGATTGTTAATTGTGTATGATCGTGCGAATGAAAACCGAGAATTTTAGTGTGTGTGAAGGAGCATCACTGTGTGTGTGTGTGTGTGTGTGTGTGTGTGCGTATAGACGAAGGCTGGCGCTGAGGCCGGTGTGAGCGAAGAGTGGCGAGGTTTTGGAGCAGTATGGTCGGGCTGGCAGCGAGAGGCTTTAATTACCCTCCATGTGCAAACCAAGCAAACTGTTTCGTATTTTAGAAAAGAGCCAGATCTCCGCCGGCAGAGGCAGCGCTTTAATCTCATAATAATCTGTGAGTGTTTGAATATCAGGCACTTTGAGACGAGAGCCACCAAAACAAGGACACTGCAGCAGTAAAGTATTAAAAATAAGACAGCCTTTCAATATTTGAAGACCCGGTCCTCTCTCAGAAAAAGTGTTTTGCTTATTGTCCCTTCACTGTGTGGAGTTTGACACGAGTTTTCTGCGTTCTACCTTAAATCTCAGTTTAACGCCTGTGTTTACGAGTTGATTTTGCAACTCTATAACAACAGGTCCAAACCCACATCACTTCTGGTAGTCCATTTTCAACACTCTCTCTAAAATATGAATGAAATCAATAGATTCATCCTCTCTTACTGCTCTATTTACACCGCAGGGCTTTTTGTACTCTGCTGGCCAGGTGACTGATTCTGTTCAGATCCTTCATACTCTGTCCTCTGTCTTGTATTGTTACATAGTTTCTTCTTTCTGTTTTGTTATAAAAGTACGTAAAATGATTGATTCAGTCGTGAGGGATAGGCCTAATTAGAGCACCCAGGCATCATTCAGGCTCTGTTCGTTCTTTATATGTCATTGAGCTGGACAAGACCAGGTCAGAATCTGTTGTATAACTGGACCGTGCATGCCGTGTCTGCACCGAGTGCCCCCCGTAGAGGAACTCTAACACTCGACCCACCAATGGTGTAACTTCATCACTCAGTCAGTCGTTGACAGACTTTCAGGTTTATAGGGGTGGCCCTTCTTTGCTGCGGTCCAGCCAGTGGCAGCAAGCAACCGTTTGCAAGCGTGTGGTTAAATAAAATACTAATGACCGAAGCAGCTGTTACAATACACACCATACAACTCACACTCTCCAACATAAACAGACTTTCTGCAGAAAAACTGCACATTCGGACGTTTGTCAGCATTTGTTAGTAGAAATCTGCGGCACAGAGGATTCCTTATGATGAAGATTAAGAGCTTAGATCCTCTGTAATGCACAGCGTGGAAGCATACCACGTCGGCCAGACGGTGACTCAGACGGCATCCTGTAGGTCTCGTGTCTCATGTGAAGTCCACACTTAGCACAGAGCGGCGTGTGTCAGAGGAAGGCGGCTGCTGATGAAATTACTTTATGATGATTAAACAGGCAGCACAAAATACATGTAGTTGTGGTTAGGCAGGAATGTGTTTTACACAGTTGAACACTGACACACACACACACACACACACAGTATTAATGCCAGTAAGGCACTGGGCACGGCACCAGATATCATGGGATTACATTAAGATGACAAGGCAGTGACTCAGGAGGCATCGAGCTTCAAACAGGAGTATGACAGAAGTATGACAGAAAGCACTTTTTCATCGTGTGAAGAGCACAGTTTAGAAGAGAGGAGTAAGGTGAGAAAATAGAGATTATAGAGGCACAAAAAGAAAAGATAACTGAAGTGCAAAGTTGGGAAAGAAGGCAGGAAGAGAGGGGAGAGGGATGGTTAACGTGGCACTAATGCAAGTCCACTTTAATAGACTTGAACAGACCGCAGAGCTTCCAGCAGAGCCTGTAATTTAACCAAAAACAGCAACTCTGCTGTAATTACTGAAGCTCCCACTCCAGCAGAGAGCAGGAAGACGAGCGAGAGGCTTTGAAATGCGAGTCACTCAAAAGAAGGTTCGACACTGTGTGTGTGTGTGTGTGTGCGCGCGCAAGTGTGTTGTCATATGTCGTGTTGCAGTGTGTTGTCGGGGCCAGCTGTCAGTTCAGTGTGTCATGCAGTAAGCTCTGGAACAAAGCCAGACATGTGTGACTCTACTGTATCTACTCATAACCCCGAGGCAGGACAAATTACCAGCCTCAGTATCTGTTAGTAATCACCATTTACAAAATAAAAGCTTTATGTGCGCTGTACATGCAAATATTCAGGATCATTTGAAAATAAAAGCGGCTTTTAACTCTTCTCGTTTTCCGACTTTCCCACGAGAAGTGCATGTAGCATCCCGCTGTGGGTTTTGAACACACGTCAAAAAAGAAGCTGTGATCGCAGCGGCAGTGAGCGTGTGTTTTTTTTTCCGCCCCCCCAGCCAGCTGGAAAATGACAGGGCGGGTTTGAATAATAGCTGCTCCGCACTGTATTTTGATTGTCATCATTGAGACTAAGAGCTGGTTGGCAATCGCAAACATAGGTTTGTTTGAGACACAGTCTAACCTTAGATAATTCAATGATTTCTGAAATTCATTTAAGAGCATATTTAATGCTCAATACTTACAATATGTCCTGCTTGTATACCTTCACATGTAAGTGACTGTACTCTATTTTTATGAAGCAATTAAAATGGTTTATTTTTGTTGTATTTTGCAGATTTTTTTATAAAAATAAGACAAATCTCTCAGAATAATTCTGTAAATATTATTGGACAGATTAAACCTGCAAGAAATCAGCCAGAAACTAGTGAGCTAAGATCAGTAGCTGCTGTATGTCTGACACAGGTTTTGGCTGTAAAGCAAAACCTCAAACATCTCAAAACAGTATGACGTAAATACTTTGAAATCAGATGACAGGGTGAGTTAGTCACACATATCACAGCTTCATCACAGCAGCCACGAGAGTTTCAATCTGCCGTTAGCAGTGGACATACAGTACATGTATATTTCTCGGGATAAGAACAACAATTTCATCCTGAAACTAACTGTGCAAGCCTACAGGGGCGACTGACGCAAACATATCAGACATTCAGGCGTCAGGGCTGCTTTTCATCCGCTGCTGAAACTCTAAAAAACTCCCCGCTTTGTCCTCGGTTAAATGAATGAAATTAAACTACAGCGGCGAGGCTGCAAGTGAACCCATTTACCCACCAAACAACACACACACACACAAACACACAGTGTGGAAGTGGGGCAATGCAAGCCAAATAGTGATTATGGGGGGCCGAGAAAGAATGTCCCTCCTCCTCCTTGTACCCTTCCCCCAGGCCCTGACACCCCTTCACCATTTCATTCATCCTTTTTTGTCCAGGGGCTTAGCGGAGGGGCAAACTGATACACAACCCAACAAGCTTCCCTTTTAAACTAAATATTACACGTTTAGCTCCATTTGAGCAGCCTCACTTTGGTTCTGCTGGCTTATCTGTGTCGTTAGATTCAGTTTTTTCTCTTAATCATGTCCTGATATAACAGATATCGCAATAAGATCCTGTATGTCATGACTTGCATGCACATTTTCAGGACCTAAATATGAGAAAAGCCAACTGAATCACACCACTTCACACTCTCGAGTGTCTCCGGCTGAATGCCTGTTTGTGTGTCTGCATGTGTGTGTGTGTGAGAGAATAAGCTCTGGATTTAGGGAGATGAAAAGATAGTGAAGAGGAGGAGGCGGCGGAGGAGACGGGGTATGAGGCAGTCGGAAAAAAAGAGCGTAGAGGTGCTCTTGTCTCAATAGGATGAAATGGAGGACAGGGTTTCTTTACACATGCCTACATATTTAATGTGTTGGCCTTGGCGCTAGCCGATACTGTGGATGTGTTTTCTCTATTGTCGGGGGTCAACAGCAGTACCACACTGTACTATATGCACCAATAAGATATAAGTGAACTGACAGAAAATTCATCTGCAGCTATTTTGGTAATCGATTAATGACACGGCATTTAGAGGAAACTATAACAAGCACTCTTTGCTATTTTCTGACATTTTATAGAGAATTAATCAAGTGATTCATCCATAATGAAATCTAGAAGAGTGAACTGAATGATGCGTGTGATGATGAGGCATTTTCTTTTGGAAAATGCAGAATTTAAAATGCAAAATTCGGCAGTGAATCAGGATCACAGGGATCATTGACAGACCCGTCTAAACACTTTCCGTACAGCCAATCATGTTCATGTGTCTGATACCTACACCAGCTGCTTTACGGTCGAGATGGTGACGAGTATTACATAAACTCATATTTATTCATCTCATCTCTCTCCCAACCTTAGTGGACCGGAACATATAGGGTATGAAATTAAATTAAAACTAAATTACATATTCTTTAGCTGCTGATTTACTTTTCTAATAGAGTAACTCATCACAGTCTCAGCTTTCATGTGACACATCATTCGTCTGTGTAGCATGAAGTGTCAGAGTACTAGCAATGGGAAAGTGATAAGTGGGTTGACTGAAATTTGCTTGGTGTTGGGTGTTGCGTTTGGTGCGTGTAAATATGACTTACATGTGCCTGTAGCAGAGTTTCTCCTGTTTAATCTAATGTTTAATATGCAACTGTATTGTCACATGACTGCTGCTGTGTTTCATGCTTTTTGTTGCGGCACTCAAGAGGTTAAGAGGAGTGAGAAGGCAGCAGTCAGTGGCGGTCTACACTGTGCATACACGAGATAAAACCTTTATGCACAGAGAGGACAGTAATCTTTGCAGACATTTTAGGTACTTCCCTGGTTTTCCGATGCTTGATATCTGCCTAGTAAATATTGACACCTGGTATCTCGCCTGCACACTTCCTCAAACAACAGTTTGATTCATGCCGACTGAACTCAGCATCTCGTCCGGCATCTACGCAGTTACAGTAGCAATAAATGAGTGAGCACAATGAGACTGTACACACCGCGTACGTCTGCGTTTGGATTTGATTACCACTAACACACATGTACAACGTCATTTGTAAAAACTCAATTTGTGAAAGTCGTTTAGGTTAGGTCAGACCTCCGAGGTGAAAGAGAGGCAACGGCCCAATTAACTCTCATAAAGCTACAGTCCATTACACACAGTCAAAGCACGAGCAACTGATGGAAACCCGGCTATCGTTTGTCAGAACACACACACACACCTCCTCCTCATCCTTTGTTCTGCCGTCGTGTCCCTACAGGTTTTCATTGCTAAACACACATTGTGCTGGTTCAAATGCGGCAGCCAGCTGTTCGCCGCTGGTTAATGGCCACCAGCGCTGGTGCTGGTCAAAGTTCAAAGCCACAGGAAGCTGGAGAGCTGACGGATGTTCACTCAAACACACACACACACACAGACACACACAGATGCTGTAGCTGCAAGACTTGAGCCACGAGATTCAAGCAGCTGTTCCTGAGATTGCTGCCCAGTGATAATTATTAGTATGTTTGCATATTTATGTACTACAATAATGTTTGTTTGTCCAGTTTGTATCCCAATATTTCAGAGAGAGAGTGCCATGGATGTAAATTTGGATCTAGATCTGTATTTTTTGACTCTAAAAGCTTGAGAACTACTAATGTGGAGTGTGTTTTACAAGTGGTTTAATGACATGGCTTTAAATCAGTAGAAGATCAAGACATTCATGACCAGAAGGACACTCGGAGAGCGCAAGGACAAAAGTTCAATCTAGAGATATGCAAATCTACTATACACACACGTCTGTGTAAAGATTGATCTATCTCGCTGTTAATGAAGGTGAAAAACTATTTGTGCATCCGTCCCATGAAAATCAGGTTTTGCATCATCCTGCTGACAAACAAACAAACAGCAGAAAGCGTAACCTTCCTGCTGGAGGCAATAAAAACACGACAACAGACGTGCGGCACTCAGACGCCACCGAGACCTTCGGCTCTCCATCTGCCGCTCTGGTATGCACCAACTGGAAAGGACAGACTTAGAATGTAGACTCGAGGGCACTAGGTGTGTGTGTGTGTGTGTGTGTGTGTGTGTGTGTGTGTGTGTGTGTGTGTGTGTGTGTGTGTGTGTGTGTGTGTGTGTGTGTGTGTGTGTGAGGGGTTAAAAGCTGCTGCGTTGGTATCAAGTGCCAGCAGAGAGATGGTCAGTTGCGTCGTGTGTATTTGCATGAAGAGAAGCAGGGATTTGCCAGCCGCTCTGCAGCTGTGTGTGTGTGTGTGTGTGTGTGTGTGTGTGTGTGTGTGTGTACGTGCACTTGTGTGAGGGAATCCGAGCGCTATTATCTGGCATTATAGTCCAGGTTTACCAGAGTCCATCTGTCACTGCCGTGGTTGTATCTAACACACACACACACATACACACACACAAACACACCACGCCAAACAACAACTGGGTCAGAGGGCCAACAGTGGCTTGGAATGTGTGTGTGTGTGTGTGTGTGTGTGTGTGTGTGTGTGTGTGTGTGTGTGTGTGTGTGTGTGTGTGTGTGTGTGTGTGTGTGTGTGTGTGTGTGGTGCCCATACTCGAAGCTTGAATTAGTGTGGATCAGGAAGACGTGCAGCCAGACAAAACATTAAAATATCACTGCGATCATCACGTGAATTCAATCCAGTCCACATTTATTTCAATTGCACAAATAGAAATGTTTATTACTACAGCAGTTTACTTATTTTGATGCTACAAATTAAAGTCTCCTCCCTCATCTAAAGGCCAAGAAGCTCCGCAGTAGTAAGAAATCCAGAACAATGACTTAAAGCCTGACTCCGTCAGGCACTGAACTACGGTCTACTGAATAGATGGTGGCATCATCATCAGCTCAGTGAAACAACACACTACTGTCCACTCGTCTGCAGTCTGCACTGCCGTCACAACACACACAATCACTCAGCGGCTGGCCGGAGTCCAGCCCAGCGCTCCGGCAAACTGTATGCAAAATCCAAACAATCAGATGAGATTTAATTACCTGGAATGACAAAGAGACTGGACTTCCTGAGATGTACATATGATCTCCTGAGCTCTCCAGTGTCAGATTATCTGAAATTATCTCTTGCTATTTAGTCACGTATATTTTGAGAACTTGAAAACGTTTGCATGGCCTCGAAATAAAGACAAAGCACAGCTGAAACTCATGCTACACGTTAGAGGAATAGTTCCACATTTTAAGAAATACATATTTAAGTATCAAGCTGCAGCCACCAGTTGCTTTAAGTCTGTAACAGGTTTGTTTAAAATAGCTTTCATCTTTACTCTGAATATCACACTAAACATGATGCACTGACTTAAATATCTAAATCCACAGGCCTTAAACTTAAAATGCTACTAGACAGGGAGACAGGCAGACAGGGATTATTTGTCCTGCAGCTAAACAGTGATAAGGCAGGTCTGCTGGGGTTTGGTTTGACCTTTCCACGCTGGGAAAGTTTCCCCAAAATGATTCAATCTGTGCCAAAGTGGCATCGAAAACTCCCACCTGCTCCGAGCGCAACACAACCCCGACCTGCACTCTCATGGAAATTTTACACCGGCTTGTTGTGGTGCAACTCCCTCGACTACAAAGCATGCAGTGCAATCTTGTGGGCTTTAAATCCAGACTCCCCCTCCCTTCCTCTTTCCACCATTAGATTAAAAAAAACAAAAACATAAAAGCTCAGCTGGGAGTAAAACCAGTGGATATAACAACAGCCTTTTTTTAGACGCCTCTGGCCACCGCTACCAGTCATTACCCTCTGCAGAACAAAGAGGAACATGAAAACTGAGAAAGACAGAGTGCGGGGGAAGAAAAGGGAAAAAGACAGAGGGAAAGAGCAAATGAGTAAAGAATCCAGGAGGACTGTGTTTTTACTTGCCCTTAAAGAAACTTGCAGCTGTAGCAAAAACACTACGCGTATCCTCAACATGCACTTGAGGATGTTTTGGAGGCAGACAGGAGAAATGATTTACAACACAGACTGCGGATTTGTTATTAACTTATCTGATCACAAACCCAAATATTGCCTTTTTTGCCCACCCTCTGTCCTACAGCACACATACAAAATCTGCATCTGTGTTAAAGTTCAGCGGGTCATAATCAAAAGGTCAGCAATCCTCCACAGAAAGTGATCCTCCTCTTCAAAGCTCACATGTAGGGCAGGATATGAAACTGCCACCCCGGGGGCACGACTTCATGAAGCTTTTAAAAGAGTTATTCATGTTTATTTACGTCCCTCTGACAGAGGACAGCAGCTCTTTACAGTGTGCATAATGCAGAATATATTCAGTTTGACCTATAATAAAAAGGGGCACTACAGCAACTTTATAGGTCAAGTTCATATTACAGGAGGCCTTGACAGGCAAATGAATGCATAAATTACAAAATGAAACAAAAGCAGAAATGCACAAAAACAAAAGACAGGGAAAGAGATCTATCCTCCGTCTACCTTCGAGGACCCCGAGGTCTTTGGGAGCAGATTTTTCAATAATATTTTTTTTTAAAGTCACCTAGTGAGTCCTCGTCTGTGGAATGACCTGAACAGCAAACTCAAGACTTTTCTTTTTAATCTGGCTTTTACTTAAACTATATTTATCATTTTTTCTGTTTATATACTTTAATCTGCTACACATTTTACACCTTTATTTAAGTAGTATTTGTCTATTTATAAATCTTAACCTTTATTTTTAGCCATCTGTATATTTAATTATTCTTTACTTTTATTCTGTTTTATCTAACTATTCGTACATTTTCATGTTTTGCTATTAGAAAATAGTAAAATAATAAAAACAAGATGATAAGATGGCGCTTCCTCATTCGTACAATGGGGTGGAGGTTTGGGCAATGTTTTGCATGAAAGGTTTTATACAAATAAAGTCCGACTGATCTGGGTTTAGGATTTAAGCGCAGAAGATTCAGCAAACCTGAGTGACTGTGGGAGATGATTCAAGATGAGGGTCAGAGCTAAAACAGCGACTCTTTTGCAGCTGGAGTGGGCGATGGATAAAAAGGTCAATATCTGAGGGAAGAAGTGGTCGTGGAGCGGAATGAAAAACGAGGAGTGGTGTGCAATCTGATGCACGTAATCGAGACGATCACATAGTTGATTCTGAATTTCACAGGAAGGCAGCAGAGGGATGCAAGTACTGGGATAACACAGGGGGCCGAGTCTGTAACAGCACGATAAACATGTCGACTCTTTACAGATCGATAAGTTTGATTTGTTGTGTCTTGTTGGCATCATCCTATCCGCCCTCGGGGATCATTAAAGATTCATCACATCTACTCAATCCAATTATCAGCCTGTACAGAGTTCATGATGTTGTCCTGGTTTCGTATTGATACAGTTCATTTATAACTGTTTGCTGTGAACGACTTCTGAGGACAAAATAAATTGACTGAAAGGTAGATCAGAACAGCCGCCGATAAATCCAATGCAAACAGATAAATGCTTCCTGTTCTTCTGGGACACACACACACACCAACACACACATCCCAGATTGCATTATGGGGGCTTAGCTGAGACTTGTCAACTTCTAATCTTGACTTGGCAACACTAGGAAAGTTTGATACCTTAGTGTCAGTGTGTGAGAGCAGGCAACATAAGATAACCGCAGTCCATCTGCCAGAAAAGCAAATGTGATCTCAACACGCCACACCGTACACACACCTGAAAAAACTCACAGAGAGCCAGGAAAAGCATATCTCAAAAGAGATAAAAGAGATGCGAACACACACACACACACACACACACACAAACACACACACACACAGCTGAGAGTGAAATAAGGGGGAGGAGATGTTGACATTCAAACTCTCAAAAGGGTTTTGTCCTATCCGTCTCTCCCAACTGACAAGGGGAAACACACTGCGTTTAATGGGGCCGAATGTGATTAACATGCTGTCAGCGCTCCGCTGTGTCCTGTACGGAGGATGGACAAACATCACGTTAACACACACACACACAGAGTTTGGACCTCGGGACAAAGCTGTCCACTTTAGATTGGATTATGTAACCGTCTGATGGATAATAGTGCCTTCAGCGGGGAAAAGCATCTTCGAGCTATGAGACAAAATCAATGTCAACCAATCATTTAGCTCATTCAGAGAGTGCAACGTTCTCTATGGAGATTCATGGTCCCCAGAAGATGAGTCATGACGCCGACTGCACATTTTACAGGTGAAAAATAGACTCTGTGGACAATGTCATGGCTGTAAGACTTTGCTTGCTTGGCCATCACATGACAAGAAGGGTTTTCACCTTTCAAGAAGGAATCAGCCATCACGTTAAAAACAAACTACAAACAAACACAAAGAGTGAGCAGCGAGCTAACCTCCTCTATGTCACATCCACCTTCTACTATTTCTGTCCTGCAACATAGTGGTCGACTTTTCTTGCTGTAAGCCATCAGTTTTGTTATATAGATTGTAATTGATGAGAATATAATACGCATAACTATGTTTTCATTAGTGTTTAATCACATGAAAATAACACTGTTGGTGCTTTTATATGCACGGCTCTACACCGCTATTTAACTTCAGTTTATGCCACGTAAAAACCGAGCAAAACGCGTAGTATTACGCAAAAATGAGCTTAAAGACATCACACTCGCGTAGTTAGCTTGTTAAAAAGTATATTTTATTACTAATATGATCACAGTTTCAGCAAACAATACAACATGAAGGCAGACCTAGATTGTTCCTGTTCCTATTTCAAACTAAATCCAAAAGGCCAATAGATTTACTGAGAGATCGAGTCACAGTTGACAGTTTTTTGGACTTGGCGTCCACTTAAGTGTTCTCAACCACAGCCCCAAAAACGTACATATCTCCATATAATAAACAAAACTAACCAGCCGCAAACTCTGAATTTTTAGGCTTCAAATAAACAAAAAGATGAGTACATTTCTCGTGCTGTGAGCAGGACTTTGTGCTTCAGATCACACCGGGTCAAACTGTGATGCAAAGACTGCAGTGTGCTGTAATTACAGCTGGACTTTGACAAGGGTACACACACACACACACACACACATATATACACACACACACACACACACACACACACACACACACACACACACACACACACACACACACACACACACACACACACACACACACACAGGACAGCACCTGAAGCGTTCTCACAGTCGTATCTCTGTGTATAAAACTTAACCCCACACACACACACACGCACACACACAGTCTGGTTCTTCCTCTCTCACCTGCCTCAGTCACACACAGTCAAACTCTACCTGTCATCATCTTCAGTTGCAGCCACAGCCTGGTGATATCATGGCAGAGTTGAGACACTCGGTTTAGAGCCATCGTGTCGCCGGTACATGTATGCTCCCTGATACACACACACACACACACACACACAGGCGTGTTGTTAAAACACAGTCACACACGGCCACATATTCTGTCAGAGGACATTGCAGTGGAAGTTCAGGCAGTCCATACCGCTCACAGCCGAGCGACTTGGCCGGCTTACTGAGCTGTCACTGCACAGAGCAGCCCACACACACTCACACACACACACACACACACACACCTCCCTCCTCCTGCAGGCGGAGTTTCAGACGATCCGCCCACAGTTTCACATTTCACAGCGTTTTCACTGATGGACAGAGAAACTGGATGTGACAGAATGTGGAAGACCTGAACAATGGACCAAAAAACTGCAGCGACAGCTCTTTGTAGTGACTTCCTAATCCATGATAATAATTATCATTTATCATCATCATTCCTGTGAATAATCTGTCTCCGGTGTGGTTCGATGACAGTTAGTTAATAAATTAAATTACTGCATGAATACATCTCTTTGTTTTTGAAGTTATGGCCTGAATCAGCTGAGAAGAGGAGGATCTCTCAGCCGATGCTAATCCATTTTTAAAAGTCTGTTTACATTTTACAGTCTGTCTGTGATTCAGGCTTTCAAACAAAAAGAAGGTTAGAGTGAGAATATATGAGGAAATGAGCACGTATTAGCACAGCTTTCTACTCCAACACAAATCTTAAAATCATTTGTTTGGGTGCAAAATTTGTTGTGCATGTGCCGCTTTATCAGAAAAACTAATTTACAGCAGCGTTATGTTACGTTTACATCCTTGATAACACTTTCTTCTTTCGTCTGACAAACTCAGAACAGATATTTATTCTTACTTTACACGGACTTTAAGCCTGAAGAAGAATGATCTTACACCAAGTTTACCAAGGAGTACCAAGCTTTGCACTTTCTTGTCAAACCCGAGGATATTTTGGGGGGTTTCCAGCATTTAGTTCGCTGGACAAATCTACTTGCAGAGACATAAAATAGTTACCCAGAACAATGACCAGAGTGTTTTTAGTTAAAAAAAGATACCAAAATCACATCTCTGCTTTCCGCTCGTCTTTTGGTTAACTTTTACGTGCCAGATACCCCAGAGCTGGCAGAGATGAGAACCCAAAAGCCTCAGATTTAAAGTAAACATGATTTATGTGTGTACTGTACTCATTCAAATACAAGCCTTGTTTGTGCCAGAGGGAACGGAGGCCTCTTTCTCTGTTTTTCTTCTGCTTTTCTCACAGTCTGACACAAAAAACACACACAAACACACAACAATGCCAGTGAAGACAGCAGGGGGACCCAGTGTGCCACACACTGGTGAACATGTGAATAGACCCTCAGGAGCTCAATTCATACACAACACAACCCCGCTGAGGAAAACAGACACGTTTAATCTGTCATTCTGTTGCTTCACATATAAACAGAAAAATACAGTAACTCCTCACATCCTGTGTACGTACGCTGACACAGATACTCGATAATTAGCACAAAAAAAAAAACTGGAAAGACTCAAACATGCAGGAGGGAAGACGACAAATTTAATAACATTCCTAATTCTGGTCTTTAGCTGGAACAAATCAAAGTATAGTATAGTGAGGTCTATGAGGTGGACAGTCGTGCTTTTTTAAGCCTGTGATGACACAAAGAAAACTTTTCTTCTGGTTCCGCACAAACTTTTGTCAGTGAGATGTTAATTAACATCTCTCAATTAACTGGCACATGCCACAAACTCTGACTTTTAGACTGCACAGGGTGTGGCCGCTGCTGCTGTTTGCCTTTTCAGCGTGGGAATTCATCTCCAAGGAGTGTGAGTACAGACATTATGATACTAAAGTTTCAGATTAAATCAGAGTGGTGTCATCGTGGTTATTTCTGTTTTGACTCAAATGTACAGGAGAAAGCTTGTGTTACAAACTCGAAGCATGAAGTCGGAAAAATGTCGTCTGGGTCGATTCAAAGATGGGATTCATTATGGGATGTGTAGGATCGAGCAATTTTGGAGCACACAGAATATTTCAGCCTCTGCTGCTTCGATTTTAACTGTTTCAATTGTTGGAGTATCTCTTTGGAAACAACGCAACGTGTAGCCGTTTATAACACAAGAAAGAGTCTCGTCACGGAGCGCAAGACTCTTCTTTAGGTTTCTGTCATGACACTGCTGACCAGCGAAAAGGGGATAATCCGCGCTCACACGCGTTGACACATCCACATGCCGGGAAAGTCCTTCCTCAGTCAGTCTGTCTGGTCTCCTCAATCCGCTTCGAGCTATCTACACAGTCTCAACATAAAAATACACAACAGAGTCATTTTATCATCCTGCACAATGGTTTTACTTGTAAAGATGATTACGCGATGGCCCAGATAAACTAGGAGACGTCAACAACTAGCTACAGTAACATGAAACAGAAAGACATAAATGTTTTTTTTCCCCATCAGTGGTCAACATTTACTAAACTACAGATTAAAATATAGTAATGTCCTGGTGAAAGGGTGGTAGAAATGATAGATTAGAAGATTAGGCAAAAACAATGGATGTGTGAGATTAAGAATTAGATTAAGGCTAAATTAAAGATGAATCTCTCCGTCTGGTCGGAGATAAGATTATCAATAAGCAAAGAGGATTTAAGAGTTTGTGCCGACAGGATTTCAAAAGACGTGAATGTAACAATGGAGGTCTGTGTGTCTGTGTGTGGTGTGTGTGTGTGTTTACCTAACGTCAGATTTAGATGATAGATAAAGTTGGCTGTGCGACAGGAAAAGGCAGAGGGTTTATAATGGTTCATTTCCTGCCTCTGTTGATTTATCCACCGAGAAGCTCTGACAGCAGTTTCAGCCTCAACACGCACACTTCATAAGACATACCATAAAATATGAGATATATCACCATGAAACTCCCCCCTGTTGATTACTTAAGTTTATTAAATTACAATGTTTATAAAATATTGTGCTTAAATGTTCATATGCCATTTAAAAATGCATTAATTTCCAGAACAGACACAAGAACTTTGGATGAAGCCAGGTTTAAAATTCATTGTTTCATCTCTTTTTTATAAGAAAATACTGTCAGCAGCCATGAACAATCCATTTGCTCCATGTTTGCATGAATAGAATCAGGCTCAGGCCGACCACTATAATGAAGGTGATGATTACAGGCAACATTTCATGCACTCATTTTCTGTTTTCAGTTCAAAATAAAGACTCTAGATGAACTGGCTGACTGCTAATGTTTCTTAGTGTGCCTGGCTGTTGTAGACGCAAGATCCACAATGCAAAAAAACAGAACTATCCTTTAAATGTTGCAGTCAAGTTTTTGACTGTTTTAACACTTGAAAAGTGAATGAACGGCAATCTGAGCATTGTTTTGTTATTCATGTGTTAGAAGTCATTTAAAATTTCTCAATCTACTCCTGACAAATTATAAAATGCATGAGTTTACAAAAATTCCCCCCTCGTGACTGAAACACTCCCAACATCTGCGCTCAGCCGCATGATTAGCTTCACACTTCTCTTATGAAAGTTAAGTGAGATGGATCGCATCAGAAAAGTGTCATATCAGCTGCATACGACAGGCGCAAAGTGTCTCAAGATATTTCATGACATGTGAATGTGCATCTGTGGGATGCAGAGCAGACTGAAGTGTGTGTCGCCGGGATGTAAAGGAGACTTGGTGTGTGTGTGTGTGAGAGAGAGGGATGTGGTGTAGACTACAGCTAGAATAACTTGCAGATTAATTATTTATTTGAGTTTGACCCCCCGTCTGTGTCATCAAAGACGAAACACTATTGACTCCTTCCGCTCTGCGATCAAACACTATTGGCCGGCCGGAGGGTAAACAGGAAGACACCAATTGGGACTTGAGATTGTGACTCACAGGCCGAAACAAAGCAGCGGAGGAAGAGTCGGTGAACAGAATGAGGTGTGAATCCACACTGTAACAACATATCTTCATCCAGTTAACCTTTCCGCTCTCTGCCTGCCACTCTTCTCATCTATAAACTGTTATTCAGTCATTACGCCAATTTTCTGCTACCTTCATGAAATACTTGACATGTTGACGTCTCAACTTGTCTGCAAAATTGACTCCTGTATTCTGTCAATCTGCAAGAAAAAAGTAACATGTCGCCTTCAGTTTAAGATGAATTAAGCAACTTTATAATGTTTGCGTTACCTTATATAACAAAAACCTAGCCTTAAAGTTTGGGCCACCCTTCCTTGTGGTTAGTACTAACCAGCTACACTGCAGAGGTTTAAGACACAAGATGTGTGCTGGACTCAGGTCTCATTAGGACAAGCTGAAGCTGACCTGATCCGACCAGGCTAAAGATGTAGAGCATGTACGAAACTGCTAATTAACTGCAGTGCGTTATATAAGCTGCATTCACCGGTAACGCTTCCACTGTTGCGACTGTTGTGTGGGATTCAATGCAGTATTAAAAATCCAGTTCTCACACAGTTAAACAAGTTTTTTTTTTTTTTTGTATGTTTATTCACTAATCAGCGGGTATCAAACGACACTGCCTTCAGCTGTTTTTCCTTGTGGACTTTTTTTGTACACATACATACATGTCATGACAATCAACTGGTTGGAAAGGGAAACTCAAATAATCCATAAAACATACCAAACAAAGACTATGTTTAAACTAAGGCTTTACTAAGGCCAGAAATTTATTGCTTTACAAGGCGCAACCATCCAGGTGACCATCATCATAGTCGCTGAGCGCCAAGACCTTGTTGACAGTCCAGTCAGACAGTTGACTCCCACATGTTCCTGTTAAACCCAATAAAACAAATTGAATTCTGGCAGGATGCTCGGATGACTTCACAGACCTGCACTACGACAGCTGATGAATGTGTGTCTAAGGCTCATGTGGTACAGTGACGGACGACAGAAGGCTCAAATCCGGCACAGCCCTCCCTTCAGTGCTGCTGCCTCTGGGATCTAGGATTATTCTGACTTTTGATGTGTTTTATTTTGTTTCTGTTGAGTTTTATTGAAATGTTATAGTGTGAGAAGGTGAAATTACTGGTTTTGTTAATCAGGTTTGGTAGACTTAAGCACAAGATCCTTCCCGTAATAACACTTTTAGTGGACGTAGCGGTTTCCTACAAGGATTACACATCGCTAAGACTGTTTTGCAGCTGCAGCAGCAGCGGCAGCGCTCTCGCTCCATACTGGACCAATTTTTATCCCCGACACAAACACCCGGTTAAATGGTTTGAAACTTTAATTTGCAACTAGATATTTTCTGACCTCTCGGTTACCGTGTTTCTCATTTAAACTAGTTTTAACCTCCTTTAACAGTAACAATTAGGAATATCTTGAGCCACATTTTCAAATTGAACCGTACTGGCTGTATTATGCTCGACAAAGACGCTGGTGGAGTGGACTGGAGTGAGAACACGAGAACCTCTTACGTGCAACAGCATTGCAAAAAGGGAGTTCGTTCGTGGTCATGAGGACGATGATCTGTGTGGAAGGGTCAGAATCATGCACACCAACTGCTTAGATGACTTAAAAAGGTCAGCAGGTGTCCGACAAGTCACACCACAGGTCACACAGATAGGGGAAATCACAGTTAAGTTAAAATCATGGGAAAAAACTGAAGTAAAATCATGTGAAAGAGGAAGTTTTGCTTTGTAGGGGGAAGAATATCTTCTACTGGGGAAAAACCACAGGAAGTTACAAAGAAGACAACAGCTGCCCCTGATAAAACCACCCAAATGAATACTATCTGATCAAATACTACACAATGACACTGGAGTTTTGATTCAAGATTTTAACAGTGGATATTTTACTAGAAGCGAAATCTACAAATATATCCCTCCTCGTTTCTTAGCATCAATATTTTATATCCCTGAAAAAACAAGCAATAGAAACGTGAGCTAATGTAGCAACAGTGAGGAGGAAATTAAGATCAAGAGCCAAAAAAACTAAATCAAGAGCCAAAAAAAACCACAGCACCTGTCACCATGACACCGCTTTTAACGAATAACTCTCGCTAAAAATACACCCGTCATCTTCTAAAAACAGACCACAGGAAACGGACCAGAATAGAATCGAACCATCACTTGACAGGCGAATCTAAAAATCATCCACTCACTGCACACGCCTCACATGCAGACACCCAGGAGTCAATGGTGTACAAGCACACACACACCTCATTTCTCTGTCATGTATGTACGTACACACACACACACACACACACACACACACACACCTCATTTCTCTGTCATGCATGTACGTACACACACACACACCTCATTTCTCTGTCATGCATGTACGTACACACACACACACACACCTCATTTCTCTGTCACGCATGTACGTACACACACACACACCTCATTTCTCTGTCATGCATGTACGTACACACACACACACACACACACACACACACACACACACACACACACCTCATTTCTCTGTCATGCATGTACGTACACACACACACACACACACACACACACACACACACACACACACCTCATTTCTCTGTCACGCATGTACGTACACACACACACCTCATTTCTCTGTCACGCATGCACGTACACACACACACACACACACACACACACACACACACACACACACCTCATTTCTCTGTCATGCATGTACGTACACACACACACACACACACACACACACACACACACACACACCTCATTTCTCTGTCACGCATGCACGTACACACACACACACACACACACACACAGACACACACACACACCTCATTTCTCTGTTACGCATGCACGTACACACACACACACACACACACACCTCATTTCTCTGTCATGCATGCACGTACACACACACACACACGGAGGCTGTCAGATAATTGTGACACCTTTTTATTGAGCCACCTTGAGTAAATAAGGATGCATATTACTCTTTTCCCCACATGTACTTTGGCCTCCCATGATGGGCCACTGGAGACGTGTTTTCTCATGCAGCTTCAAATCCATACATGATATCTAACTGGTTACACGGAGGTCTGAGGATACACAGAAGATTATGTGTGCTAAACACTTAAGTTGATGGTATAAAAGTGGTTTAAATAGCATGTAATGATCAAGCACAAAGCTCAACTCAAAATTAATTTTGGATTCGATTTGGAAAAAGGGCTATGAAGGAGGTTTAGCAAACAGAAGCTTGTAGAAATGTCTTGAAGACTGACAGGGTGTAATTTAGCAGCACTGTATACCGTAGTTATTCAATTTGTCTAGAATTACTTCTTCATGACTCAAAAGATTTTTCATACGAGTCTAAGTTTAATCAAATAGATATTAAAAGGATCAGATCTAAATGAAATGGGATAAATCAGACAGGAATGTGGACAGACATTCCTCTGGTGTCATGAGTCAGCTTTTCAGAAAGACTGCTTACAAAACCTCAAGACAAATATTTTAAGCAACAGAGGCTTGGATACCACATGTGATCATCATGAGGCAACTAAAAGAAGCAGCACTTGCAGATGATGTACAAAGCTCATCTAAATAATGAGAAAACAGCACATTGCTTCCCGAAACTCACTGTGCAGCTGCTGACAGCACTGAGTGTATCTGTAGAAGCTCTTCATCTCCTCCGGCTGGATGCAGGCAAACCTCTCTCCTCCTCCATATCCCTGTTTTCCTGTGCTGTCCTTCATCCCGTCCCTCTGCCTGCTCTCCTTTCCCGACCTCAGCATCTTCATCTCCATCTCCACAGGTAGAGAGAAGAGTGTCGCCCGCCTCATCCTGCACTCCTCATTTGTGTTTCCAAACTCTCTCTCTCACACACACTCACTCACACACCTGTCAAAGTTTCATGAGGCATTACACCACTCCTCCTTCCTCTGCTCCTCCCTCCCTACTGTGGAAATCTGCATGTGACCAACACATGCAGAACATATACTGATATGCCAGCTTGTCTCAAAAATAATCCACATTTAAGTTTTAAATAATATTTTTTTTCCCTTTACACAGAGTCTCTTAAAAGTCGCTTTTTCTTCAAGGGTGCGACTTAAAATCTTTGCAAAATAAAACCACTGAAGTTAACTTTGAGAGTTGCATAGATTAAAGAGTTCAGAGTCCAGCCAGGACCTGATTGACTGCAGCTCCGAGCTTTGTCTCCAACTTCCTGCCCTGAACAGAAGAAAGACTTTTAGTATCAACACCGACACTCGTGGTTGCTTGTATTCTTATAGCATTGATATTGCATATTAATCCAGACCTGTTTGCATCATGGATCAGCAACAAGCTGCGAGTCAGATGTCTTTAAAACATGACCAGCCTGAAGGGATTTCATTGTTTGGATAGAAAAGCTCACACACAAAAATCAACCTCCCATCTAATGTCCACAAACAGGGATAATGCTCTGACCTGTCCGGTTCCTGACTCTGCGAGAGTCTCGTTCATGAGGACAAATATCGATTAAGCTGCTTCCTTATCGATGTAAACCTTCAATGACCTTCAATAAAAGAGCAAACAGTGAAAACTGTCTATACCTGAGGCAGAATACAACACTCACCTTGTCTGTAAGTCTGTGTGTGTTTATGTTTGGCTTTCCTTCGTCCTGGCTTGAGGCCACAGGAAAGACTGCCGAACATGCTGAACGTCCACAGTCCGTCTATCTGTCCCTCAACGACTGAACATGCGTTTCTACTGCCAGTCTATTGAGACATGAGCTGAGTTATCAATTAGCCACTCTCAAGGTTATATTAGGTAATCAGTTACTAAGGTCAGACACCAAAGAGGGCTGTTCAAGGACTTACACTGCCCCTGCTGGTCTGAGTATTTGTTTGCTATCTTTTTTGGGATGTTACATGTAAGTATTGGCACACTTTGTTGGTTGTGAAGTGTTGGACTGAAGAAAGAAACGAGCAAGAAGCTGTCACACGTCTGTAAGCAAAGCATGGTTTTGGTGTTACATTACCTCAAATGTTATTATGCATCAGTATTACTGGCGCACAGACAAAGTGTAGAATCAGCAGGAAACTAAATGTGAGGTTTTTCTATTATGTTTGAATAATGACGGGGAAGCACACAGCAGGGTGACAGGACATCCTGTCATATTGATTTAAATAACAGATGCTACGGACAAAGTCGCTCTTTGAATGGATGGATGTCCAGTTAATGTGAGAGAATTACGAGTAACACAAAACACTAACCTGTTCTGCAGGTGGCTTTGCTGCTGCTGCTGCTGCTGCTGCGTCTGTGTCGGGTCAGCACACTGACAGATACCGACAGATTGTCTATCAGTCGACTCAACGCCTCTAGGCCTACGTCTTGTATTAACTCCATAAGAGACATCGTTGTGTCAGAGCGGGCTTCATAGTACATCTACGAGCCGGCACGAGCTGCCTTCCTCGCCTCCTCTTGTTTGTTCCTGTGAATGTGTGATTGTTTATCTCACTTCATGTCTGCGCTGTGTTTATCACAGGAAGTGAGGGGTGGAGGGTGGCCGACATAAAGCCCCCTCGACAGCTAACTACACTAACTTGGCAAATGTGTGTGTGCCGCCATACATCAAACACAAAACTAGCATATGAATAATGTGTTTTTCTGTGTGTGTGTGTACATGAATAAAGTGTTAACCATCCCATAGCTCCCCGTGAGGGAACCAGTGACTGATTTTTAATGAACACATGATCCTAAAAGTCACGCAGGGCGACGTGTTTTTCCACCATGAGTGATAGAAATTTTGACGAAGCCAAATTCTAATTGAATCTGCTCTGAAAATAGTCAGATTCACACAATACGCCTCTTTCATTTTACTGATTGCAACTGGCAATTTAGGGTTGTCACACTTTCCCCTGTGCACAAACAACACTGCATGAAACACGAATGTGCTCATTTCTTTTGATACAGATGGCACTTGGGGTCAAACATGACTAAAAAGAAAGTCTAGAAATAAGGTAAGAGATCTAAATAACAACAAGGAATATCTCAGACTGCGGAGCCACGTCATTAATTATTTTGTAAATCACAGCAAAAACAAGCCGAATTCAGAGATCTGAAACCGCTTGCCGCTCGTTTACTGCAGGATTACCTCACTTTAGTCTCATGAATGACGACCCTGTAAACTCATTTACCACATTTATATCAATGAGGGTGATGATATAACACAATACAACTCCACAGCACGACAAACTGGTCCTCCAAAATGACCATGACATCTAAAAACAGCCTCAAGAAAAACTCAAGAACCTCAGTCACTTTTTCCACACAAAAAAACCTGGGTGTCTTATATGACGGAAAATCAGAGACTTCCTATCAACTGCTGTCATATGTGAACTGATGTTATCTAGGCTGGACTGCTGTAACTCACTCTACCTCTGCGTCTACCATTTACCGTTTGCAGCTGACTCAAAACGCTGCAGTCCAGTTACTAACAAGGTCTAAGAGATTTTCCTGTTCTTGCCCCTACAGCACCATCAGACCGCTCATACTGGCCCACCACGGCATGCCGACTGTCCCGGGAATAGGGCGTTTTCCACTGCTCTTGGAATAGCCTCCCAGAGGTCATTAGACAGGCTGAGTCTGTTGATGACTTCTTTTTTTTTTTTTTTTAATTCTGTCTGTCTTTGTGGTGCAAAAATCAAATCAAAACTGAATTTTGTTTTTAACTTCTTCTTTTACTCAAAAACTTTCCAGGAGTGTAGCGGTAGTATTCAGACAACAGGAGCTTCAGATGTTGGGGTCAGTGCATTTAGACTTTCTTTGGGTATACCTGGTGACGGGGGACGAAGCTGAAATGACGCTGGTGCCATCCGTTAAGATCTTTACCTCCTCTTGTTTATCATCAGACAATCGCACAGACATTCCCAAATTAAACTTCAAAAGGTGGCAAGCTTAGTTGGTCATGCACTCCTCATTACGTGGCATTCTGTACTATTAGATTTATTAATCAATCAGGTAGAAGAGTTATAGCCTGAAAGATCAAAACCTGTGCCCTCCTACTCTGAACCGGCCTCAAAACAAACAAAATTATTCTGGTTTGTTCTCAGTGAAGCCCAAAAATCCAACTGCTTTCCTTGAACCATTTCTACTCATAAATACTGGTTATATTATTCAATCAATCTATTTATACTGGAACTATTTGTGTGTGTCTTAGACAACAATGGCATGGCGTAGAGACAGCAAAGGAACAGAGGGGCTGTTGCCTCAACCCTCACTGCCGCTAGAATTATGATAAATTATGGACATTGTATTTCAATAAGATGATTTTAAAGTCTATGTAAAGGCAATTTTGAGACTTTACTTAGCAGGCACAGAATTACACAAAACATGATAATTAACTAACTAATTAATTTGAATAACTATAATAATTGTGCATGGACACTGTTGACTTATTTCTGCAGAATTCTCACACTCACAAAATATATAGTTTAGTCCAATGGAGACGACGCCACATGAATTATTTCCAACCATTTTTAGATTCAAAAGCACCTTCCGACAGCAAACGCCCGAGTTCATCCTTTTCTGATGGTGCTTCTGGCCTCAGTGGTATCATGTCATTTTCACTGCACTAGTGACTCCTACTAGTTTGACAGGTTTAGAAACAGGATCTTTTATTTTTTGCTGCAAAACTTCTGTTCACTATCTGTGAGGAGGTGATAATGGTTGTCCATTGTCAAAAGTCAAATCATTCTTTGTTTTAATGGAACCTCCTGAAAGACACCTGGGGTTAAAACCGTTTTTTAGAAACTTATTTAAACACGGAGAGAATGAATATCAGTACTGACTTCTTTTTAAAGGATTCTTTACGTAGGATACAAAAAAAAAAAGAACAACTACTCCTGAAGTGAAAAAAATTGAAACTGACCGTTAACAACAATGCTACGCCTCCAAGAGAGAATGAATAAACCAAACAATTCATTTTAAAAATGTTTGAATCTCATAAAAATACAACACAACTGCAGTCTGTGATACATGTTCTGTGTGCTGGCTGACTGAATCATATTTGTTCACACCAGCACAGTTTAAATAATGAAAAACATGTAAAGTCGCTCACTGAACAAAATGGTTATCCGTCGACCAAATTTCAGCCGAATCCGTTCATTTGATTGTTGAGTATTCTTGCAAACTTATAGAAAAATCTAAACAGGTTTGATAGAGATGGGTAAATACACAAATAAGTGGCAAAATATGTGCAGCAGAAGCTCATTTCATGTCAGGTGTGAATGAAAGCCCGCTAATCTCTCCACTTCAAAACAATCCCAATAAAAGATGCAAAGAGTTTATGCATTCTTTACAAATGATCTGAGAACACAACACCAAGTTAAGAGCAAGCTGAGCAGATGCACAAGACAACCAGAACTGGCTGAGTACAGCAGGGATGCCTACCACTAAATGTCGACAGCACCTCCAGCGTTTGGTCCAGATCTTCTGACACCAACAGCTGCTCTCCCATCCTCTCCGCCGGACACCAAAACACGGCAGACGTTCCTCTTTTCTCGTACTTCACAGCTCCTACAAGAGCACACACGCAAACTATTACTAAAAAAAACAAAAAACAACTATGAGAGTAAATCTAGAAAAACTAAATACTGAAGCATGATCATACTGAAGCGGCAGACTCAGGTGAAACTGACAAAAGAGAGAGATGCACTGCCCATTTAATTTGGTCAGCAGTGAGCAGAGAGAAAGGGGAGGAAGGAAGAGACGGACAGGACAGCAATGAAAGCACTTTTGGAATTGCATAACACGTAACAACATCCATGCTTCCTTGTACCAAACACACACGCCTGTCCTAAATGGTGTTAAGAACATTACTGGTGCTAATTTGATCTATTTATTAAAGTGAGCTGTGCAGCATTTGGAAATATGTAATTAACGAAGTTTAACAAGTTCATACGATACGATACGATAATACTTTATTGATCCCACAACGGGGAAATTCACTTATTACAGCAGCGGAAGGAGGGAAAAACACAGTGTACATATTTACAGATTTACAGAAAGTACTAGGGTAGTACAGAAAGTACTAGGGTATTAATATAATGTGCAGTGAGTATAATGTGCAGTTTTGGGAATGTGTAACATGAGCGTTACAGAAGCAACAAGTTCATTTATGACAACAGATAATAAAATGTTGCACATTTAGCATTCAGTACACCAGAATCTGCTACGGTGCACACCAAAGGCCCAATCGGTAGATTTTTAACCAAATATTACAGATATATTCACATATAATGTAAGTGTTTGTGCGTTTTTCACACTGGTATTGATGGCTAGTCTTAAACATGACCTTGCACGTGAACATGTCAGGTCAAACGTGGTGTCAAAGTTCAGTATTTTAGGTTGTTATCTGGCACGCAAGGAGTACGTCCATCAATATTTGATTTGCTCTTTAAAAACCAACACACACCTGATGACTTCTGGTAGAACAATCAAAGCAAATTCAATTACCAGCCCCCTGACAGTGGGTTCCTTTCATTGCTTTGACAATAGAGCAGCATGCCCTTAGTCATATGAACAGAGATCTTGTGATGTGATGGTGATATGCCAGGCTAAATAAAGACTAAGTTCCACATGCAACGCAATGTGACACGTCCAACAGCCGAGTTCACAGGCGTGGTCTCGGGGGTGTTTGGAGCACACGGAAACGAAAGTGTCAAAAAAGTATTTATTACTTTCAGTTTGAACTTCAGGTCACCACCAATATTAAAGTTTCATTTTATAAGAAATGAGCAAACAGCTCTGTCCACACAGTAGACGGGCCGACTGTATTAAAAGGATTTATGACCTTTATGACCTCTAACCCAACCCCATGTTTTAATGACTGTACTCAAACCAAAGTTAAACCGTAATAATTCAAAAAAATGTATGTAAATGTAAAATTTGAATGGTTTCTGTAGGACAAAGTATGTAGGAGTAGTTTTCTAATTCTCTACTGGTCTCCTACAATGCAATTCTCCAGGGACTCTCCAGTATTTAATTTAAAGTGAACATGTGTAAAACCTTTTTCACAGCAGCCATTTTGTCATGAAGCAGCAGGGTCAGCGCAGGTGACACACCTGAACGTCACCTTAATTAGCATGATTGGTAACACCTGTGTTAACCCCATTATTTCATGTTAAAATGGCGGCTGTGAAAACGGTCTATTATCAGCCTGACCGTGCTAATTCAAATGTCCAATAACAGGGAGGTGTCTTGTTGACAACTTACCCGTTCATTAATTGAGTCTGGCCCGCTGACGTCTTCATTAGGAGTCCTCAGCCTCAGTGACGGCTCTGTGAGGTCATGAGCAGGTAATGTCTACCGACGAACAGAGCTGCGGTGCCTCCGTGCGTCCTGTTTGGAAATTACATATATCTGATGCTTCATTGTGTGAATGCTTTATTGTGAAAGTCATGTGCACATCCTCTTCATCCTCCTCCCTTCCCTCCCTCCTCCCTCCAGGCTCTTTCTAAGAATAAGTCATCTGAATAACATGAACTTTTAAGAGTTTAAGACTTTGTTCATGCATATAAAAGACACCAGCATGCAGGAAGTCGTGATGCATTTATGGTAAAATAGTTCCAAATCCTGGTTAAGATTAAATTTATTTTATTTTGTGACTCATAATTTAATAAATAAACTCTAAGAGGTGTACTCTGTAATGAAAGCACACAGAATCTGTAAGTATAAATATCACTGACATGTTTCCAGTACTTTTTCTGTTCATTAAGTCCTCTACAACTACACAGCATCAACAAAACATGATGATAATCCCAACCAAAAACATTTTTCTGCCGATGATGTCTTCCCTCTGCAGTGTGTGTATAAAAGGGGCCTCAGTCCTCAGATATGCTTCAAACACTCCGGCTCACACAGAAATCGGATAAAGAGGGATAAAAGCAAATAGAGAGAAAGAGGAAGGATGAAGTGATGGTGTAATGAGAGAGAGGAGGATGGTGGATGAATCAAGACTATAAACTTGTTGGGAAGAGGAATGGTGCTTGAACCTCAGAGGTGGAGACTGGAGGTTGGGCTACAAGATGGAGTGTGATGATGGAGCAGGTCACTGAGGAAGGAAAAGGACTTTAAACTGGCATCCAGAGACAGGGATGATGTGGTCGGGCAGGCTGGCAGCAGAGTTCTGGATATATTAAAGTTTATCTTGGACATACTGGATGTGATCTGGATTGGATCAAGCTTTCAGCAGCAGAGGAGGAGCGTGATGGGTGGAGATGAGCTGTGTTCTAGGTGGAAAAAGACAGTTCTGGTGATCTGGTTGAATCAGAGGTTGTGACTGTGTCGGGAGGGAAACAGAGTGGAGTTATGGAAGTTAGAAAATATCTTTTAATGCTATTTTGATAGTGTTGTGTGCTGCAATTTTTCTCTGTAGGACTTCAACACCTCCATGGGGTCAGGTCAGACTTCATCCTGAACTATTTATATTTCCATGACTGACTTATTGGCCTTTTATTTCTGGTCGACGCTACCATGGTAACAGCTTGGACACAGAGATGTATCTGCAGCATCCTGAGCTGAAATTTAAAGATTTTTAAAGTACAATACACCTAGTAATCAACCTGTTCAAGAGTCAACTGATGTCTGATGTGATGGGCATACATGCACAAAATGCACAAATATAATTCGTGCACTTAACTAAAAATATAAAAATCCATGACAGCAAAACTTTCTATTCTACACTGCAAATTATTTTAACAACAAAGCAATTGTATGTAATCTTACAGCTGAAAGCTGGAAGTCTAAAACAAGACAGGAAAACATTAAATCCACTAAATTCACCAGATATAGTTGTTAAAGAACTATACTGCAGTGATTCTTTTCATAGACGCAGTGTGCCAGGGTGGTGGTCCAGAGTTGGGGGCTCTGCCACTGATTCACCCTGTTGCAAGACGCTCAGTCTGATATTAATCGCTCTCCATACAGGTCACGGCACGATGCATGCTCCATACACGCCTTGCATCCACTCTTCAGCTCCTGACAGCCATATTGAACATCTCCACAATTAGCTGCGTCAGGTTTGCGACAGAAAGTGAAGACAAGAACGGAAATCAGGCATTTTCCCTTCAAAGTAAGATAAAAACGTGACGTGGTAGGTGGAGAGAAATGATCTGGGTAGACAGAACAATGTTAATCTTGTTTAGATGGCTGATAGCTTGGGACAATTATTTAAATAATTATATAGATGTATATATAATATAAATTTACTAATTTAATCATTTTAAGAATCAGATTTATTGACAAGTAAGTTTGACC
Source organism: Collichthys lucidus (assembly GCA_004119915.2). Taxonomy (NCBI): domain Eukaryota; kingdom Metazoa; phylum Chordata; class Actinopteri; family Sciaenidae; genus Collichthys; species Collichthys lucidus. The sequence goes on along the minus strand of CM014078.1, from coordinate 34,806,032 downwards.
TGGTGTTCTTGGGGCATAACAAACATTTAGTAAAAGAATATAAGGTAAGTATTAAAATATATATAAATATATGTACAATATGTTTTCAAATGAAAAGAGCTGTACAGTTTGTGCAGGGATGTGCAAAGGTTCACAGTGTGCAGTGCAATATTTGAACTGTGCAAGATATTTATCAAAACAAGGTAGTCCAAAATATGTTAAAGGTCCAGTTTGTAACATTTGGTGCCACCTAGCAGTGAAGTTGCAGCTTCAATAAATAAATACTCTCCCACGTCTCACCCTCTCCTTCCAGGCATCATTTTACATTTTTACTTCCATATTGCCATATTTATATTTAGACTGATAATTCTGTTTTTACTGTGCCATATTGCCACACGGATACTGGATACTGTTAGACTGTTGTTTCTGTTTATATTGTTCATTTTGTTCATACCTCCATATTTATACTATTTATATCTTCCAGACTTGCCACTGTCTTTCCTTGGATGTCTTTTACATCTCTACTTATATTTTATATTTCATGTTTATTGTTGTTTGCACCGGGATAAGAGGGGAACACAATTTCAATTCTCTGTATGTTCTGTACATATGGCAGCATTGGTGATAAAGCTGACTTGAACTTGAACTTTTTTGGTTAACATAATGAACATTTATATGATTTGGTTACATTGCCATTTAAAAAAATAGGGACCATGAAAATCAAATTGTTACAGAACAGTGCATTTATGTGTAACTTTAATTGTTTTAAAATGATTTTTTAAATACTGGCCACTGGACATCTTCACATTGACTGGCTTTCTTTAAAAGAAGTTTGGACACCCCAGTATAAAGATTTTCTCCCACGCTTCCATGCTTTTATTTTTAAAGTCCAGAGCGGAAGCCGTTGTATTTGATTCCGGCGGGCTCGACGCTTGCACCCCAAATCGCCTTACGGTGTGTGTGAGTGAGTGTGAGTGTGTGTTAAGACTTGAACGTTTTTTTTTTGTATGTCTTCGGGAATTTGTTTCGACAAAAGCACCGGGAGATAAAGGAAG